>JAVIWB010004033.1:0-54544 GCA_031893035.1 Dermolepida albohirtum | reverse complement strand
TTAATATGCCAGTCATTACCAACACCATAAATCATGTCAGCCGTAAAACACTTACTGCGGATAATATAAACATAAGTGCCTCTAATTATATGAGTATACAATGTATTCCAATATTAATTAATAAAACGGAAATGCTATTTTCAAGCACAGTTAAGTTTTTCATTAAAGTTCAGCAATAATTAAAACTATTTATATATACGACGGTCAGAAATTCAATTTTTCAACAAGTGGAATCTTTCAAACTGCTTTTCGATGTATAAGGTCTAGTAAAAAGAAATCCATTATTTTTGCATTAAATTGAAGGTTTTATTTAGCATAGTTAGAATGATCCGACTTAGGTCAAATATGCACCGTTCTGTTCGATAACTTGTTGCCATTTTGAAGGTAATTTCATAATGCCTCTCTCATTCGTCCCTATTGGCAAAAAACTAGGACAGTCGATTTTCACAAGCTTCTCTTGAGGCGAATTTTTCACCAGCAAAATCATTCGCCATAGACAGGAACAGGTAGTAATCACTTGGTGCTCGGTCCGGACTATAAGGTGGATGCATAAGAACCTTCCCGGAGCTTCTGACGAGTCACTATCGATGTGTGTGGCCTGGCGTTGTCCTGATGGAACACAATTCCTCCTATTGGCCAAAGCTGGTCGCTTCTGGGCGATTGCTTCCTTCAGACGGTCCGATTGTTGACAGTACAAGTCCGAATTAAGAGTTTGGCCGTAGGGAAGCAGCTCATAGTAGATAATTCCTTGCCAATCCCACCAAACACACAGCAAAACCTTCCTGACCGTTAAGCCTGGCTTGGCCACCGTGTACGCCGGCTTACTACGATTCGACCACGACCGTTTTCGCTTGACGTTGTCGTAAGTGATCCACTTTTCATCACCAGTAACCATCCGCTTCAGAAACGGATCGATTTTGTTGCGATTCAGCAGCGATTCGCAGATGGAAATTCGGTCCATGAGGTTCTTTTGCGTTAATTCGTGTGGCACCCATACATCAAGCTTCTTTTTGTATCCAACCTTATTTAAATGGTTCCAAACGGTTTTTTGTGCAATGCTTAGCTCCTGGGCAATCGAAACAGTGCTTACATGACGGTCGGACTCGACGATTTCCATTATTTTATCGATATTTTCGACAATTGGCCTTCCAGAGCGTGGTGCATCTTTGACATCAAGATTACCGGAACGGAATCGACGAAACCAAAATTGCGCATGATTGACTGTTACAGTATCAGGACCATAAACACTATTCACATTTTTAGCCGCCTGGCTTGCGTTTTCGCCTTTATCGAAGAAAAACTGTAAAATATGGCGTATATTAACTTTGCTGGTGTCCATCTTTGACGCGCGCTCAAACAATATTAAGTCAAGTAATCACAAAACTGTCTGAGAAGTTCGTTTAGTACCAAATCTTATCTTTCGAACGCCATCTAGCGGAACGCGATCGCACTTATACAACGCGAGATACAGATTACTAAAGCCATCTATTGGAAAAATAATGGATTTCTTTTTACTAGACCTTATATGTTTTTTTACAGTTTGAAACGAAGTTTATCATAAAACCAGTCATCAAAATTTAATGACGGATTTCGTTGGGAATAACTCTTCATTATCTACAGTTAGTTACAGGTTTCGGCAATAAAACGATTCTATGATTAATTCTGAGTCGGCAATCAAAATAGAGGAATGTTTGGTCAGTCGTTAAGACACATGAGACCACCGATGTTGAAAATGCACGACAAAAAATATTTCGAATTTCTTTTCTGTGGGAAAACAATTGCTTTATAAAAAACAATGCTTTAACTGTTTTTTACGTTAAAGTACGTATAGCAACTTTATGCCAGAATAATGTCTGCAATTTAAAAATAATTGCTTGTCAAATTTGAACGTTTTATCAGTTTAACATTCATTATTTGTACTTACCTTACTTACGCCATTTTTTTTACGCCATATCTCAAGTAATTTGTAATGTACACTTTCAAGGAATGTGCTAATATGTATATGGTATTTGAGTTTTGCAATGGAAATGCGCACTTGGCGAAAGACAAATATTCAATATGGTATACACACTGGCAGCACCCATCTACCAATACCAATACATTTCGAAGACTGGATCGGAGACTCCATGAACAGGCAGATTTGTTTTCTTAGTCAACGTGATTTAGGTAGACTATCGAAGTCTACCGATCCAAGTTGAAGAAGAAATTTTTAATATTGTTTATCAGGATCCTACTTGTAGCACTAGACATATAGCCCAAAAAATAAACATTCCAAGTAAGAGAACAATTCATTTTATGTCACAAAAGTACAGCTATATGAAAATGACAATTTGCAAAAGAATAATGTTTTGTAACAAAACTTTAAACAAAATTCAAGAAGACCCAAACATTTGACTACATATTTTATGGAGTTACAAACGCATGTTCACAAGAGATTATGTCTTCAACAGTCACAGTTTCCATTTTGGGGCTGATGACAATCTCAAAGCTATTCCAGAAGCATTCAAAAAAGTTTTTTGTGAATGTTTGGCTAGGTATCTTAAATCTTAAAATTGTAGGACCAATATTCTTCCGATAGATTAACAGTAAATGAATACGTAAATGTGTTGAGATCATGGCTGAACAAACGGGCGAAATGGACCAATCTGGTTCTTAAATCTGGTCTGCAAAAGTTCTAGATCGCTTTGGGTTTTTTATTTGGGTTTTTTTGAAGGAAAAAGTTTAGGCGATGCCGCTAGCCAACAAACAGGAAATAATAAATAGAATTAGCGCCAGAATACACTTAATTACCCCAGATATGTAGCAACGCGTCCCAAATTCAATGCCACTAAGGCTGCAGCTTTGACTTCAAACTAATGCCTACCATTTTTAACATTTACGTTAATTATTATTATTATGATTACATGTATTACATGTATTAATGGTTTTACGCCATGTTGCCAAATCTATTCTTCTTTTAAGCAATTCGTATGGCTTAACTAATGATAATACAACATTTATACAACATATATTAGGATTGTCGACTCAGAAATAATCATAGAACCTACCTGACGGTTATCCATGAATTTCCGACCACCCTGTGTATAGTCTGTAATATACGTTATATATGTATAGCATTTACAATTTCACCATTCCTCTTTTAGAATTTGAAGAGAATAATGGACAATTCCGTATTTGGTGTAATTTACTTTTCTCTTGGTCCAATAAAAGCTACGTCTCTCTCTGAAGATGTCAAAATCGTTTTGGTTTCTTCCTTCTCAAAACTAAATCAGACGGTTTTATGGCATTTCGAGGATGAAGATTTGAAAGTGCCCAAGAACGTTATCGTGAGACGATGGTTTCCAAGAAGCGATATCTTAGGTAGGTATTGAAAAAACATCAATTCGCTACAACGTATTAGCATTGTTAGCTATTGTTGATAGTTTTAATATTTTCTCATTTATTTACTTAATCCATATAACTATTCTACTTTTCTATGTAGTCTAGTTGGAAGTCTAGTTAGCAGGTAATTGAAGTTAATTAAGTTAATGTCTTTGAATTATATAAAATTCATAAATCACTTCTACAAAAACAATGTGAAAAATAATTTTTAATAAGATATGTTGTTTTCAAATTACATAAAATAGTTGAACAGAAACGATGTGAAAAATTTTAACAACATATATTCACATATTTTCTCAATTTTCTCCCCAAAAAAAGAAACGCTAAGTTCTCCAAAATGTCAAATTACTGAAATATAAAAATAAAAATTTTATGTCGACACCTTTAAATGTAAACCAATTTTGATATATGAAACGGAATTATGGCGAATTGTATTGCATTCCAAAAATCATTCAAAGATTCTACTCCATAATTATAAACACCATATCTTAAGCTCCATAATTCATCGCAAATAAAATACCATCCATCGAGCACGAAGCTAAAACAGCAGTTAGAATAGCTATTTCTTGAATGGTTATAGAACCTATTCCTCTGCGGCATTTGACGATCTATTGTGGTTCCACAGACCCTATTTAGTGGGGCCGTTATAAATTTTGGCTGCGCGCACAGTCTCATAGAACCTTAATGTTCGTTTACATCGAATCTAGTGCCTTCACTTGCTTGGATTATTTCATCCTGCCTTTTAATTTATTCAACATTGTGATCTAACGCGGCTATTTCCACTTAAAGTACAGTAGTATCTTTACTAAGGCTTATTTGGAGCTGCGTCTTTTCTTTAAGTTCGGGAATTGTGTTTTCGAACCCTTGCTCTGTTTTAAACACATCTATTGTACCTGTATAACTACGCCTTTTTCCATTCTTTCCTATTTGGCCCAATTATTCTATAGTTCAATAAAATGTTTGTCGACAAAAGTAATGGTAGAACACGTTTTGTGTAGTGCCAGTACACTTCAGTCTACCTAGCTTTGTCGACAAACAATAATTAATGAGTCTATTGATCGAAAATGCACCAAAATACCGCGAACACTGCTACCATCAAACGTAACAACCAGGGAACTGACCGAATGAAGGATGTATGAGGTTTTTTGTTTTTCAACAGAAGAATATAGGCATTATACAAAACGCGTCTTTAATATTGCTTTTGTCGACAAACATTTGATTAATATTAAATTACTTGCAATTTTCAATTCCTGTAAAGCGTAAATTCTTAGTTTGCATGTATTTTTTATAGCACAGTTATCTAACGGGCATTTATAGTACTGAAAACCCCATACATCCCTCGTTCGCTTGTTGTTACGTTAGTTGTCACGGCAGTGGTGTTCACTGTGTTTTGGTATAGCCCACAGTTCTTATCAAAGTTGAATCATGATATTGCTGGGCTTGCCCATAATTCAATAATCCCAGACTTAACCCGTTCCACATACTATATGTTACTACACAACCACGTCCGTCAAATACCTTGAGAAAACATTTTGATAGTCAAGTTTACCTTTGTCGAATATGTTAAGGATGAAAGTTTTTTTTAAAAATTTTATCTACGACCAATCCATTTGTAACACTATTTAAACAACCAGGTGTTATTTTTCTCATTTCTAATGTAATTCATTTTCTTAAACGGTCTGCACGCGATTTTAAGTTACAACTCGATCCATTGCGGTATATAAAATCTAGTAAAAAACGGGAATATACGAAATAAAATGTCTAGATTGTAATAAACAATACATCTGTCAAACTGAACGCTCAGTTGAAGCACGGTATAAAGAACATATCACGCGCATCAAGTTTAATCGAGCTGAGAAATCCAATTGAGCGAAACGCGTGCCAGAAAGTAATCATATTGTAACCGTGGATTGTCAATATTTATTCAAAAATATAAATAATTACGGTGAATAGAACAATTACGAGATCATATATCAGGTTGTTCAATAAGTTTTGTCGTTTCATTTTTCTAAAAATTGTACTACTTTTTTGTGAATGCGTGTGAAGTTTCCTCATTTTATATTTTCTCATTCATATACAATATTTACAGGTGTTCAAAGTTGACGTGTCACAGAACTTTTTTACAATGGAAAAAATTGAATATTTTTGGAAGGTGAAGCACCACAACAAATTCATGAACGATTGTTAAAAGTGTATAAGAACTCTTCACCTTCAATTAAAGCAGTAGAAAGATGAGTTGCTAAAGTTAAACGTGGTCGTACAAGTCTTGAATACGATTCACGTGAAAGACGTCCAAAGTGCATCAACACCAAAAATCGTAGCAAAAATACAGGATATGGTTTTGGAAGATGATCGATTAAGCGAGAAAGATGTAACAGAGTCCCTACAAATCTCATTAGGCAATATTTTGACTGAAGTTTTAGGTCTCCGAAAACTGTGTGCAAAATGGGTGCCGTATTCGTTAACGACGGAACAGAAACACGTTTGAATACGACTCTCTCAGATACATTTGAAGCGTTTTAGAAAGAATAAAAACTATTTAGTGCGTCGTTTCATCACTATGTATGAAACTTAGGTCTACCACCATGATCCTCAATCAAAACAAGAGGCTAAGGAGTGGTGTGAACCCAGTACTTCGACTCCGAAGCGAGTTAGGGTCCACAAATCTGTCAAGAAAGTGTTTTTGGGATGCGAAAGGAATTTTGTTCACATCCAAGCTGAAGAAACAATAAATTCAGATTATTACTGTAACCTTTTGGAAGAGCTGGATTTAAAAATTCGTGAGAACTAGATAATGTCGTTAGTAATAGCTACGTCTTTGAATTCGTATATAAAACTGTAAGCATTGGAACGAGCTCATCTCTGAGATGTGTTTTTGTCCAGTAAGATTATCTAAAACGATTTCTCTACAAGATGATTGATTATGCCTGCCCAAACATTAACTTTTTGTGGGCGTTAGGTGTGACTGTCGCGCCGTCAATGGAGATTTGTGATAGTCCAGTATCTACAGTCTGGGATGACGCTTACAGTAAATGTAGATTCGTCAAAAAAACATGCTTTTTAAAGATACAACGCGTGTATCAAGTAATCATATAATTTTGCTGTCTGGATCGTTTTTTATTGACTTTTGAACGTATTGAATGTTACGCAGATAAAATTTCTCTTTTTGAAACAGTGTAATATGGTTGTACGGCTGATACCAGTGTCTGAATCGATTTCATGTCTCCACGTACAGAATTTTCTGGATTACTTAAAAGAGTTTCAGTTTTTGAATTGTCTTCCATAAATTTCTGGTGTCTTGAAAAGGTTTTACATAGACATATTACCAGAACTACGTTTCAATTTGAAATACACATCCTTGTGTAATCCCAAGGAACAATTTTTAAATTACGCGGAAGTTTTGAGTTGGTAGTTGTAAAAATAAAGGTTAGCTATGATTTCAATTCATTCAAGAAATTAGGAAATAACATGTTTTTAATGCGTACGGTTTTCGTTTTAATTTTGATTTTGAAATATACACCTTAATTATTAATATTCATGCTGTAATAAAATAAAATATAATTTTAGATGTAGTTATTTTTTCCTTGGGCAACTTAAAACACCCGCGAAATTTAAAAATTGTTCCTTGGGATGGGTGGTAATTCCGAGTGTTCTTCTATATAAGTCTCTCGGCGCATCCAATCATCACAGCGGAACAATCATACGAATATGATATTTAGAAGTTTTGCTGTAGTGGTAATTTATTGTAATATAACAACAAATAATCAGCAATTATTATGAAGATCTCTTTAAAACTATTTCAAGCATTTTGTTTAAAAATATAGGCAAAATTTTCAAGGGAAATCATTAAAGGTAAAGGCATTACGTGTGAGTTTTTTGAAAACCCTTTTTAGAGTTCTATCTAAAAGTGACATAAAAATAGATCGTTCCGTTAAAAGAAATGCATATGACGTCATTATTCGAAAATTGGTGACGTCACGGGTAAATTATATAAAATTCAACACCACTGGAATAATTAGTTTGTTTGTTCCAGCGTTTTTGTTAAATACTTACAGTTTTGGAATTACTTAATTTGTTCGATAAGGAATTTCCATACTGTATAAGTAAATAAATTGAGTCAATGTTTGCCACCTACTAATTTTAGTTTATGTATATTTTTATACGATCTTTAAATAATTTATATCCGTCGTATTTACGCTGTCTTTATTTTACAACCATATGCTATACACTCGTATATTATTATTACAATATTTATTTTGTTCTTAGCATAAAAATATTATATATATATATATATATATATATATATATATATATATATATATGCATAGGTTATCTAAATTACTGATTACACTGTTATATATGACAGTTATATTACAGTTATACCTATTTACTTATGTTACAATGGAAATAAACTTTATCTTTATGTTATTTTAAAAATAAACAAACAGTGCTAAGAAAACTGACTGTAAAAATTTCATGTTCAGCGCGATGTGAATTTTGATTGTATGGCGTGTGTCCGTTTTTTTAAAGAATAAATAAAACATAAAATTTGCATTCACTTTCAAAAACTTTTTATTGGTAATTGAAGTATAAGTTATGATATTTATATGCGAAAAATAATATCTTCCAAATGACCTCCTCTTGCAGTTCCACAGATTCTGAATTGTTTTTATAAACCTGACTTTTCACATAGCCCCAAAGAAAATAGTCTAACGGTGTCAAATCACATGATCTTGGTGGCCAATTAACATCACCGTTGCTTGAGATTACACGTCCAGGAAAGTTTTCTCTCAATAAATCAATTGATTCGTGTGCAACATCCTCTAGATCAATATTCATTAATTCAGGGCACAAAAATTCGGTTATGTATATATATGTACATAGTAGCCTAATTTTCTTCTTTATTTTTTTTCTGCGTTGACTTTAGTTTTACTTTTCTACCTTTGGTTTTATTTTAATTACTTAATGGACTAGATTCGTAACTTTATAAAGATCACGTTTTCATCTGATAAAAGAGACGAAGCTTAATCTACTTGAACGCAGCCACCTTGCTATCTTAAAATTTATGCGAAACCGTCAGGCACCTATTTCTCGTTCAAAAGCACCAGGGGATTGTAATTAAGCCATGGATCCAGGATTTTTCGTAAGAATATCATTTAAATAGTTTATCGCTACTTATATTTGGTTCGTAAGATTATAAAGATAATTATTTAGTTTATAAGCAACAGTTCAGTCTAATTATGGGTTAGTTTGCGAACTGTTAGATCCAAGGGCATTACTTTAGGCTACAGTTCTAATTCGATACCTAGCTTGTTAAATAGAAAGTAATTATACAAACGTTTATTGAAAAATTTCATACATTAAATTGCTTTATTTATTTATCGACTCGTTAGTCATCCCTTCATTATTAAATTTGCATACTTAATTTACAGCCATAATTAATTAAGGGCTTGTTAATAAACTCTTCACTATTTTCATATTACTTTCATAAATTTAATAGCTTTAGTTATTATAATTGAAGACTCGTAAGACAGTTAACCTTATTTACTTATTTTTGCTAACCGACTATTAATTAGTAAACCGTTAGCTATTTACAA
Organism: Dermolepida albohirtum; assembly: GCA_031893035.1. Taxonomy (NCBI): domain Eukaryota; kingdom Metazoa; phylum Arthropoda; class Insecta; order Coleoptera; family Scarabaeidae; genus Dermolepida; species Dermolepida albohirtum. The sequence goes on along the minus strand of JAVIWB010004033.1, from coordinate 45,566 downwards.
TAATCTTGCTTCATAAGCCACTGTCAACTATACTCCACATATTCAATGATTTAATGTAATAAATAATTACGGTAGTTACACCAGTGACGCGGTTCCAGTCCGGAAGCCCAGAAGAAGATAAAGTTTACTATTCAGTTTACTACTGAATACTTATTCAGTAGTAACTCCCGGACTGGAACCGCGTCACTAGTATAACTATATAATAATAATATAATGATGTTCTATTTACTACTGAATACTTATTCAGTAGTAAACTGAACATTATTTTATCTTCTTCTGGGCTTCCGGACTGGAACCGCGCCACTGGTATAACTGCCGACGTTTCGTACCCACTCGTATGGGATATCTTCAAGGCCCAACTACTGCTATTTTCTGTTGCATTGAAACAGTTTCAGTGTGACAGATAGTAGAAGTAGTTGAACCCTGAAAATGTCCCATACGAGTGGGTACGAAACATCGGCAGGTATATACCAGTGACGCGGTTTCAGCCCTAAAGCCCAGAAGAAGATAGTATGGACCACGACCGCGGAAGTCTACGTACGAAATTATTTTCTTTTGTGATTTTATTCAGTCTTTTCTGTTGTTGTTGGGAAGTGCTTATTAAGTGGCATTTAAATTCATGTCGAAAGGGATTATATATCTACCTTAAGTGAATAATTTCAACCTCTTGTATGAGTAATCGTGAACACATACTCTCTGTGGGGTACATTACCATTACGGTTAGGTACATTACGGAGCGCTTGAATGTTGACTATCACTTGAAGTTCTCTCATTTAAATTTCGATCTCCAAATTATTTTCTCGCCGAAATGGGCCCTCAGTGAGACAATGTCGACTGCAGGTAGTCCATACAGACCATTTTTGGAAATACAGCCATAAACTACGTACATCTTAAGCATCTGTTTATAATGTAATTGAAGCAATTTTCGATTCCAATATTAATTTGTAACTTTAATATTTTAGGTCACAAGAATACCAAACTCTTCATAACACAGGGCGACAATTTGAGTATCCAAGAAGCAATGTACCATGGAGTGCCTGTTATTGGTATTCCACTGTATGGTGATCAGCATGGAAATCTCGGCAAGATTGTCAATAAATCGCTGGGTAAAAAATTAAACTACATTAATCTCAGCGTCGATCTGCTACATGGTTCTATTCTAGACGTATTAGGCAAACCCAAGTAAGATTTATTACATAAATATTATACGGAGCGCAGACGCTTGCTAGAATCAGATACGCCGCACAATCATATGAATTCTTGGCCATAATTCTCTCCACGTACTATTTCAAGTTCTATAATGTATTTCACCAACAATCACTGAATCTGATAAGAATATATTGATTAATAAAAAAAGATAAATTTTGAAATATGGCTATTAGTGTAGTATACGAGGTGTGGTTATTAAATAACGAGACTGACGCTGGCACAGAAGAAGACCGACAGCTATTTATCGCGAAGCCTTACCTTTCGAATGCAGTGCCTCTCGCCTCTGTAAACAAATCAGTATAGCCGTAGCCTTCGTTCGCATTAGAGTTGTTTTTTTGTTGCGCCGGAAAAATGTTAAGTGTAACAATAGAGCAACGAATTGTTGTGAAATTTCACATGAAACTTGGAAAAACCGCTACTGAAATTTATAATTTTTTGAAAGAAGTGTATGGCAATAAATGTTTATCGCGTGCACGTGTTTTTGAGTGATTTAAGCGTTTTCGAAATGATTCACGCCCGGTGTGACACTTTTTAATTATCTGCTGATGATGACAACTTAGTTGTCGAAATGCGTATACAGAATAGGAAAATTAATGTGGCAAAGGGTTATATATCAACCTTCAGTGATTGATTCTCACATCATATTCATTAATTCGTCATTCGTATAAAATATGTGGTCTTGATCTGATCCTGAAACGACAAGGAACTAATGGTTACATGAGCCTCATAAATTAAATACAAAAGAAATCTGCGGTTACGTTATGATTATCCTCTAATGCATGCTTTGCTAAACTAGATTTTTCAAGTCGATTCATTTTGATGTGCGCCATATGTTCTTTATACTAGGTGTCTGTCGATCGTTTTGTCTGGCTTATGTATTGTTTATTGCAATCGAGACATTTAATTTCGTAAATCCCCGATTGGCCTCAGCTTTGTCTTCTGCTTTTCGAAAGAGGGACTTAATAGAGTTAGTGGACCGAAGTGTAACTTGAAAACTGCGCTCTTTAAAAACACTCTTTAAGTTTTCAACAACGGGTGAAATGGTAAACATACAAATTGCTCGATTGCTTTGAGGTGGCAGAGATGTGGTATCCCGGATTGTCTTTTTTGTGTTAGCCTTCATAATTAATCCATTGATTATTGCCGAATCAAAACCAATGAATCTCGTAATGTTCTTAATAAAATTCAACTCTTTTTCGTACTTGGCTCTTGTTAGTGGGAAACTAAGCAGACGATTGATAAGAAAACCGAAACAACCCATCTTTTGTTTCATGCTGTGATTTGGACCTGCCGTGATACATCTACTAATATTAGTTCCTTTTCAGAAAATATCAATTTCTATTTTAAGATTGTTTCTAAGGAAAGTGTCATAGTTTTCTTTTTCTCTCTTAATTTTAATCGTCGGGAATTTTGAATTTAATTGCTTGACGAAATCATCTAAGTCTATGTGTATTAAAAATCGTGAAAATGTCATCTACATACCTGATCCACACTCTTGGAAAATATTTAGCGTTATGTATAAATTAAACATCAAAATTACTCATAAATTTGCTATAAATGGAGAGAGACAATTGCCCATTGTTGTTCCTTGTTTCTTGTTGGGACAATGGGCAAGTGATATCCCGAATTGTCTCTTTTAAGTTAGCTTTCCTAATTACTCTAATGATATCGCTTTTATCCAACATTGCTAACTTGTTTACTTTGTCTGATATTAAATAAAAACAGTCTTTCGGCCAAAGACGTTTAATCAACTTTCCACTCATACTTTGAGTTTTATTTGTGCTGCTATATATTTTCCAAAATTTGGATTTTACAAGCCTCATTAATGAAGTTTTTTGAATCTGGTTCTAAATTCCTAATTGATGTTTCAAACCTTGCAATCACCTCCTCAGTATCACGGCTTGGCAAATAATATTTTAAAGCTTTGTTTAGTAAGTCGATTTCTTCGCAACTAAGAATCTACAACTAATGTTTTTTTTATTGGTGTTATATCAATACTATTTTCTAATGTAGGATAAAACTCTTTGAATTTATCTAGAAATTTAACTTTTCTTTCTAATTTATAGTTTGCGATTTCGCCTATTTTTCTATAAAAATTGCACCACTCTTCAATCATACTGGCTTTAGTTGTATGATAGATGAATTTCTTTGCAAGAAATAGGTTGTACTGACGCTATTTCTTCCTAATGTAAATATTTTCTTATTTATTGATAGTATTATTGAGTTTATATCTCGAAACTATAATACTGTTTTCTATAATTTTAATAGCTAATGGATTTTGGGCATATCATCTTTCGTTACTTTTCGTCGTTAGAATTTACTTTCTTTTCGTTCTTTTGTAAAATGTAATATTATAATTTCATCAAACGATGTTAATAGACCGTTACTGTTGTACCTACTCATATGTGCACAGTCTATCGCAGAGAAAAGGAAACCTTTTTAAAATAGTAATCCTTGGTGGCGCCATCTATTAAAAAATATGCATTGGTAAGGTAGATCTTTCAACAATGTTATGTCAAAACATCATGGCATTTGCATCATTAGAAGCAGAGAAATTGCGCATAAAGTAACAGTGTGTATTCGGCATTGGTCGAAAAATGAATTTGGAACAAAGAGCAAATATTAAGTTCTGTCTTAAATCCGGTAAATCGTTTACTGAAACGTTTAAATTGATGAAACAAGTGTGTTGTTTATGACGTATGTGCATGTATGAGTGGTATAAACGATTTAAAGATGGTCGCACAGACATAAATGACGACGAACATCCTAGTGCAAAAAAATCTGTGGTTACGGAAAGTAACATCGAACTTGTGCGTGAATTTATCAGAAATGAACCGAAAACCTCATTGCGATACGTAGGAATGGAATTAGATATTTCCAAATATTTAATTCATCGCATTTTGACACAGCATTTGGGACTGAGAAAGAGTTGTACAAGGTTTCTACTACGCGAGCTAACTGAATTCAATATTGTACACACTTGATTAAATTTCAGGTATTCTATTGTAACTAGCAATAAGGCGTGATGTTTTCAATATGATCCAGAGAACAAGCGTCAAAGCTCTAAATGGAAGCACCCGAGCGAAGAAAGACCTAAAAAGGCCGTTTGGAGAAGTCAGAAATGAAGACAATGTTGATTTGTTTTTATGATTCCAAGGGCATTGTACACAAAGAGTTTATACCAACTAACCAAGCAGTCAGTGCTATATATTATCTTGGTATTCCGATGCGTCTTTTGGCGCGTATTAGTCGTGCGCGTCCTCAATATCATGAAAATAGTAGCTGACATTTGTTACATAATAATGCACCATCTCATCGCTCGACGCTCATCACTGTTTTCTAACTACAAATGACATTTTAACCATCTGTGTGATTTCTATCTGTTCTCCAAACTACATTTGCCGATGAAATGACAGCGTTATGCCGACGTCTAAGCTATTAAAAAGGCGTCGACAGCAATCTTGGAGGACATACGAAAAAAGGAAATACGAACTTAAAAATTCATTCGACATGTTAATTGACCGTGGCAAACTTTGTATTGAAGCCGAAAGGGACTACTTTGAATACAATAAATGAATTTTACCAAAATAGTAAGCTTTAAAAAGTTCCGTTTTCTCTGAGACAGACTGTGTATATATGTATATATATCGCACTTGAATATCCAACAGTTATTATTTAAGTGTTACACGTATTACGTACGTATGTAGATATGTATGTAGTATCGATATTTCACTCTCAGATAAGTAGCCTAGTTCATAAACTATCGTATATATTCGACGTGTACCGAGTAATTCTATCTATTGTCCGCACTCTGTATATTTTATCACTATTCTAACACTATCATATGTTAATATATTAATATCAGTTTTGTAACGCAAGCGATAAGATAAATGGCAATATAAAATGTATAACGTTTAAATTAGAATCAATTTCTTTTTTAGGTATAGACAGAATATGAAAGAAGTAGCTAATAAGTTCAGGGATCAGCCTCAAACACCATCGGACAGAGCAGTTTTTTGGATAGAATACGCTTTAAGGAATAAAAACTTAAATCATCTTAACATCGCCGCTAAATATATGAGCTTCTATGAAACTCTAAGCTTTGATATTGCTCTTGTTGCGGTGGCTTGCGTTTGTTTACTCCTCTTCGCTTTGCACACGATTTATCAACTGATATTAAATGGCGTTCAAGCATCGAAGGTCAAGAAGAAAAAAGAAATTAATAAACGCAAGAAATTGTAAATATATTAAATAATATTTATTTATTTTGTGTCGATGTTTAGTATTTATATTTTTAGATATTTTTGTAAATAAACCTTCAAATATAAATGAATTTTTCTTTGTTGTTTAAGTGCGATCTATTGCTTATTTTAAAATGTTTAATTATTAAAGACCAGAACCGTGGAGAATAAGGAAAATATAAACGTAGATGTTTACAATATAAAAAAATATTGTAGAAGATTAATTTTGGTAAAGTGTGGGCTATTTTAATGTTGTATTTTCTAGTGTTTGTTTACATTTTCTGAGAGGTGAAGTAAATCCGGTAAAATAACGAATTTCGGTTTGCCCGATGTAGAGTTACATATATAAGCCCAATGAAATTTTAAAAGCAAGACGAACTAACAAAATCTACTTATTTATGTGTTCATAAATTCATTTAACCGGATGATTGTTGAAACCAGCCTTGTTATCAAACTAGTACACCATCATCAATCCAGGGCCTTTTTTTAAGTACACTAATAGTATTTTACTGAAAGATATGGCCCATACTCACGAGTAAATTGTAACTTAATTAAGGGCTTGTGTTATCATTTAACTGTTCATTTTTTTTGCTCATTAACCAGTAAATATTTGCAATCAGACAACTATTTCAATTTTTTTTAATTTACTTAAACGATTGATTTTGAAAACCACAGTCATATTTTAGTATTATTATTGCTTTCAATATTTAACTAACGATGAATTCAGTGGAGAGCTGAACTGTGTAATTTTTCTTTACCATTATTTTGTAGGTGTGCTGTGTTATTGTAATTGGGAAGTGGGGCACATATACTATTGTGAAGGTGTTTCAAATTGCGCGGCTCTTTTAAGAATAAATAAAATATAGATGGCGCACTGAATTGTTCTGGGTATGTGGGCATTTAAAAAGTGTGATGTATGACATTTATAAAAATGGCTTCGTACACGGTACAACAGCGCGTTCAAATTGTTGAATTATTTGATGAAAATCAGCGTTCTGTGAAAAGAGTTTTTAGAAAATTACGTAAATTTTATGGTTTACATAATCGTCCATCTGAAAGCACTATTGGTCGAATTATTAAAGAATTTCAAGAGACCGGTTCCGTGGAAGATCAAGAAAGTGAAAAATACAGTCGTAGTGGTCGTTTACAAGAAAATATTGGTTTGGTTCGTGAAAGTATTGCTGAAGATCCTTAAATGTCCATTAGACGACGTTTACAATAACTTGGACTTTGGGATCAACAACATGGCGTACTTTACACAAAGATTTAACTCTGAAGCCACATTAGGTTCAAATAACACAGGAACTGAAGCCATTAGGTCATTTCACGTCGTTCACTTCAAGAAATATTATTGTAATAGATAATATGAAAAGTTGGATTTATGATTGGAAAAAAGTGAGGTTATTGTAACACCGGTAAATTAGAATACTTAATTTTAAAATTATATATTTTATGAGAATAAAAAAAAATAGAAAATTAGAATATAAATGGAAAATAATGACTTATAGTTAATTTCATTCACTAATTGTTAGTAAGATTAAGAAAAGATGTTAGTTTTTTATTTATTGTTGAAGTCCTACTGGACGAAAAATATTTATAACAAGATGTTATAAATAAGGCCAGAATTCAAAATCTGGAGATTTTCTATTAGTCGTATTGTGTATCTAAATAATTATTATAGTATTTACTCCAAGAAAATAGTAGATTATAAAATAGTGCTATTAGAGTTATTTGAAGAGAGTAAACGATTTCTAAAACGATTATTATCAGTGAAATAAACAAAAACTAACTGTGATATTATAGCGTATACGTAAACTAAAGTGATTAATGTGCAAAAACAACATTAAAATCAAATATAGAAGAATACAGAACTTGATACTGATAAGGACGACATCGAAGAAGCAAGAGTGCAAGGAAGGTTAAGAAATACATTATTTAAATGGAGAATGTTAAACGTTTTTCTAAAGTTGGCAATATAAAATTGATCGATTGATCAAAGTTAAAAGTTACATAAAATAGATTTGAAGATTTAAAATATTAAAAAGATATTTAATTGTTAAATTACGTAGTTTTATGTTAGAGTTTTAAATTAAAGTTTGATAGTAAATAATAAGAATTGCGTTACTTGTTAGATGATAGAAGGTTTTGTTTATTTTGATTTACAGAGTACAGTTTATTTAAAATTCGGAATCTTTTATTTAGACAAGTTCAGTAATATTATAATGACAGTTAGTAAATATATAAAAAATTCAAAGTTTCAAATAATTTTTATTCTTTTGGATGGTAAATTAATACTTATAAAAAATCATTTTGGTGATAGTCATGAGGACAATATTGAAGAATGTCAATGTATTATGCTAAAGTTACTATATACGATTTGATGATGAAATGAAACGTATGTAAAATTTATTTACAATTTGTTCAGAATTGGAGCTATTAAATGCTGAACCGGTGGATACTTTTTATCAAATATACTTTTTGATGTTTATCTTAATCTATGTTTCACCGAAGAAAAAGTAAAAATAAATAAATAAGTTACTGTCTTAATATATAAGAACGAAGTAAGTATCAATTCATTAATACATTTTGTTTTACACACAATTGGTTATGGATAGTCACAAATTTATTTTAATCTTAAATATTAATTCATTTCGATTCAATATTTATAAATTATATTTTATTTAAACTCTGTCGAATCAAAAAATAACATCCATAAACAGAAAAATACACAATACATATTTATCTAAACTTAGTCAAACATAAACATTAACTTTACATGTAATACGAGGGTAGTTTGACAAGTAGTGAGAATGGAAAAGAAAAACGAATTTTTTAAATACAAAATAATGTTTATTGTTCAATATATTCTCCTAAAAGAGCAATACATTTATTCCAACGGTGCTTCAATGCCCTTATGCCATATCTAAAATACGATTCCGGAAGGCTTGCAAAATATCCATTTACGAAGATGATAAGCTCGTCGTTAGACGAAAATTTTTTTCCACCCAGTGCCGTTTTCAATTTTGGAAAAAGGTGGAAGTCGGAAGGGGCTAGATCCGGCGAATAAGGCGCATGCGGTACTAATTGGAAATGCAACTCGTGGATTTTGGACATCGCAACTGTGCTGGTATGCGAAGGAGCGTTGTCTTGGTGAAACAGAATCTTTTTCTTTGCCATTCCTAGCCGTTTAGCACGAATCTCAACATTTAATTTTTGTAGAAGTTCTGCATAATATTGTCCGTCTATTGTGGCATCTTTCTGAAGATAATCAATGAGCAAAATGCCCTTTAAATCCCAAAAAATTGATGCCATCACCTTGTTTGCCGATAAAGTGGTATTCGCTTTCTTTGGATGTGCAGAACCACGTTCTATCCATTGTTTCTACTGTTGTTTAGTTTCGGGTGCACTGTAGTGTATCCAAGTTTCATCGCAAATAACAAATCGCCTACAAAAATCAACCGGATTCCGCTTATAAAGGTCCAAACACTCATTGGAAATGCGTGAACTAGTGAACTTTTAATAAGTCGTAAGCAATTGCGGCACCCATCTTGCCGAAAGCTTGGAAAGGCCCAATTCTTTCGTTAAATTGAGGTGTACGCGTTCTATTGAAATGTTTACCATGTCTGCTATCTCTCTCACTTTGAGTCGTCGATCTTGCGTAATAATATTATGGATTTTTATAATCATTTCCTTAGAAGTCACGATTTTGCGTGCTCCGGAGCGCGCTTCATCAACACAGCTTGTTCTACCACGTTTAAATTCATTTACCCATCTACTTATTGTGGCGGATACAGACTTACGGTTTATTCTTATCACATAATTTATGCAGCCGAATATACATATTACCAAGTTAAGAAAAGTTATGAAATATTATATCATACTATTACTAATATTAATGAATCCTGCGCAGTTTTATATAAACTTGGTCACCTAGTCATCACATTTAAAATGAAGCATTAGTGAAAGGAGTCCTGGCACATGGCAGTAACATAATAATGTTAGGTTATGAAGGGACGAAAATTAAATTAAAGAATTACACGGTTTTGAAATTGAAAGATGAATACTAAAATAAAATATCGGGTTTATTTCTTTGTCATTTTTTTCATAAACATCATTTATCTGCCTTCTCTATAGAGAAGTAAATAAAATTCTAATTTAAATAGAAAAGTTTAGCGTAGATAGAAAAGTAAGATTTCAACACAACTGAATATTGATCAATAAGGTTGATATATAACCCCTTTCCACAATTAACTATTTGTAAATTCTGTATACGCATTTCGACAACCAAGTTGTCATCATCAGCAGATAATTTCAAAGTGTCGCACCTGGTAAAACACGGCGAAAAAATTGTACGAAAAATAAACTCCGTACGCGATCCGCACCGTTGAAAACCAAGATGTGCACAATTTTTTCGCCGTGTTTTACCAGGTGCGACACTTTCAAATTATCTGCTGATGATCACAACTTGGTTGTCGAAATGCGTATACAGAATTTACAAATAGTTAATTGTGGAAAGGGGTTATATATCAACCTTATTGATCAAGTCAATCAACCACAGGCTCCATCAAATTCAACTACAACTGAATATTAAATATCAGGAAAAAAACATCTAAAGGAATGTATGTATATCTGTGCCAAAAATTGTTTTTTTTTAATTTTGCAATATCTGTGCTCAGACACTATGAATCTTTGTTGTCTTAAAAGGTAGCCTTGATATTATGTATAAAATACTATCATTAAAAATACAGACAAATTTTGATCAATATTTATAGAACTGTTTTAAATTTGCTAATGTGTAAAAACAAATTGGAAAATTCAGCGATTTATTAAAATAAATATAAACAAATTCTATCATCTGATACATCTATATCCTTTTGGATTACTCACGCTTTTTGTACTTGAAGTCAATTTTTTTTCATAAATATCATTTATCTGGCTTCTCTATAGAAAAGTAAATAAAATTTTAATTTAGATAGAAAAGTAAAGATTTCAACGCAAATAAGTATTAAATACCGGGAAAAAAATATCTAAAGGAACATAATTATATCTGTACTAAAACATTTTTTAAAATTTTCCAATATCTGTACTTTGACACTATGAATCTTTGTTGTCTTTAAAAAGCAGTCTTGATATTACATATAAAATACGGACTAAATTATTATTTTTTAACTGTTAATAATAATAACAATAATAATAACAGAATTATATTCTATTTACAGGAAAATTATAATAATATTGTCGAAAAGAGCAGGGCGTATCTTTTATTCTAATTTTCAAGGTCATTTATTAATATATAAAAGATCTTAATTATATACAGTGTGAGCAACAATGAGTGACCTGATCCTACACTTCTTTCCACACATATCACCTCAATATTTACTGCCTCTTAAAAGTGAAATTAGACAGTGTCTCACGCAATTCTAATAATTATAAAAAAATATGCTAGCTACTATGTAAACAACAAATACTACTGTGAAAACGGCATTTTCGCTGCGTATATGTGAACTGAAGACTGATGAAGGCTAGCATATAAGTATAAATAATGGATCTTAATCACAAAACAAGTTTTGTACACTGCACGTCAATGAAAGGTTACTGACATAAACATAGAGTAGGAAAACTCACTATAGTCTGTCTCAACCTTATTATGCAATACAGCTCTTATGGGAATTAACTGCAACGTTGCCAAATCTTTTCATCATCTGTTTCCTGTTCATTCCTTGACATTTCATACGATCAAAACATAACCTTTACCTTGTGGTGATTGTTAGTATTTATGAAATACTATTATGTTAATACTAACGAGAAGAGTTAAAAGGGAAGCGTACAGGGTGTAGTAATTAAAGAAAGTCGTACTTCAAATGATTTAATTTTGTGATATTTTATATAAAACCTTGTAGAAAATACGGGCAGCAATATAAGTCATTTTTGTGTTATGAAGAGCATATAATTTCCTTGGTATTATTGAGTATTAGCAACACAATTTATAATAATCACAAATAATTATAAATGTACATATCTATTATAAAATTGATTGGGAACTTGTTCTCGGGAAATATGTCTTTGTTTAATAAATATCTTTATCAGTTATTTATATTTATTGGTTTAGTTCTGTTTACAGATATTAGCAATAATTCAAAATTAAATACTCAAACTCATAAAGTAACATATCAGTAATTGTATATATTTGAAATAATAGAATAAGGTACATACACTCCGCGCAACATGAATAGGACCAACTGCATATATGACATTTGTAGTTGGTATAAACATGGTAGCGCGCTGGAATTGTTATTTTCTAAAATAAGAGGGTTGATAAAAAGATGTATGTAGGTACCAAATATAATTTTTGTAAAAGTCAGTGCAAATGTACGTTACTAATGACAATAAGTAGAGTAATTAAACGCCACTTGAATACGACCAATCTACAAAATAAAAGATTCGTTTGCAATAACAAAATACTTTATTGTTCAATAATGAGTACTTTTGCCATTATTTCTTATAACCTCAAATAGTCGGGATGGAATGGAATTATACAGGGTTCTCAAGTAGTCAACGGGAAGTTCCGCCCAACTTCGTTTCAGCGCCTGCTCTAGTTCGTCAGCGCAACTGAATTGGGTAGCATTGGAGTACAATTTACGCGACAACCATCCCCAAACATTTTCTATGATGTTCAGGTCGGGGGAGAGCGATGGCCAATCGAGAACCTCCATGCCTTGTTCTTGAAACCAGCGTCGAACAATGCGCGCGGTGTGAATACTGGCATTATCCTGTTGGAAAATAAATGGCCCACCTGCCATAACGTTGGAAAATTTGTCTTTCACCTGTTGCAGCAGCTGGACGTACTTTTCCGAATTCTGTCTGCCCTTCACTATTACTAAATCAACAGATCCGTTACAGGAAACAGCTCCCCATATCATGACTGAACCAACATCGGCTCGCCTTCGTGACTGAATCACTTCATCTTTACGTAAATCGTGGAAATAATAAGAAAACCCATCCGGGCCATCTAAATTAAACTTCTTCTCGTCACTGAAAATAACAGTTTGCCATTCTCTTGTCCACTCCATTTTTGGTCGAGCAAACTGAAGACGTGCAGTGCGCTGAAATTCCCTTAAAGGAGGCCGTCGTTTAATTTTCAAACGTTTTAAATGCGGGCAGGTCTTCAGTAACTTCTGTACAGTTCTTACCGATGCATTCGTTCCAACGTTATTCGCGATTTGTCTTGCCGTTAATGCCGAATTCGATGCTTCGCGTAATATGGCTCGACGTTCTCTCTTAGTTGTAACGGATGTTGTTCGCCCTTTAAAACGTTTTCCATAATTCTCGGGATCCCTAATAAAATTGTTCACAACCTGGTGTGATCGACTTATTTTCTTTGCAGTAGCCCTTGAGGAATACCCTTCTTGATGGAACGCTTTAATTTTTCCAATTTCTTCCATACTTAAATCATCGTTGCACAATACCCTTAATTACAGATGTTTGTTTATCCGGATATACGTTGTAACTCGACACTCATCCGGTAGCTTACTATTAAATACTGGTCGTATCCAACCGGCGCGGTGCATTTTATATGTATGTGGTACTTACGTCACCCAATGCATAACGTTAGGCACTATTGCGCAATAATGCGTATTATTTGCCATATCATACCATTACAAACTTGCATTGTATTTTTAGTAAATGAATTGTTTTTCAAACCACCGAAAGCTTGCAACAAGTCGGGTGGTCCTATTCATGTTGCGCGGAGTGTAGATAGACCATTATGTCGAACAATATACACAGTAATATAATTTTACTCTCGCTGGAAGGCAAGGGCCTCCGCATGGCGTTTGCATACACCTTGTGTATTGTAATCCTACTTGTCCCACTATCTCATCCTCCTCATTAATCTTCCATAGAAATCTATATGAATACAAAGCACAATTAGATTAGTATATTTAAAAAAGGAAAATTAATTAATGAAAATAATAATAACATGTAGATGATAGTCTCACTTTTAGTCACTTGAAGAAGCTGTTAGATCCTCTGAAGATGAATGTGTTACATGAATTACAAATTCTTCTACATCATATTGCAACATATCAACCATCCACATACTATTTTCAATATTTTTTACATGATTAATGTAGTTTTTCCAATTATCAGCTGTCACATTTCTATAACCTCTCGCAATTAGTTCTCCCATATCTTTTACTTTAAAAGTAGCATTATTCATTTGAACATAGTGCTTAACCTGTGCCCACACCATTTCAATTGGATTAAGTTCACAATGGTATGGGGGTAGGCGAAGAACTTCATGTCCTTTCGCGTATTCATTAAGCTTGTTTTTATTATATTGAGGCTTAACTTCTGACACGTAAGCCAGTAGGTCGCTTTTTAACATATCCTTATCAGTGGGTATGTGTTTTTTTGCAAGCCATTCGAAGATTTGGTCTTTTCTCCAAGTTGTTGTCGAGATCTTTTCTATTTTTCTGCTGTGATATGAATCATCACAGAATTGTCTGGTATATTTGGAAGCAGTTTCTCGACGAACCAAGACTCATATGTGTCCGCATCCATTTCATTATGGACGTCAGCAGTGTTTCTCTTACAGAGAAACGTATATTCAGCCCCCGGAACAAAACCATTGTTACCACCAGCATGCACTAATGCAAAACGCGGTCCGAGACCACCTACATTTTGGTAGCTTTCATACCCTTAATTACGAAGTATTTAATCACCGCACGATACTCTGCTTTTTCCATTTTAACAAAACGACGTGTTGCTTCTTTTTCAATCATCTGTCAAAAATAAACTAATCAACCGATTTATCTGAATATCGGAATGTAAACATATAAATAGGCAACCTAAATTACAGTGCATTTATTTTACCAATTAGAGCGCAATGTCATTCTCACTACTTGTCAAACTATCCTCGTAAGAATAAAGTATTAATTCATTAATACGTTTTATTTTACACAGTTACTTATGATTAATTACAAATTTATTTTAATCTTAAATATTAATTCATTTGATTCAATATTTATATATATTTTATTTTAACACTGTTAAATTAAAAAATATTAAAGTTAATTTAATGAAACACTCATAAACAGAAAAATACATCATACATACATGTATATAACGCACATATGTAAATACATATGACTACCCTCCATTTTCATAACATTTGACGCAAGCCAAACGAGAAGTCTATTGCCATTTCTTCATAACATTTAGTGCCTAACGTGGGACCAAACTCTTTGTTATATATATTTATTTTATTTAACAACTATCAAGCGCACGCCTGTGGCAGGCCGACCATATTTCTCACTCTAGTGATAAACATACAGCGCCACTGAATAACAAAGAATGGATACATATTAAAAAGTACAGACTTACGGTCTATTCTTATCATATAATTTATGCAGCCGAATATACACATACGAAGTTAAGACAAGTTACGAAATATTATGTCATAGCATGACTAATGTTAATGGATCTTGCGCAGTTTTATATAAACTCGATCACATAAATCTGTTAATCTCGATGCTATCGACGCACTGTCGTTGTAGTATTACCGGCGAAAATGTTTTCACTTTTACTGCTTGTCATAGTTTTAAAAAGTGTATCTTGTGCTAATATTTTATTTGTAACGGTATTACCATCACCTAGTCATCACATTTGGTGTGAAGCATTAGTAGAGGGACTCCTGGCACATGGCCATAACATAACAATGATAGGTTATGAAGAGACGAAAATTAAATCAAAGAATTACACGATTTTTAAATTGGAAGGTGAATATTAAAAAAATGTGGCGCTTATTACTTTGTCATTTTTTTCATAAATATCAGTTATCTGCCTTCTCTATAGAGAAGTAAATAAAATTCTAATTTAAATAGAAAAGTTTAGTTTAGATAGAAAAGTAAGATTTCAACACAACTGAATATTAAATATCAGGAAAAAAACATCTAAAGGAATGTATATCTGTACCAAAAGTTTTTTTTAAATTTTGCAATATCTGTACTTGGACACTATGAATGTTTGCTATTTTAAAAAGCAGCCTTGATATTGTGTATAAAATACTGACTTAATTATTATTTTTTAACTGTTAAATACACATTATTTGGCTTTAATAATAATAATGATAATAATAATAATATTAATAACAGAATTGTATTCTATTTACAGGAAAATTATAATAATATTGTAGAAAAGGTCAGGGCGTATTTTTTATTCTAATTTTCAAGGTCATTTATTAATATGTAAAAGATCCTAATTATATACTGTTAGTTGTCTTCGCTGGATTTCTCTAGGCAAGAATAAATTAAGGTAAATCTTAATGGAGATTGCTTGAATTAATCAAGAAAAGGTAAATAAAACCCCTTATCACATCGATGTTCGTATTCCGTATACGTACTTCGATAGCTAAGTTGTCGTCATCAATAAGTAGTTAATCACAGTGTCATATCTGGATCCGTTTACTTCTTGTTGCATATTGAGTAAACTGTAGAACCATTGTGAATGTAGGAATGTTTCAAATTTCGACGAGTTAGAGAAGGGATAGTTGATGAAAAGATATCAACACAGGAACAATACAAGAAGGCAAGAAGATTCTAGTTGTACGCAATTCAATTTCTTTTCTATTATGAACACTAATATATCTAAAAATGAAATAATAAGAAGGATATTTATACGTAAGTGAGGAAAAGAGATAATACGTTTTTAATAAAAATACAGTAATACAAGGTGATAAATCTAATACCAGTTTAGACGGTATTAAAAGTTAATTTTTATAAATATATTTAAACGTTAAAACTAAGACAGTTAGACTGTAGTTGAGTTGTAATAATAAAATCAAAAGAAATGGATAATTTTATCATTTAAAACTCACAAATCTGTTAATGATGACAACTTAGTTGTCGAAATGCGTATATAGAATACTAACATTATTGTGGAAAGGGGTTTTGTTTAACTTTTTAGATTAATACTTTTATTTTTAATAATCCATCAACATATCTTTCAGTTCCTTTTCAGCTTTACTATATTTTCCTTTATCTTTTCTAAGTTTTAATTATTTCCATTATTTTCTTAAACGTCGTTTTTCAAGTTCCCTTCCCTTAGTTATAATTACGTACTAGTGATCCCTTAAATGAATGTTTGACGTTGTAATTTCCACTGACTAAGGATTTACTTCCTAATATTTTAAAGTAATTTACGTAATGTTATTTTGTATTGTTATGCTGTGAGGACAGTAGATCCTTAATATAGTTAAAGCGCCTGTTCTCGTTTCAAATTGTAACGCTGGTTGCTTGCTTGTCTTGATTATTTCCCAAGTATCTGAAAAGTATCATAGTTCAGATAATGTTCTTAAAACCTGGCAAAAATACGGAATTTGCAACATCCTATAAATCTAATACATCTATCAAAAGTATTTGAACACTATACAAGAAAGAAACATTATTCTAAAATATTAATTCGGGACTCCAAATAATCATAGAATTGTAGAACAAATACAAAGCTTTTGTAAAAAAGATAAATAGAGACTTCGAAATTAGAATATATTTCATTGCGGCTTTTTTGGACATTTCTCCTTTGATAAAGTTCGACACAACGGACCTTCCTATAACGTGAAAACTTACCCACACCATCCTTACAAAATAAAATGGTACATATTGGGTCTGGGAAAAAGTTCGTGGCGTTTTTCCTGATAGATGGCATTGGTTGCCGATAACTAAAGAACAACAAGTCACAGCGACACCACCGACGGCTCGTTTTTTTAGATGACCTTCCGAACGTTAGTTTGAGCGTAGAAACATTGTAATCGGTGCAGTGGTTGGAAAGTTATTCGCACTTGAAAATGGAGAAGAATAATGAGAAATTTCGCTATATTCTGCAATATTATTATGATAAGGGGAAGAACGCTGCGCAGGCTTGTGATAAAATTTGTGCTGTGTACGGTGAAGGTACTTTATCGAAATCTGTTGCGCGGAAATGGTTCGCTCGCTTTCGTTCTGGAAATTTCAATGTGAAAGATGAGTCACGCTCCGG
Organism: Dermolepida albohirtum; assembly: GCA_031893035.1. Taxonomy (NCBI): domain Eukaryota; kingdom Metazoa; phylum Arthropoda; class Insecta; order Coleoptera; family Scarabaeidae; genus Dermolepida; species Dermolepida albohirtum. The sequence continues at coordinate 28,083 of JAVIWB010004033.1, read as the reverse complement.
TCGTCCAATCACTGAAAAATCTGATGAAATTCTTGAAAAAGTCCAACAAGATAAGCATATCAGCAGTGTCGATATTGGCATGGAGCTAGGCATTGACCACAAAACTGTTTTGAACCATTTACACAAAGCTGGTTACAAAAAAAAGCTCGACTTATGGGTTCCTCATGAGTTGATCGTGAAAAACATGATGGACCGAATTAACATCTGCGATGCGCTGCTGAAACGGAATGAAATCGAGCCGTTTCTGAAACGTTTAATAACCGGAGATGAAAAATGGATTACGTACGATAATCGGAAGCGTAAAAGATCGTGGATAAAGGATGGTGAGCCGTCACAAGCGTTCGCTAAGCCAACATTGACGCCAAAAAAAGTGATACTGTGTGTATGGTGGGACTGGAGGGGAATCGTCCACTACGAGCTACTTCCAACTGGTCAGACGATTGATTCTCAACTCTACTGTGCACAACTAGAGAGATTACGCCAGGCGATTGAAAGAAAACGGCTCGAATTGATTAATAGGAAAGGTGTCTTCCATCATGACAACGCCCGACCACACACTTCTTTGATGACCCGTCAAAAATTGAGAGAGTTTGGTTGGGAAGTTTTGATGCACCCACCTTACAGTCCGGATATAGCACCCTCTGACTATCATCTGTTTCGATCTCTGCAGAACTCTCTCAATGGAATTAAGTTGGTTTCAAAAGAAGCCTGTGAAAACTACTTGATTCAGTTTTTCGACCAGAAACCACAGAAGTTTTTCACCGATGGGATCATGGATCTACCAAAAAAATGGCGAAACATTGTCGATAATAATGGAGCATATTCGGTTTAAATGAATTCGTCCACGCGCCATGTGGGGACCAGTTGAATTTTACTGAAAAAACGCCACGAACTTTTTCCCAGACCCAATATATACATATATTCTAATTTATACCCTGTTTAATCTGGCATTCTTCAAGGAAGTGTACTGGGAGCAATTCTATATTTGATATATCTATGGCAGACTTACCAACTATGACAACGGTCACTACATATATCGATGACACAGCAGTCCTTCGCATCACACACCCATTCAGCAATTGCTTCAATAAATCTCCAAAGTAATTTGGATAATATTCAAAACTCGCTCAAGAAATGGCGCATGAAAACCAATCAAATCAAATCTACACTTATCACCTTTACACTGCGCCGAAATACATATCCACCCGTTAAAATATACAACAGTGAACACCCTCAAATTAACAATACGAAATATTTGGGCATTTCTTACCTAGCAGACACATACCTTTACAAAACGAAAACTGCTAGGCATCAAATTGAATTAAATGTATTGGCTCATGGGAGACAGATTGCAATTATCTATCGAAAATAAAATCGTCTGCAAGCTGACATGGTCATAAGGCTTTCAGCTCTGGGGAAGTGCCAGTAACCTGAACATTGCGATCTTACAGATGTTCCAAAATAACATAATACGTGTCGTAGTTAATGCCTCAAGATATGTACCCAACTCAGTTATTGAACGAGATATTCCTATAGCGTCTGTTAAAGATCTCAGTTCAATATTGTGTCAAATAGAATTGGAGACTGTTACAGCATCATAACATACTCGCTTAAAAATATTCAAATAAACAGAGAAAGTGTGCACATCTTGGTTTTCAACGGTGCGGATCGCGTACGGATTTTATTTTTTCGTACAATTTTTTCGCCGTGTTTTACCAGGTGCGACACTTTGAAATTATCTGCTGATGATAACTTGGTTGTCGAAATGCGTATACAGAATTTACAAATAGTTAATTGTGGAAAGGGGTTATATATCAACCTTATTGATTAAACAGAGAAAGCGAGAATATTGAAGAGAATCACACCTTCACTGCTGAACTGAATTAGCGTGGGATGTGTACTATGAACCGTATTTAGTATAGTTAGTTGCTAATTTGATTATAAAATTATATTAGTATTGTGAGGCTGGATTGAATGGAATAAATATACAGAGTGTTTCAAAAAGAATATAAGTATTTCGAATGCATATATTTATTAAACTTTACACACATATTTACGAACCTCTCAAGTTCAGATTACATATATTCAATATGTCCTCCATCAGCGACACGAACAATATCACATCGATATTCAAATTCCTCCCATACTCGGGCAAGCATGTCCTTCGTCACTGATATTATGGCAGTACGGATCCGGTTCTTCAACTCTTCCAAGTTCTGCGGGAGTGGTGGTACATAAACGTTGTCTTTAACGAAACCTCACAGTGTGTCAAATCTGGTGACCGTGGAGCCCAGCTGAGACATGCTAATTCTCCAGCTCCTTGACGACCAATCCAACGGTTCGGTAGAGTTTCATTCAGATATTCACGCACTTGGCGACTCCAGTGAGGGGGTGCCCCGTCTTGTTCAAACATTAAGTTGTCTTCGTGCAGCCTCGGAAACAACCAGTTTTGTAACATAGCGAGATACTGCTGACCGTGTTTCCATCAAAGAAGAATGGTCCGTAAACAGATGATCGGGATATCGCCCAAAACACATTGATTTTGGGCGAATCTCTTACATGTTCAATGGCTGCATGTGGGTTCTGTGGACCCCAAATTCGAACATTGTGTTTGTTTGCCAGACTACTAACACGGAAACTCGCTTCATCGCTGAACATGATGCGTTGTGCAAAAGTGTTATCACTGCACTTCGCAAACTCGAGAACACAAAATGATTTCTGCTGCGGAGTGGCCATTTTAAACATATGACACTTACCAAGAAAAACAGAAGACAACTGACATCTATCGGCAATTAAATAAACTAGACTATGTATTCGTTTGTCCAATAGCCAAGCCGAGGCGCGGCGATCGATAGTTTGGACAAAACAATACTTCGTAATACGTATATTCTTTTTGAAATACGCTGCACTTTAGTTACTTAATGTCAAATTAATAGCTTATTACTCTAGAATAGATTGTTGAATAAATGGAGGTAAAAAAACTTTCTTTAACTTAGTTTGCAATAAAAAGTAGTTTATAAAAGGGACCATTATTTTAATTGTTATTAATATTGCACCATACAGGGCACAGACCGAAAATATTACTGTTAAAACCGTTTTCATGTTGGTAAATGACTCGAGCAAATATTAATATTTGTATAGAAGAACAATTGAATTTGCTCGCCATATTCTCGTAGTGATGCCCATAAAGTACAAAAAAAAATACTTGGGCAGCTAAAACATTTCAGATCTTTTCTCTGACGCAGACAAACTATTGATTTAAATAAGAGAAAGAATATCGAAACTAGTAACCAAAAACATTCAGCAATATATTTTCATTATTTCAGAAATGGAATTCACCGAAGATGAAATGAGTTTAATGACCACTAAAGTCACCTATTTTGAAGAGTTATTAATGCCGTGGGAGTATACTGTTTCTCTGGCCTCCGATCACTACAAATCAAACGCATTGAAAATCTTGTTGGATTACCCCAGAGACAGTTTTGATCTCATCGTCTACGACGTAACCAATGGCCAAGCACTCTATCCGTTGATGAAGTATTTCGGAAATCCGCCGGTGATTGGCCTTTCACCATTCGGATTACCACCTTACATCGCAGACAGTATAGGACACCATTTTTATTCTTATCTTCCAGTTTACCTCCTACCTTATACTGATGACATGTCGTTTTTGCAAAGACTCGAAAATGCCTACACTTACTTTTTAGCCTATTGCCTGAAATTATATTACACACCAACTTTATTTAAATTGGCTCAAGAGAAATTCGGTGAAGATATAGTTCCTTTCGAAGAAGCCGAAGGACAGATCGCCTTACTTCTGGCTAACTACGATCCAATTTTGGATTATCCACAACCACTGCCTCCGCAAATCATACCAGCTGGAGGTTTAAATATTAAGCCGGCAAGGAAATTGCCAGAGGTAAGTAAGTAATGATTAATGCTGCAATGCACTTTATTGGCGTTCAATTTTTCCTTAGGACTATCTAGATGTATTAGATAAAGCAAAACACGGAGTTATTTATTTTTCATTGGGCACGGGTATTAGTCCCGAATTTTTCTCGAAGCAACAGAAACAAATGTTTTTAAACACGTTTGCTAGATTAAAAGAAACAATTTTATGGAAATATGGCGGTGATGATTTAAAAAACGTTCCGAAAAATGTCGTAATCGGAAAATGGTTCCCACAGAACGATATTTTAGGTAACGAATTGGGTTAATCAAAAAAAGGCAAAAAAACCCTTACCACATCAATGTTTGCACTCTGTATACGTATTTCATTAGCAGAAATACGTATATGAATCACCACTCACACCACACGTCAAAACCAAAACACACTGAAGTTCACAAGACATCTGTAATTCGTAAATGTCAGCCTTAAAAGCTAACACTTGTACTAAAGAACACTCCAGCTTGCACTTACGGACATTTTTTAATGGTCGTAAATTCCAGGAACACAGAGGGGTAGGATATGTTATCGGAGCTTTATTTATGTTTAAGATTTATCACAATTAATATGCTATCAAAACAGTCCAGTTCAAGGTAATTATTTACATTTTTGATTAAATGCAGACAATCCGCAGTTACACTATGATCATCTTCTAGCACGTATTTCTCTAAACTAGATTTCTCAGGCCAATTAAGCTTGAAGTGCAAGATAAGTTCTTTATATCGGATTCCTATTAAGCGTTTAGCTTGAACGATGTATTGTTTATTAAAATCTTGACATTTTGTAAATCTCCAATTTTCGATTTAATTCGACTTTATATTTCAAATTTCCTAAGCGAGATTTAATTGAAATTGAGACCATTGTACCTCGCGATGTTTTTAATAGAATTTAATTCTCTGCCGTATCTCACTTTCGTTCATGGGAAACGTATGAAACGATCGATAAGAAAGTTGAAAGGAGTCACCTTTTGTTGTCTGCTATGATTTGAATCCACGTTGACAAACCTATTAACAATGGCCTCATTTCGGAAAATATCAATTTATATTTTATTTCTCATTGATAGGGTGTGTAAGAAAGGTAAGCCGTTATTGTTTTCTTTTTCTATTGTGAGTTGGGCAATTTAAATCTAATCGCTTAACGAAATAGTCTAAATTACACTTGCGTGTGTCTAAAATCGCCAAAATATTATGTATATATTCCATAAATGCTGTTTTAAGGTTTTAAGGAAGGCGGATTTCAAGTTACATTTTGGTTCAGAAACTTTATAAAATCTCTTTTAGAAAATGGGAATGATAAAGTCGAGATTATTCAGAAATCCGGGATATATGAAATAAATTGTCGAAATTGTGACTAGGCATATATTGGTCAAACGAAACGTTTAATAGGAAATCGGTCATAATTTTATGACTCAGAAATATTGTTATATAGGTTTCATGTACATGCCAGTGTGTGTTCGGTTTTGGCGGAATGAATGTGTGCAATCTTCTCTGTGTAAACTTTACCACGGGACTAGGTACGACACTAGGTTGTAAGCGGTTTTTTGCTTTCTTTGATTAATACAATTAACTATGTTCTCTAGCAAATATTTACCAAAGTTTTCAGTTCAAAAAGTAATTTTAATTACTGAAGTTGCGATTTTTAGGACATAAAAATGTTAAATTATTTATAACCCACAATGGGGCTCTAAGTACCCACGAGGCTATATACCATGGAACACCACTCCTTGGTATTCCGTTCATTATGGATCAGATAATAAACGCGGCAAAGACCGAGAGTAAAGTAATAGGCAAAAAAGTTAATTTTTACAGCTTAACGGAAGATGTTTTATACGATCTCATCCAGGAGATCTTGCAGAATCCGATGTAAGTACCTCCCATGATTATATATATGTCACAATTTTATATACCAATATATTTTAGTTACAAACGCAACATACAGAAATTATCCAGTCAATTTCGTGACAGCCTGGCGACTCCGTTAGAGAGAGCAACTTTTTGGGTCGAATATATTTTAAGACACAAAGATGTCAAAAATCTGTCTACGAAAGGCAGATATATGAATATTTTTGCAAGAGAATACTTAGATATTATCGCGTTTGTAATGGTTAGTTTGGTTCTCTGGGGATACTTATTAGTAGTTATATTAGGAATAATTATAAGAAGATGCTGTGTTAGAAAAGGAAATAAAATAAAGCAAAGCTAGATGTAAGTAAATGTGTACAAAATAATGAATAAGACAATGAATAAACTAGTCAATAGAGTTGTAAAACTTTTTTATTGCGTTTTAATTCCAAATTTTAACTTAATTAATACAAGACGATCGTTTCACCCAATCCAGAGCTCGTCAGGTAGTTTTTCGTCGGCATTTCTACGCACCTAGTGGGTGTCGCCATCGTAATATCTCACATGATTTTACTTTCACAATGAAATCATTCGATTAGGTATGAATCTAATAAGGCATATAGGGTAGAAGAACCATAAGCAAGTACAACTTTAGTAGACATATGCAGAGAAGTCAAAAGTTCTAGAGTGACATGAGGTCCACAATAGATATGAAACGGTAACAGCGGTCACATTTACCTCAAATAATCTTAAATCTAAAGTGCGGAGTAGTGTTTCGATCCACTTTTTATAGGCAACTAAGGGACGCGACTAGTGATTTGAGGTATAAGGCTTAAGTACCTTCAGTACTACGACCGAAGAGATAACATCACCAAAATACAAAAAGCAATAACAGTACCAAATACAAAAATTTGCGAGGTGCTGTGGAAATAACGGAAGATCCTGCCGGAGCGTGAAAAAGCACGCAACAACGTATACGCGAGCAGGAAGTATTCAGAGCACCGGAAAGAGGAACCCAGCATTTCACGTTCTAAATATATGCTGTGCCCCGTGAAAGCTGAACCAAAAACGTCACGAGATATGACCATTTTTATCCGTGCCAAGCGCAAAGAGTGCTGCCCTGACTGAGGAGAAATGACTCCGTGTAAAACATAGGATCTCGCCATTGGGGGAAGGGAGCAAAATTCAAGTCTGGACTATTGTACGGGACAGTAAAGAACTCCGCTCTCTAAAACTGCACCGTGAGTTATCTCGAGCATACTAACACGCATATACTCATAAACATGTGCACTCGCACTACCGCTACACTATGCTTGTCTAATGATGGAAGCTGAATAGAAACGGACAAACCCAGACTACTTCTGCAGGGCAGGTGCTTGAATTTATATAGTCTAAGTAAGGTGTGAACTAGGTCCGCATTAGGTTAATTTAAAGTTTCGAATCGGGATAGCAATTCATACATTTTGAATCGAAATAATTAACTTTACTTAAGTAAAATTCAAAGTCAATTTTGAAATTTGAAATTCAAATGAAATTAAATTAATTAGAACCACGTTTTTTGTTTTGAAGTTACAGTAGAACCTCGCTTAACGAGCATAATTCGTTCCAGAATCTTACTCGTAATGCGAAACACTCGTTAAGCGAAATAATTTTTCCCATATAAATTAATGTAAAATCAAATATGTATGTAATGCGTTCCAAGCTAAAAAATACTCAAAGCTTTATAAACATATAACTTTATTAAATATATTTATATATGTATATAGGTGTGTGCACATTTTTAATGATCGTGAAATGTCTTCTATTGCCGAACAAACTAACCTGAAATGTGAATTTAATTTACAGTAAACTAAAAAATTTAAATAATTGGGTTAGCACATACCTAATTCAGTTTTACTAAGAAGCTGTCTAAGGTCATTTGCTTCTGTCGCTGTTTTAAAATTTGTCGAAAATGGGATACAGCATTGTCAATGAAAAGATTTATAGCGCGCATAGCCACTTCCTTGTTTGGATGATGCTTTTCAATATATGATGCAACATTTTCCCATGCTTTCAGCATTTCTTTTATTGCATCAGAAGATCGTTGCTTTGCTGCAACCTCTTCCTCCTCTGTCAAATTTTCTTCATCAACTTCTTGCTATGCATGATGTAACTCCATCAGTTCTTCGGTGGTCAGCTCTTGGCTATGTTCTTCCACAAGCTCATCGATGTCATTGCTGCTTACCTCCAGGCCCATGGTCTCGGCCAAAGAGACAATTTCTTTGACAACAGTATTTGCAGGTACTGTATCAAGCTCCTTAAAGTTAGATTCGATAAAATTCTTCGGCCAAAGCTTCTTCCAAGCAGAAGTGAGGGTTCTTTAAGTAATTCCATCCCATGCTTTTTCAATCAACTTCAGGCATGCAACGATGTGGAAATGATCTTTCCAAAATTCTCTGAGAGTAAGATTGGTCCCTTCAGTTACTCCAAAGCACCGCTCGAAGAGTGCTTTAGTGTAAAGCTTTTTAAAGTTAGAAATAACCTGCTGGTCCATGGGCTGGAGTAACGGAGTGGTGTTAGGAGGCAAAAACTGAATCTTGATGAATTTAAATTCTTCAAGGAGGTCACCTTGTAGGCCTGGAGGATGAGCAGGAGCGTTGTCCAAAACAAGCAATGCATGGAGTGGCAGATTCATATCAAGCAAATACTTTTTTACAGCAGGGCCAAACACTTCATTTATCCAATCAGTAAAAAGATCGCGTGTGACCCAAGCTTTATGGTTGGACCTCCACATAACATTTAGCATGCTTTTCTGAATTTTGTATTTCTTAAAGGCTCGTGGAGTTTCCGAATGGTAAACGAGTAGTGGTTTAATTTTTAAATCGCCACTTGCATTGGCACAAAATAGCAACGTTAGGCGGTCTTTTATTGGTTTATGACCGGGCAATGCATTTTCCTCTTGTGTAATGTAGGTTCGCTTCGGCATCTTTTTCCAGAACAGACCCGTTTCATCACAATTGAAAACCTGTTGCGGCAGATAGCCTTCAGAATTGAGGATCTGGTTGAAGTCACCAATGAATTTCTCTGCTGCTTTTGTATCGGAGCTTGCTGCTTCACCATGCCTTATAACGCCGTGTATGCCTGTTCTTCTCTTAAACTTTTCGAACCATCCACGGCTTGCCTTAAATGTTTCTTCTTCGGTCGTTGATGATCCTGGTGTTTTTTGAATAAGGTCGGCAAAAATCATTTTCGCCTTTTCGCAAATGATATTCTCGTTAACACTGTCCCCTTGCAATTGTTTTTCATTTATCCATACAAGGAGCAGCCTTTCTACATCATCAAGAATATGCGAGCGTTGCGAAGATATTCTTGTCACACCCTTTGAAGCATCTATCTCCTTAATCTTATCTTTGTTTTTGAGGATAGTGCAAATCGTTGAGGTAGTTCGATTAAATGCGCGTGCTATATCAGCCACACTTTCACCTCGTTCTCGTTTTTCAATAATTTTTTGTTTCATTTCCAAAGTTATCTTCATTCTTTTATAGCTGTCTTTTTCAGAATTTTTCTTTGGGGACATTTTCGCACAGAAAGAAATCACAACGAATATGTATATCTTACTTCAAATTTAAACAAATGCGTAACAAGCGATTCTAACCGAACAAGTGCTAAACACACACTGAGCAAGCACATATTCTGATCGAGCGGGATTACAGGAACAAATAGAAAAGAAAAAGACTGCTTCATAAATTCTAGGTACTCAAGTTATATTCAATAATAATAAAGGTGAGTTATGTATTTAAATCCGTTTAGTGTTACCTAGAATTACCAAATTCTTTAATTACCATCATACAGAATACACAGGGATCGCTTTGTGCAAAAATACCATTGACAGAAAGAAAGATTGCTTTATCACACCTTTACATAATAAAGTGTACGTACTTACCAACAGCAAATTCTAGGTACTCAAGTTATATTCAATAAAGGTGGATCATTTAAGTCTATTTGGTCAATAAGGAGTGTGATTGAGGTATTACTATTAATAGGACTAGAATTTGTTAGGCGGTCTGCACTTCCATTGTTAACCCAATTTTCTTTTTCTTTTTCATTTGTTTCTGGTAATCCCGTATTTATTTAAGACTATTATGTACTTAGAATCTTAGCATTGTATTAGTTTAACTATTATAATGCCATATGTAATTATCTTTATTATATGTTATTCTTCCATTTCTTATGTAAAGGGCTATGTTGTAACAGACAAAACTAGTCGGTTACGTAAATACATACATCCAGAGTTAAATTATGAAAAAGTTTTTATTTATTAATTATTTATTATCAACCAAAATAATGGACTGTCTAAAATTAGTTTAGTTTTTGACACACCCAGTTTGTAGGGTACAAGAAACAAAACATACCATAATGGCGATGTGTTTCAATATTTTTTTCAATCTGAAAATACATATACATACATATTTATTTCTCTTTTTTAATAACATCGCTTTTAAGGCAACGCTTGTGTCTATATGCAATAATATTTGCAAATTCATTATGTCAAATTGTACATACTTATTATACAACCGAAAAATTTTGGCCGTGTACGACCGAAAATTAATTCGGCCGAAAACGGTGCTGCTATGACCAGTTTTACTCGTTATGCGAAACACCGCTCGTTAAGCGAGTCATTTTTTGATGATTTAATTTTGCTCGTTATGCGAGGTGCTCGTTAAGCGAGGTTCCACTGTATCAGTATCTTGATTTAAGCGTGGAATATTTATTAAATATAACAGAATAAATATATATAATCCATTATTCCTTATACAACATAATGGTGTCGGGATTTTGTTTCTTCACAATATCTTGTTTTGTCTTTTAACTTTGTATAAATGTCCTCCATTCCTTTCTGTTCTGTGCCAATTCTTCTGCTTCTCTCTTTGTCTTTCCCTTCTTCTCAATACTTCTTGCTATTACGTCATTCCAGGTCTGTCTAGGTCTACCTCTCTTCTTATTTTTCTATATTCGTGCTCTCCATTTTTGTTTGACTGGCGTCTTTTCTTCCATGCGCTGCAGATGTCCCCATCATCTCAACTGCATTTGTTGTATAAACTCTTCTATCGATCGTATTTCTAGGTCTTTTCTTATCACTTCGTTCCTTATTTTATCATTTATCGTCACTCCTCTAACTCTTCTCAAATACTTCATCTCCGCAGCTTGTATTTTACTTATTTGTCGTTGATTCATTATCCATGATGCACAGCCAAACGTTAGCACAGATCTATATATTGTTTTAAATCTTTTCAACTTGGTTTCTCTAGATATTTCTTTTATATTTATAAGAATGTTGTTCATTGCGTGGTATATACTTGTCTTTTCGATTCTCTTGTTAATATCTGCTTCCTGCAATCCTGTTTCATCGATTATTACTCCTAAATATGGGCATGCCTTCACTTGTTCTAACGTTTTCCCTTCTATTTTGATTTTTATACTTTTTTGCGAATCTCCTATTATCATTACTTTGGTTTTCGTTGTGCTTAATTTCATTCCGTGTTCTTCTAGTGTTGTATTCCATATCGCCATATTATGTTGTAAATCGGTCTCACTTTTTGCGATTATCTGCAAAAGCTCCTTCAGAAATTTTTATTTTCTCTAAGTTTAGATGTCCTGTTGTGTATTTTCTACTTTTCTCTGTGCATTTTTTTATTATCTCATCCATAAATGTAATGAATAACAATGGACTCAAGCACCCTCCTTGTCGGATTCCTGTTTCTGTCACAAAAGGATGCGATGTCGTATTGAAATATAACAGAATAAATCAATTAATATTAATATACTCCCTTTCTACAATAATTTCCTTATTCCGTATATGTATTTCGATAACTAAATTGTCATCATCAAAAGATAATTAATCACAGTGTTGCACCTGGAACCACGACAAAATCCGCACAAAAACAAAATCCGTAGCAGACTTTCGCCGTTGAAAGCCAAAACACACACTCTAGTAGAAGTTGTTAACCTCAATTGATTGATTCTGTATGTATGGTATATATACACTACCGCTCATGGAAGTATGGACACTTGATTAAATTTTATATAACGATCATAAAAATTACATTAATGCCAATAAATAGCGATAATATTATTATACCCTATTCTTAGGAAGGTCTATAATTCATATAGGTATTGTATTTGTATATATTCTCCAAATAATACGATGGAAACAATTTTATCTAACAATAACTATAATTACCTGATATTGCATCTCAATAGCACTGTACGATAATTCCAACTATATATAATCAGGATTAGTGGTACGGTCATTAAGAACGGACTACAGTCTAGAAATTTACCTGAAATGAGGCGGTTACCCTATTACTACCTCCTTGTGTCCATCAGCAGATCACTGGACGTGCTTGTGTGAAGTTATTTTGTAAGCGAATAGTGTAATTTCTGTTTACAAAATGCCACGGGGAAAGCCGCTTGATAGTAGAACACGAACAGCGATATTTACTTTGCATCGTGAGGGGTGTTCAGTTCGAGGTATTGGCGAAAAATTAAAAGTGAAAAAATCGGCAGTGAATCTCATAATTCCTCGGTTTTAAGAAACTGACAGTTTGGAAGGCTGTAATCGGCCGGGACCATCGAGAGGTACTTCCAAATCTGACGACGAAGGAATTAAATTAATTAGCAAAAGAAATAGAAAATTAACAACACCTGAAATAATAGCCGAGTTTAATCAGAGCCGTGCTAAAAAATTTCTGTGAGTATAGTGAAACGGCGATTAGTGGAAGCAAATTTAAAAGGTCACGTTGCCTCACGGAAACCATTATTACGACGTGGAAATAAGCAGAAACGATTTCAATTGGCATGGTTACACCGTAATTGGACAATCGATGAGTGAGAGAACGCACTGTGGAGTGACGAATCGAAATTTGAAGTGTTCGGGCAAAAGAGAAGAATTTTCGTCAGACGATCGGCGCGAGAAAAAATGTTGCCAGATTGCATAGCTCCAACGGTGAAACATAGGGGTAGTTCTGTTGTAGTCTGGGGCTGTTTTTCATTGATAAAAATAGATGGTATTATGAGAAAGGAGAATTACCGAGAAGTTTTGGAAAATCGTGTTTTACCGTCAGGCCTGCGATTAAGCGGTAATAATTTTGAATTTATGCATGATAATGACCCCAAACACACGTCGTTTTGTAAAAATTACCTTGAGGCGGAGAAAAATGAAAATATTTTGAAAGTAATGACATGTCCGCCTCAGGGTCCGGACCTCAACCCCATTGAATTATTATGGGATGAACTCGATAGAGGAGTTAGAAAGGAATGTACAACATCGAAGGAAAAACTTTGAAATATTTTACAAACAGAAAGGAATAACATTACACAAGATGTAATAAGAAAATTAATGGAGAGAGTGTCCCGAATAACAAAAGCTGTAATCCCCGCGAACGGTGAATGCCTTCGATGAAAAGAAAGTATAATTAATATAATATATAAGTATATTACATATAAAAATTAAAATTACAATTCATGAAGCTTATATTAGGAATAAGTTTAATGTATTGTAATTTTAATTTTTATTTAGTTTATATATATATATATATATATAATATATATATAATAAACATTAAACATAAATATTAACTTTAAATATAACAAACATAAATACATCCTTCATTTTTCATAACATTCAGCGGAAGCCAATCGTGAAATCACTACGAATACTTTTTAACTCACCACCTTCTTCAAAATATTTAGCGCCCAACGTGGGGCCAAACGTTGGTTATACATAATTTTTTATTTTATTTATCAACTAACAAGCGCACGTCTGTGACGCACCAACTATACTCCTCACTCTAGTTATAAACATACAGCGCCATTGAATAACAAAGGATAATTGATACATATTAAAAAGTATTGTACAAACTTACGATCTATTCTTTTCATATAACTTATGCAGCCGAATATACATTGCATACGAAGATATAAGTTACGAACTATTATGTCATACCATGACTACTAATATTAATAGATCTTGCGCAGTTTTATATAAACATCACATACATTTCTTAATCTCGTTTTTATCGATGCACTGTCATTGTAGTATTACCCGCGAAAATGTTTTCATTTTTGCTACTTACCATAGTTTTGAAAAGTGTATCTTGTGCTAATATTTTATTTGTAACGGTATTACCATCACCTAGTCATCACATTTGGAATGAAGCATTAGTGGAAGGGCTTCTGGCACATGGCCACAATATAACAATGATAGGCTATGAAGAGACGAAAATTAAATCAAAGAATTACACGATTTTGAAATTGGAAGGTGAATATTAAAATAAAATATCGCGTTTATTTTTTTATTTTAAAAATACAGACCAATTTCGACAGATTGTTATAGAACTATTTTAAATTTATTAATTTCTAAAAACAAGTTTGAAAAATATCAGCCACTTATTAAAGTAAATATACAAAGATTCTATCATGTGATACGTCTATATTCTTTTGGATTACTCACACGTTTCGTACTGGAATTCAATTTTTTTCATAAATATCGATATCACTTATCTGCTTTCCCTATAAAAAAGTAAATAAAATTCTAGTTTAGCTAGAAAGGTAAGGTTTCAACCCAACCGAGTATTAACTTTAAAACTTCAAAATCAGAAAAAAACAACTAAAAAAATAATTTTTTAAAAAATTTTGCAATATCTGTACTTGGAAACTATGAATCTTTGTCGCCTTTATAGCCTTCATATTACGTGTAGAATACTGACTTAATTATTATTTTTTAACTGTTAAATACACAGTGTTTGGCTTTAATAATAATAATGATAATAACAATAATAATAATAATAACAGAATTATATTCTATTTACAGGAAAATTGTAATAGTATTGTTGAAAGTCATGGCGTATTTTTCTTCTGATTTTCAAGGTCATTCGTTAATATACAGAGAGAGTTTTTTTCATTATTTGTATGAGGATCTCGGATACTACAACATATAGAGATTTGGTTAAATGGGAAAAGAAGTGTAGTTTCACGAATTTAACTCAGTGCTGCTGTTGTATTTCAGCAAAATTCACAGCTTACTAGATATTTGCAGAAAACTAAATTGCTCCATTTTTTATAACCCCATATTATTAAATTTAGAGAAAAGTTGAAAAGGAAACGTTCTAAGGTAGCTTTTCTACTAATTGGTGCTAACTAATTTTTTATCCCCCTTTTTGAGTTACGACCCAAACTTTTGTTTTTTTTTTAATGGCATCCATAACATAGTTATCTATGACTTCATTCAAAATAGTTTACTTTTCCAGTTATAAAAATGTATCACTTCATATAGTTATGTAGTTAGTTCATTTGTGATTAAAAAGAGGTGGAATTTGGAAAAAATTAAACAAGTGCCTATTTGAACTCAACACAAAGTGCTTCAGTTTATTATAAAGATAAGCAATCAATACTAACTATTGAAAATGGATGATTACAAAATACTACTATTTACAAGTGTTCAAAACTACCACCATTATAGTTCATGCAAAGATTGCATCGTTTTAAAATAGAATCTGTTGCTTTACGAATTTTTCGTCGGTCAATTCTTGAAATCTGGTACTGTGCCGCTTGTTTCAGATCTTTTGGTGTATCGTAGGTTCTTTTGTATAGTTGTTTTTCCACTGTGCCCCACGAGAAAAGATCTAAAATTATTAGATGCGGCGAACGAAGGGTATCTGAATAGGTGCACCTCTTCCTCTTTACGGGGTCGTAAATTCTACATCCAAGAAATGTTTGACCGTTAAAGTTATGTGGAGACTCCATCATGTTGACACTATTTTAACCTGGTTCTGGTCTCCCAAGTTCAACTCACCTTGCATATCTTGTAACTCAGTTTCTAGGAAATGGAGATAGCGATTACCAATTAGTTAACGTTCCATCAAAAACAAGTCTGAGAGCTCTTATGCCGATTATACCGCTCTAAACTTTGAATCCAAATTAGATTTGAGATCTTCTTGGTTCAAGATTATGTTGCATGAACATCCCTGCACGGGTTCCGTTAATCCATAAGACTTCAAATGTGCGTTTCTCAATACAAACTGGCCACTAATCTCAGCCAACTCTTCTTGTCCAGGAGGTCGTAAATTCTAGATCCAAGAATTGTCTAGCCGTTAAAGTATTATGAGGAGGGCTCCATCATGTTGGAACCATTTTGACATAATTCCGGTCTCGAAATTTAACTCATCTTGCTCCTGTAACTCAGTTTCTAGGAAATGGAGATAGTGATCACCAATTAACGTTCCATCAAAAGCATAGGCCCGAGAACCCTTGTGTCGATTATACCGCACCGAACGTTGAATCCAAACTTGATTTGAGGTCTTCTTTGTATAAGGTTATGGGGGTCTTGTTGTATGAACATCCCAGTTTGTTACATGGATTTTGTCGATTCATAAAACATCAAATGTGAATTTCTCACTAAAACTGACATATACTCTCACAGCCAACTCTGATCAGTGAAGTGACTTATGAGTATAAGTTATGCCAAGTCTAGTCACTAAGGTTAATAATAATTTTCTTATTCTGTATTTGGATAACTAAGTTGTAGTCATCAACAGATAATTAACTACAGTGTCGCACCTGAATCTGCGATAAAACCCGCACAGAAACAAATTTGCATTTGACTTTCACCGTATGTTGTCGTTTTTCTATAATTTGTATTTGATTGTTATAGAAATCTCTACTTTGAAATTACTCTTATGGAGTCTGGAGTCACCGACTAAGCCGCATATTGAATCTTTTTAGTCAATTCTCCAGCTGTTGTCTCTATGTTATTTGTGGATTTAAACGGGCAGTCCAGTGAGATAGACTCGTCAACTATTTCTCTGATTGGTTTCAGTCGGTTTTGTTATTACAAGTATATAAGGAAAGTCGTTTGTCTTTGTTCATAACTTGGGAGTGTATCGTGAATATTGCAGGTGTGTGATCCGATGACATATCTAGAAAGCTTTTTGTCTTACATTTTTGGTATTTTTACCTTTCATTAGCGCAAAATTAAGTAGGTCAGACATTTTGTTGATTTCAGCAGTCCAGAATGTCAGTTCACTTGTCGAGACGTATTTTAGATTATTAGCAGTTATAGCCCTTAGAAGTTCTCTTCCCTTAGTTATAATTACTACTGACCGCGCGTTGTAGTCTCCAGTAACTACAGATTTGCTTCCTAATATTTTAAAGTAATTTACGTAATGTTATTCTGTTTTGTTATGCTGGGAGGACAGTAGATCGCTGATGTAGTCAAAGCGCCCTTTCTCGTTTCAATTGTAACACTGGTTGCTTGCTTGTCTTGATTATTTCTCAAATATCTGAAAAGTAGCCCAGATATTGTCCTTAAAACCTGGCAAAAATATCGAATTTGCGACATCGTATAAATCTAGTAAATCTATCACAAGTATTTGAAAAGATTTTTACAAAACAGTTAGTGAAAGTTACCTTGGAACATTAATTCGGGTCTCCAAACAAACATGGGACAGTAGAACAAATAAAAAGGTTTTGTAAAAAAGATAAACAGAGACTTCGAAACTAGAACGTATTTCTCTGCGGCTTTTTTGGATATTTATCCTTTGATAAGGTGTGACGGACTTCTTTACAAAGTGAAAACTTATCTAAACCACCTCCACAAAACAAAATATTACATATTCTTATGTATACCCTATCTTATCTGGTATTCTTCAAGGCAGTGTATTGGGACCAGTCTATATTTGACATATACGGCCAACTTACCCACTATGACAACGGTTACTTCATATGCCGATGACACAGCAGTCCTTCGCATTACACACCGATTCAGCAACTGTTTCAATAAATCTGCAGACTAACTTGGATAATATTCAAAACTCGCTCCAGAAGTGGCGCATGAAAACCAATGAAATCAAATCTACGTATAACACCTTTACACTGCGCCGAAGTAAATGCCCGTTAAAATCAACAACTATGAACTCCCTGAAACTAACAATACGAAATATTTGGGCACTCATCTAGATATTCTACTTGCTTGGCAGACGCATATCTTCACAAAACGAAAACTGCTAGGCATCAAATTGAATCAAATGTATTAATTTATGGGGGACACAAAACAATTATCTATCGAAAATTAAGTTATATGTAAGCTGATGTGGTCATGTGGTATTCGGCTCTGAGGAACTATCAATAACTCGAACATTGCGATCTTGCAGAAGTTCCAAAATAATATAGTACGTGTCATGGTCAATGTCCCAAGATATGTGTTATTGAACAACATATTCCCATAGTTTCTACTAAAGATCTCAGCTCAATATTGCGTCAAATAGAATGGGAGACTGTTATAGCATCACAATGTGCTCGCCAAAAAAATATTCGAACCAACAGAAAAAGCGAGAAGATTGAAGAGGATCAGATCTTTACACCTGGTGACTAAACAGAGTGTGCGATGTGTACTATGAACCATGTTTGGTATAGTTAGCTACTAATTTATTAGTATTGTGAGGCTGGATTCAATCAAATCATCATACTTTAGTTATTTAATGTCAAATCTACTCTAGAATAGATCCTTGAATAAATGGAGCTAAAAAGAGTTTCCTTCAATTTAAAATTTGTAATAAAAAGTGATTTGTAAAGGGAATCATTATTTTAATTGTTATTAATATTTCGCCATACAGGGCACAGAGCGAAAACATTAATGATAAAACCGTTTTTCATTTTGAGTGATTGGAACAAATATTAATATTTGTGTAGAAACGTAATTGTAATCTCGTAGTGATGCCCATAAAGTACAAAAAAAACTTACTTGGACAGGTAAAATATTTCAGATCTTCGTTTCTCTGACGCAGAGAAACTGTTGATTGCAATAAAAGAAAGAAAATCGAAACTAGTAACCAAAAACATTCAGCAATATATTTTCATTATTTCAGAAATGAAATTCACCGAAGATGATATGAGTTTAATGACCAGTAAAGTCACCTACTTTGAAGAGCTATTAATGCCGTGGGAGTATACTGTTATAATGGCCTCCGATCACTACGAATCAAACGCATTGAAAATCTTATTGGGTTACCCCAAAGATAGTTTTGATCTCATCGTTTACGATGTAACCAATGGCCAAGCTCTCTATCCGTTGATGAAGTATTTCGGGAATCCACCAGTAATTGGCGTTTCACCATTCGGGATACCACCTTACATCGCAGACACTGTAGGACATCATTTTTATGCTTACTTTCCTGTTTACGTCCTATCCTATACGGATGACATGACGTTTTTGCAAAGACTCGAAAATGCTTATACTTACTTTATAGCATATTGCCTGAAACTATATTACACACCAATTTTATTTAAAATGGCTCAAAAGAAGTTCGGTGAAGACATAATTTCTTTCGAGGAGGCCGAAGGACAGATCGCCCTACTCCTGGCTAACTACGATCCAATTTTGGATTATCCACAACCACTGCCTCCGCAAATCATACCAGCTGGAGGTTTAAATATTAAGCCGGCAAGGAAATTGCCAGAAGTAAGTAATGGTTAATGATGTATGTACGTTATTGGCGCTCATTTTTTTCCTTAGGACTATCTAGATGTATTAGACAAAGCGAAACACGGAGTTATTTATTTTTCATTGGGCACGAATATTAATCCCGAGTTTTTCTCAAAGCAGCAGAAAGAAATGCTTTTAAACACGTTTGCTAGGTTAAAAGAAATCGTTTTATGGAAATATGGTGGCGATGATTTGGAAAACGTTCCGAAAAACGTCGTAATCAGAAAATGGTTCCCACAGAATGATATTTTAGGTAACAAATTGAGTTAATCAAGAAAGGCAAAAAAACCTTTACCACGTCAATGTTCGTACTCTCTTAAGTTGCCGTTGTTTCATCATTAGCGTATTATTAATTGCAGCGTCGCATCTGGATTCGCGGTAATGCTTACATCGAAAAAATTCCGCACCCTCCTCCCGCCAAAACTAAAACACACGCTGAGTTTCACAAAACATGTGTAACTCAATACTTCTTAGTCTTAAAAGGAAACATTTATACTAAAGTATACCCCCGCTTCCACTTGTGAACCCTTTTCAATGTTATAAATTCCAGGAACTCATAGAGGCAAGATCTACACATATGTTTAAGAGAGGCTTTTCAATTTTCATAATAAATATGCTCTCCTAACTGTCCAATTCACGCTAATTATTTATATTTTTAATTAAATGTAGACAATCCGTATTTGCACTATGATTATTTTTTCGCACGTGTTTCGCTAAACTGGATTTCTCAGGTATATTAAACTTAATGTGAAAGATATGTTCTTTATACCGGGTTCCTAATGAGCGTGTAGTTTAACCAATGTATTGTTTATTAAAATCTCGGAATTTTATTTTGTAAATCCCCAATTTTTGATTTAATTCGACTTTATATTTCAAATTTCCTTTGATTTAATTGTAACTAAGTGATGAAACCTTTGTTCCTCGCGATGTTTTTAATAAAATTTAGTTCTCTTTCGTATCTTACTCTTATTAATGGAAAACGTAGTAAACGATCGATAAGAAAGATGAAAGAAGTTATCTTCTGTTGTATGCTATGATTTGAATTCACAGTGTTAAACCTATTAATATTTGTCTCTTTTCGGAAAATATCAATTTATATTTTATTTTTCATTGGCAGGGTATATAGCAAAGGCAAGCCGTTATTGTTTTCTTTTTCTATTGTGAGTTGGGAAATTTAAATCTAATTGCTTAACGAAATAGTCTAAAGTACACTTGCGTGTGTCTAAAATCGCCAAAATATCATTTACATAATCCGTATTCTTGGAAAATACTTGGCGTTGTGTTTAAATTCAACGTCGAAATGAATAAATTCGCTATAAATGCTTATTTCCTTATTTCTGTTCATGGAATTTACCTTCGAATTGGAATTTAAAATAATTTTGAGATAGGATTGTATTCATTTACTTTTTCCGCTTTAATATACGAAAGAAAATTAAATTTTATTAATAACATCACAAGATACAATGGTTTTGATTCGAAAATAATCATGAGATTGATTAGGAAAGCTATTAAAAAAAAGAAAATACGTATTACTACTTGCTTGTCACCTCAAAATACGCGACAAACAATTTATATGCTTAACCTTTCACCTAGTTACAAAAATTTAAATAAGGTTTTTAAGGAATGCGGATTTCAAGTTATATTTTCGTTCAGAAACTTTATAAAATCTCTTTTAGAAAATGCGAATGATAAAGTTGAAGTTATTCAGAAATCTCGGATATATGAAATAAATTGTCGAAATTGTGACAAAACATAGATTGGTCATATGAAACGTTTAATAGGAGGCCGGTCATAATTTTATGACTCAGAAATATTGTCATATAGGTTTCATGTACATGCCAGAGTGTGTTCAGTTTTGGCGGAATGAATATGTGCATATTTTTCTATGTGAACTTTACCACGAGACTAGGTACGACACTAGGTGGTAAGCGTTTTTTGCTTTCTTTAATTAATACAATTAACTATGTTCTCTAGCAAATATTTACCAAAGTTTTGAGTTCAAAAAATAATTTTAATTACTGAAGTTGCGATTTTTAGGACACAAAAATGTTAAATTATTTATAACCCACAATGGGGCTCTAAGTACCCACGAGGCTATATACCATGGAACACCACTCCTTGGTATTCCGTTCATTATGGATCAGATAATAAACGCGGCAAAAACCGAGGGTAAAGTAATAGGCAAAAAAGTTAATTTTTACAGCTTAACGGAAGATGTTTTATACGATCTCATCCAGGAGATCTTGCATAATCAGATGTAAGTACCTCTCATGATTGTATATGGCACCAATTTATATACCAATATATTTTAGTTACAAGCGCAACATACAGAAATTATCCAGTCAATTTCGAGACAACCTGGCCACTCCGTTAGAGAGAGCAACTTTTTGGGTCGAATATATTTTAAGACACAAAGATGTCAAAAATCTGTCTACGAAAGGCAGATATATGAATATTTTTGCAAGAGAATACTTAGATATTATCGCGTTTGTAATTGTTAGTTTACTTCTTTGGGGATACTTGTTAGTAGTTATGTTAGGATTAGTTATAAGAAAATGCTGTGTTAAAAAAGGAAATAAAATAAAACAAAGTTAGATGTAAGTAAATGTGTACAAAATAATGAATAGGACATTGAATAAACTAGTCAATAGAGTTGTAAAACTTTTTTATTTCGTTATAACTAGAAATATTTTACCTTAACGGATAATACAAGACATTCGTTTCGCCTAATCCAGAGCTCGTCAGATAGTCTGGGTGTTATAGTGGGTGTCACCATCGGAATATTTCACATGATTTTACTTTTACAATGAAATCATTTGATTAGATGTGAATCTAATATGATATATAGGACAGAAGAACCATAAGCAAATCCAACCTCAGTAAACATATGCAGAGAAGTCAAAAAGCTCTAAACAGACATGAGGTCCACAATATATATGAAATAGTCACAGCGGAATAGGTTTTATATCTACCTCAAATAATCTTAAAGTGTGGAGTAGTGTTACGATCCACTTTTTATAGGAAACTAAGCGACGCGACTAGTGATTTTGACATGACAACACGTCATCGTAGAAGGCTTGAGGCTTAAGTGCATTCAATACCACGACCGAAGAGTTTACATAGCCAAAGCACAAAAGGCAATAACAGTTTTAAATTCGCGAGTTGTTACGAAAGTAACGCAAGATCCTGCCGGGACATTGAAAAGCAAGCAACGATGTACACGCGAGCGAGCAGCGCTGAGAGATAAATGCGTTGAACAGATACGGGTATTAATATGGTTTCGTAGTAGATGGTGACTTCACATTTGTGCTGAATTAGTGGGACACCTCGTCTAAAGGCCGATATCGATCACCATTGACCGTTACAACTTCACCAGCGGCATTTTCAAAGAAGTAAGGTCCAATTACACCACCTGACCATAATGCGCACCAAATAGTAAATCGTTTAGGATGCACCGGTTTGTCTTGAATAATTCGTAGATTTTCCTCACCCTAGATACGGCAATTTTGTTTATTAACATAGTCACCATGTTCAGAATGTGCCTCATCGGAAAACATTATTTTTTGAGAAAAATCAGCTGGTTGTTCATTGATGAAATTGACAAATGAGCGACGTTTTAAATGATCTAACGGCATCTGGTCCTGTATTATTTGAACCTTACATGCCTTCAGAGCTGAATCCTTGTGTAAAATACGCCGTGTTGTTGATCCACTAAGTTCAAGTAGTTGTGAACGTCGTCTAATGGACATTTCAGGATCTTCAGCAACACTTTCACGAACCAAACCAATATTTTCTTGTGAACGATCACTACGACTATATTTTTCACTTTTTTAATCTTCCATGGAACCGGTCCTTTGAAATTTTTTAATAATTCGACCAATAGTTTTTTCAGATGGACGATTATGTAAACCATAAAATTCACGTAATTTTCTAAAAACTCTTTTCACAGAACGCTGATATTCATAAAATAATTCAACAATTTGAACGCGTTGTTGTACCGTGTACGAAGCCATTTTTATAAATGTCATACATCACACTTTTTAAATGCTCACATATCCAGACAAATCTAGTGCGCCATCTATATTTTATTTATTCTTAAAAAAAACCGCGCAATTTGAAGTATCTTTATATATGAAATGTAAAAATTTGTCAAAAAATTGCGGTTGATTATTTTCAAATTAGATTCTCAAGTTAGATATCACTTTACAAATACACATATAATACCATATCTAAAGTAATTATAAATTTATAATAGAAATATTTACATTGTATGTGATATTACTAATCTAATCCTAACGTAGATAACGAACAAAAACACTCAATTTTTTTACGATGTAACAAACACCATTGTAGTTTTTTAGACACACTTTTTAATACCAAAATGTTTCTTCCTGTGATACTATTTAGTTTAGTTGCGAAAAACGTGTTTGGTGCAAATATTTTGTTTATAAGTCCATCAGAATCTGTGAGTCATCATATATGGAACGAAGTGTTAATTGAGGGCCTTTTGAAAAATGGGCACAATATAACTTTACTCAGTCATATGGAAGCTAGAACTAAATCGGAAAACTACACTCTTCATAGAGTAACGGGTAATTATTTAATTGGTATTTGAAGTTTTCATTTCCACCGATAGAGAAGCTTCCTTTTTGCGGACTTTATCGCGAAACTGTTCGATAAAATTTCTAATAAATAATATCTTACCATTCACTAGATATTATTTCGTAAGTGATAAACATTGCTACTAAGGAAAGTTTGGGCACTCACTAAGATTCTATAAAACCCCAAATTATAAAGTTTTATATCTCTTAAATAATGATAATATTAATATGCAATGCTGTACGGTGAATGTAAAATAAGAATTCTGTTATTTTAGATAAGTATGTTCCCAGAATGAAGGTTTACTGCGAAATTTTTATTGTTTCTTTTATTGCGGTCGCCTGTATTACTAGGGAATACAAAATTACGTGCACCTGGGATTGTTTATGAGTAGAGAGACAGTATAAAATTGTAAATCTTTACTAAAATGTGCTGTGTAGTACAATCGTTGTTCGTCACTTATACGAACAACGATAGAATATACACACACACACACACACACACATATATATATATATATATATATATATATATATATATATATATATATATATATATATATATATATATATATATATATACCGTGCTTTCATATTAAAATGCTACAAACACCCTATCATATTATATTCTATTATATCATATTATATGCCGATCAGAATGTAAAGTGGTGAGGCGCGAGTCAGTCGAATCACAAAAACGACTGACTACAGATTACAGATTAAGTAGTTGTTCTTGTCGCCTACAGTCAAATTAGTGGTAGGGCTGCAGCTAGTACGATCAGTAGTCAGTTATAGTCGTGATTCAAATGACTCCCGCCCTACCACTTTACATTCTGATCGGTATTCGGCAGCTAGACCCGAATATAATGTGGTACAGTATTCGTAGCGAGGTAAAATGAATGCACGGTATATATATGTATAGAGAGAGAGAGAGAGCGAGTATATATATATAGAGAGAGAGAGAGTATACAGAGTGATCAGAAATGCACGGAAAATCATGCGTACAATCCATAGCAAATTTTGTTATGAGCTTGTTCAGCTTAATCTTATAAGCAGGATTAAATTTTTATTTTTCATTTACATTATACGTATGCGTAACGTCACAGGCAGTCGCCAATAATGATCTTCTTTCAAGGTTATATGAGAAACAAGAGTCAGTCGGATGGTTCAAGATGACACACAAGAACTTTACTTGCAAATATGACAGAATTTCTTACTCGGTGTTCTTTCTCTGTTTTTTTAAAAACCCGTATTTATGTTAAGGTAACGGGTGCTTTTTTATGAGCTTTAGAACTTTAAATGATAATATAAGACAGAAATATTGTTGGAATGGAATTTTTTTATTATAATCTGGTAGTCAATTTCATGGCATTTATTTTTTAAATATGGTTTCCGGCATATGTCCGCCGCGGCTACGAGTTACGTAGTCCATTCGATCAGTCCAATTTTTGACTACTTTTTCCAATAAATCTGACCGTATGGCGTCAATGGTGGCTTGAATATTGGCTTCCAATGCTTCAAGAGTTGCTAGTTTGTCGGCATAAACCAATGACTTAACCTAGCAACTACAGCAGCTATATTATTCTCTTCGGTACGCACATTTCTTTGTCTTGTTGATGGTTTTGAATCGAGAAGTAAATTTCCACAATTTGGAGTAGTTGTTCTGGCGCTAAACGATTCATGATGACTTGCCAAACCTTACTGAACAGAAATGTCAACACAGTTTGACATTATCAGCTGTCAAACCATAGTTATCGATTCGATAGTCATGCAGCTTAAAAAATACCCATTATATGCACATTAAGGATGCGCAATAACCATTGTTTCTTTATACAATCGCAGTTCTAATAACGGTTTGAAATTCTTTATTATTCTATCTTACTGTGGAATAATAGGGAGACAGACATCTTTAATATTAAAACTGCTCGTACTCATGGCATTTGCCGTTGTAGCATGTATACTGTTCCTATCAACTTTCTTTTGATATTATGTTATTTTTTACCAAGATTATGAACCTCGTTTCTTGCCCTATGACCTTTTCAATCAGGCGCGATTTTTTTTTTATCGAAACATTTTTTTGTGTTCACTCGTTCTGACTTTAAAGGAACCAATGCTATTTCTCCCATATATGCCCTTACACATCCACATCCTATATACACATTGTCGTCACTCGTTGGCAAAATTTGTTTTTTATTATAAAAGATTTGATTGTGTTCGTGGTTTTTATAGCTGTTCTAATAAGTGATGTGAGCCGTATGTTAATTGACTAAGGTTATATAAAAATATACGTGAAAATTGCAAGTAATTTTAAATGAATTAAATGTCTGTTGGCAAAAGTAATTATGGAGACGCGTTTCGTATAATATCAATACTCGTCAGTCTACCTAGCTTTGTCGACAAAACTAATAATTAATCGGTTTATTGATCGAAAGATACATCAAAGCGCAGGGAACACCCCTGCCGTGATATTTAACGTAATAACCAGCGAACTGGTCGAACAGGGGATAAATATCGTCTTTAGTGTTTTAAGTGACCATTAGATAGCTTTACTATCAACAATACGTGCAAACTAAGACTTTACGCTTTACCACAATTGCAAATTGCAGCTAATTTGAAATTAATCAAATGTTTATCGGCAAAAACAATGATAGACACACGTTCCAGGACGTCCAGATAAGCAATTCTATTATCAATTTCCATTTTCACTGTGAACTTGATGGAGACGTCTGTAGTGGAGCTAATGTGGAGCCCTGTTGAACTCCCTTCCTTCCATGGCTATACCAAACTGTTCTGTTGTGAAGTATAAACATGGCTATTCCAGTACATATTAGTTATTGTTAATATTTTATCACTATTTGTGTTCTCTATATTCCTATTTTTTCTTTGAATTACTCCGAATATTTACTTAACCTGTACATTGATAATTATTGTAGGTATTGAAGATATTTATGGCAACGTAGAGATCAATCACGTCGCTGTTAGCCCTATTATCGAATTGTTAGGCTTCTGGTATTACATGGGATCTTACATCGAGGACCATTTGGAATCTGACGCATTAAAAGCAATACTAGATTATCCACGAGATAAATTCGACCTCATAATATACGATTTAATTTGTGGACAAGAATTCTACCCCTTAATAGAATATTTTGGAAATCCACCTGTAGTGGGCATCTCACCATTCAGTTTACCTCCATATATCTTGGACACTGTTGGAAGTCACTTTTATTTCTATTTTCCTTCCTATTTCTTACCTCACACGGATAATATGACGCTATTTCAAAGAGTGGAAAATGCATTTATGTACATGTTGGATTGTGCCTTGAAATGGTATTCGATGTCTAGAATATATAAAAGGGCACAAGGGAGCTATCTGCTTCTGGGTTTCCGGGCTGGAACCGCGTCACTAGTATATCTGCCGACGTTTCGTACCCATTTGTATGGGACATCTTCAGGGCTGAACTACTGCACTGAAACTGGTGTAAGTCGATGGGGGACGTGTTTATATATGGATAATGGGTCATGGGTCAATGGAGCGTTACGGTTACGGTTGGGTCGATTAGAGATGCAGGATTGCCAAGCGTTATGTAGGGGGTAGCCATCATCGCGGTTAAGATTATTGGGGTGCTTAAAGATCTCTATAGTTTCACGGATTTTGCGACCATAGAAGTGGTTAGTGCGGGATAGGATCTTGGTTGAATTAAACTGAATATGGTGCCCGGTTTCCAGTCTATGCTCGGCAAGTGCAGAACCGGCTATGCGCAGCAACCTAGTACAACGCTCATGTTCAGAAACACGAGTGCCGACAGACCGCTTTGTTTCACCAATATATGCCCTGCCGCATGAACAAGGAATCCTGTACACACCAGCTGATTCTAAAGAAACATGGTCTTTTACGGAAAAAGGGTCAGATAATTTGGAATGGGGTTTGAAGATGGTTTTGATGTTGTTTTTGAGAAGAACCCTACTGATGCGGTCAGTAACACCTTGTATATAGGGTAGGTGGGCTTTAGAGAGGGGGGAGATGATGTAAGCTGTGTATTAAGTTGTGAGATTTTGGGATTAAGATGTCGATCTATGGTTCGCTGAATATTATGGTTAGAGAAATTATTATTTATAAGAGCTTTGGTAACGTGACTTAATTCCTGGGATATAGAATGCTGGTCAGATATGTTCACA
>JAVIWB010004032.1:0-53306 GCA_031893035.1 Dermolepida albohirtum | reverse complement strand
CATATAACAATTTTAGTAAATATCTTTTGTAAATATACCTATATTATTTCTAAATATTGTGCAGAAACGTATACATATATTGCATTATGGGCATCTACGTTTTGTCTAAGTTTATAGGTAAAAAAAACAACGAAAGAATAGCTATAAAAGTTGTAAATAATTATTGTAATATTTTACTGCTTGTACTTCGCTTACTGTGTAATATTTCTACTTCTTCTGGACTTATATTTATTCAGGACTATAATGATTTACTGAGATTTTTGTAATAAAAAAAAACAGAAAATACATTGGTAAATATTTTCCATTTAATAAAAAACTACATTTGGTCACTTACGTCAGTTATATTCAAGTGATAAAATTCCAAAGCAATCTAATTGATTATTCAAATGAATGGAGGTTTTATTCATTGACGAAACACTTTACTTTATTATTTTAATATAGAAGATATGTGTAGGTATTCTTTTTATCCACTCTACATACGTGTATACACCTATATTTTCGGGCTTTTATATATATCAGTTTTTTTAATTGAACTCGTGTTATTTCGAGAGCGCAAAAATAACTCGAAAAATACGAATATCAATCAAAGGTGACACGTTTCAGAATTTATGAAAGTTCTTTTTTGTAACATTAATATACGAGGTGCGTTGAAGAAGTTATTTTGTTTAAATAGAACAAGACTTCTTTTTATTTGATACGAGATTGCTGAAATCAGATTTATTCGTTTTAAAATTATAAATAAATTATTAATAAGAAAATAGATTTGGCAATAAAGACTTTATAACAGACGACCCAAGACAGATTATATAATATGTAGGTACACTATAGTCCATTTGAGTTTGACCAAGTAACGAAAGTTTAAAAAATCAAAAAAGAAAAGGCGACTAATACTAAAGAAAGAAACTTAATAATCTAAAGAATAATAATGATCGAAATCTAACGAACATTTTTTGTTTTACTATTCTTTATTAACAAAATTCTTAAGTATTGTTTTCGTAAAAAATCCAACTTCTGCATTGCTCGAACAACTCTGCATCCTTTCGACTAATTTTCTGCGTGTCGCCTGGGATATTGTTCTATTTATGTTGGAGGATATTCCATAGCTGTTCCTCGGAAGTAGGACCGATTCGGACTCTTCTATCAAGCTTATGCAAGAGACCAGGACTCTACGGTATATTCGCTTGATTTTGCTCATTCAGATACTGTTTGGATATTCAGACGAATCGTTGTCGTCCATAAAAGTAAAATTATCTCCGATTACTCGCAGCCCAGAAGGAATGGTATGGGCTTTCTGCATTATTTCTTCAATTTAGTGTAACGTCCTTATTCCTGAGAAAGAAAAGCAACCTCAAACTGTAAATGAACCGCCATTGTATTTTATTGTTGACACAATGCTTTTGGGAAGAAGCATTCTCTCATTAGCGGAACGTTTGCCAAATACTTTTTTGCTTTCACCAAACTCTTTAACTATTTCTTCGTCAGTCCATAGAACATTTTGCCACAGTCCACAGTTCAATCCCGATGTTCTCAGTACCACTGTAGCCTTTTAATCGGTATCCTGTCATGTTTACAAGCTGTCACGCGACTGTAAACTTCATTCCGCCATCCAGCATTTGACCGTGGTAACTGAAATCGGATGCCGACGATCGCGAATTGGCTCGTTATATCTGGAGCTGTTCTTTTGCGATTTCATTTGATTATTAGTGGTGGTAGACTTAGATTTCTTCACATGAGACTGCCTTGAATTTCTTATGTATGATAACTGCTATTCAGCACTTTCACAATTTTAGAAAGTTATTGTATCTTTGAGTTTGTCTAATATGTCTTTCTAATGACCAGCAACTGTCAGATAAGATAATAATTATAACTCACCATTGTACCAACTGGAATGAATCCTTTGTGTATCTTCTTCAAACCGTTTAAAGCAATCAGAATTGCTTTCAATTTGTACTTTTTCAAATGATTTTTTCTTCGAATTTCATGCATTTACTAACTGCTATCCATCACTTTCACGCTTCTGAAGAGTTATTGTCTCTTCGAGCTTGCAATTCATATAAAACAATCATCGAGTATAACTTCTAAAGGCTTATAGGTATTCGTTATGTTTTGATGAATCATGAATTTTTTAACATTTTCTTTGGCTGTTGTTTAAATTGACTTCTCTGGATCATACACGCACAAATTTTTGAGTGATACTGTCTCAAAAATTTGTATTTGCCACAGTTTTTTCCATAAACAATTTGGAACGATTCCATAGTGCTTTTGCCTCATTTAACTTACAACTTTATGCTGATTTTTCATTTTCTATTCATTTCTTTGGTCGAATTTATGTCTTTAATGCGTCGTATTTTCTATCCTATAGTTTGCCGATTTGTCTGTTTTCATGTTGGATCATTTAGTAGCATCTATTGATTTACCACGGGGTATTACGAGCACTGTTATTCACTTACTGTACCACCACAATAATCTTCAAACGGAATCTGAAATTGCGTTCAAATTATCTAAATTATTAAGCCGGGGTTCCAAATAGAATAATTCGGTGCAAATGTGATTTAGTATTCAGGATCACAAAATGTTTACTCACATCTTTTATTCGTAATACTTTCGTTATTTCAGATGTGTTTAAGACAAATGTATGCTACGATTATCATCGCTGAATTCAATAAAACTTTCTTTCATGGCTTAACTTCCGAGAATGGCAGTGTATATCCTTCTACAGAATATATTATGAAACACAAGTAATTATGAAGCAAACGCAATAAACAAAAAGATTGTCGCCTGTATTAAGTTTAATAAGGGTTAACGTTGAAATTTATCGCGAGATTGAAACCTTCTACATAACTCTTGCAGATTTACATACTTAAACATCAATTTGCGGTTGATGTGAAAACGATGGTTGTGAAACGAAATTTAATCGGATTTAATGTCACCGATATCATCGAAGAATATTTTTGCCGAAAGTTTGAGTTTCGGGGTAAGTCTACTGTTTCGGTCACATTCGAATAATTTAATTAAATGTCCAGATAATGTGATCTTCCGAAACTATAAGAAGAGACTTTGTAATTTCATTCTGGGCAAAATTGTGAACTGATAGCTTCGGATTTAAATTTGTTTTTGGGCTATAACTATACCATGTGGCTGAATAAATCACGCAATAAAAGCGTATAATTTTAAAATGAATTCTATACCAATTTTTACTACTTTGAGAATAATAAATGGTAAAAGGAATATCAAGAGTAGTAAAAAAAACAATAAGTTGTTAAATAGTAATGGTGAATCGAACACCCGATGGACACCTTTATTAATATTCTTCTCTAATTACACCTTCTACTTTAATAATTGTTTTCTGTTCTTTATATAACGCATGGTAAGTATGTACGTCTGTCTTGAAGTTAAGATTTATCGTTGATAGTATTTTGAATAATTTAGACTACTGGTCTTTTTTTCAATAAAAGCGATATGCGTAGGTTTATTTTTCCTCATTATCTCTAAATTATTAGTTTGAGTGCCAAAGTTGCTTCTCCTGTGGTAAAATTCTTTCTAAATCCAAATCGATCCTCCGTTTGTTGTTCTTCCATCACTTTAGTAAATCTTATTTTGACGATCGTAGTCTACATGCGTGGGGGAGTAGTTTAACGGTCAGTATTTCACGTGCAAACCTTCATATTTCTATAAATAATTTTAAAATAGTTTTTTTTTCATTTTCCTTTGTAGCATGTTCCACAGACATTGTCTGAGGGCAGATTCTTGAGACAAAAACTTCATTGGATTTAAATTCGGAATATATTATTCGTCCTCAAAGAAATTTCTGCATAATTTTCTCCTGTTTTGGATCATTATCTTGCCAAATAAATAAAATTTGCATCTACTAATAGGAATTGTCCTTCAAAGACATTTTGACATCCTTCCTTTCTCATAATACCAATAATTTGCACTGAATCTTGCATACGAAAAGTAATCCCAGCTTTGAATTTTACGGTAACAATTCTTCTTCTTTAAACTTTCACCATTTTTTGCCTCTACCAGTATTTGAAATTTTTGATCAGCACTTTTTCCAATCCTCTACCGTTCATTCAGATGCTTTCATACCTATTCAATACGCTTCAATCTGCCATCAAAGCAAACGTAGAATCCTGCGTCCACGACTATTTATGGCGGTTTTTAATTACCCCTGCTTCCTAACTTAAGTCCTTCGTCATCGACTGATTAAGATCCTCTAATACTCCGCTTGTTGTAAAAATTCCTGAACTACATTTCGACCTACTTCTGTATCCAGCTTATTACTAAGTTTGGCCTTCTTTTCCCAACCTGAAGACTTTGCTTAGTGGCAAGAGATTTTGGTCGAATAAGGAGGTAATCACTGAACTCTAGACGATTCTTTGCTAAAAAATTTGTGTTTTCTAGACTCACTAATTACTAATTGGCTAGTAATTTAATCTCGTATATGTTTTTATTTTTGTTTCTTGATGGAAAATCGAAAAATTTTTATTGAATGGTAAGTTCTTTTGAAGCTTCTCTAAATTGCGCGTGTTGCATAAATTAAGCAATTTATGCAACAGTGTTTCCTGGCTTTTTCTTCTTCTTCAATCTTCTGGAATCTAGTATTCACTGAACTAAAGTATACTCCAAACAGTTTGATATAACTTATATTTCTGAAGGAATAAAGAGTCTTGAATATGAGTGGACTAAATAATGAATAACAAAGAGAATATTTTGAAAAATAAAATAATTTTTTGTTAAAAACTTTGTATTTTCTTGTCTAGGTTTACTAATTATTGATCCGCCCTCGTATCGTGTCGAATTAAGAGTTATAGAAAGTTTCAAAATCGTAAAAAAATCATTTCAAGTGAAACGATTCAGAATGAAAATCGAATGCAATTAGTTTAATAAATAAACAATTACCTGATTCTGTCTGTAAATCTAAAACTTTTAAATGCTTTATTTGTAATAATAAATATAGAATCCAAAAGAATTTTTAATAGTTCTTCTTTTTTGCAATAATGTATAATTTTAACTTTAATTGAATTCTTTTAATTTAAATAAGACTTCTTTAGGTTTGTAATTGTCAAAAAATATAAAGATATCCTGAAAGCTTAGAATAAAATGCCTTCTTAAGAGTATGATACTATAAAAATTGCAGTATAATTTGAATTAGTGTGCGATTTTCTTTTATTTAGGTTAACCTTTATACGAATTTAGTTCAAAAAATACATATATCGTTTTATAATTTTATTTAAATAATTAATACATAGAATACAATCAACTACCATTATTAACTAAAGTTTGTTAGTGAAAATGAAGAACCCAAAAGTACCCAATTATACTAAATACATAAACATTTTTTTTTGCTATTGTATAATGTAAATATTATTGTTAATAAAGATTATAATAATTATTATAATAGATATTATCATGAATGGTAGATTACCATAATAAGTATTATGGTCGCCACCATTACATACTGTGTCGAAAGTTGTGTTCACCATTACCAACTTTCTTATTGTAGCTATTAAGTTTTGAAGCAATTTAGTTTCATTTCTTGTTTCGATTGAGATGGTGGAAATAGAAAAACGATTGAACGTTTCATTTGCGACTTTTTAAACTCGAAAATGTCATGAGAATAACAAAAAACGTTTGAATATTTAATACGTTAAATAAATGAATATAATTAATTTTTTTTTTTCTATTCTTTTGCATAATATTATATGATTATTGCTGTTTAGTGTGTAATCAAGTTTAAATTTTTTACTATTTTGATATTTAGTGCAGTTAATTTGTTTTATTTGTAGTTTTACATAGTAATGTATTAACAACTTTTTTGCAGAATATTATTTTTTTAAATATATAAAAATAGATATCGAGAACCAAAAACTTGTGAAAATAGGCCACGTTTGAGAAGACTTAAGATAGTTAATGAAAATCTACGAAATAGTGTCCCTATACTTACTAAAATGTCAGGAAGAAGCCAAACATTAGCACGAAGAACAAAATACTATTCATTAAAACAATCTCAACAAACCGATTTCATTTTTGCGAGTCTGTAATTATTAGTTATGAGTCGAAATTTTGTTTGGATGAGATGGGAGAACTATGGTTTGGCGAAAGTAGAATGAGCACTTGAGAAAAAAGTCTGTAAAGAATGGAGGCGGAAACGTTGCAGAGGTTAGAAACTTAGTATTCATTGATGGGAATATGGATGAAAATATGTACTTGAAAATTTTATAGGAAAACTTACATGCAAGTTCTCAAAAACTTTAGCTGGACGAGTCATTTATCTTTCAATAAGATAATAACCAGAAAGGAATGGTTAATATTTACATTGGGAAAGCCAGAGTATTTAATAACAAAACAACCAGAAACATCCCGCAAAACGGGAAAATAAATGGTTAATATTTAAAGTGGGAAAGCCAGAATATTCAATAAGATAATAACCAGAAACATACTGAAAAATGGGTAAAGGAATGGTTAATATTTAAAGCGGAAAAGCTATAATCACCCAGTATGAACCCTTTTGAGCATTTGTAGGATGAGATTGAAAGGAAGGTTCGCAAGCACGATATTAAAAACGAAGAACAGCTTAAAATGGCAATATTGGAAGAATGGAATGCAATTGATGAGGAAGTAGCCGAAAGAAAATGGTACACGGAATTCTAAAACGGTTATTGGAAGTTTCACGTGCCAAAGGTAGTAGCACAAGTTATCAAAGGATCAAAAATGATATAGTATTTATGATATATTTTGTTATAAATGTCCTGTATAGAAACTTTTTCGACTTTGCTGTACCTATATAATATATTACTCGTTTATTTAATCTAGAATAAAATTTTATTTTCCCAATACCCATCTATTTCTTCACTTATAACAAATTTTCTTGCAATAATATTTCTGTCATAAACATCAAATTAAGTAAGTTAGAAATGTAACTTGAAAATGCTGTAGTCTGCATGGAGACTTTTTTGACCTAGTGTACATTTTATAAATTTCACAAAAAGATGTTTGTGTGAATATCTGGAAAATGGAATGTTAAATTGTTTTTCTACTTTCTCCACTTCGATTTAAACAAAAAAAAAATGCTGCCAAATTGCTAATTTAACTAGCTTCATCCATCGAATAGTAAGGAAGTTAAAGATGGTGAACACTTAACTTTGGACACTTGTACATTATAAATTATATCCATTAGAAAAGACATGATGATCATAAACAATATCGTTCGTAAAAGTTAACGATTATAACTACTATTAGAATAACTATTATCATCTATATTGTAATTATATAAAGCTTAAAGGGAATAAATGATTTCCAATATTATAATAATCTTCACCATTTCCTAAGTGATAGAGTTCTTTTAATTACTGTCACTGTAACTTTCGTTACTGGCAAACGTAATGCTCCGACGGCCAGGAGTGGTATAAACTACGTGATAGAGAGGCCTATTTCCGAAGGTGGTAGTGCCATTCACAAAACCAATGGGGTCACCACGAAGGTTGTAGACCACATCGTAACTTCGTGTGCCTGTATAGTTATTTAAGTCCCTAGTGTTTCCTTCTCGATCGTTATTACCGCTTTGAGGCTGACTATTGTGACTACCAGTATTATTCTCTCTCTGTACTCATTCCTTCTATTGATAATGTTGAGAAATGCTTGAAGAAGTGGATTCGTGTCACCAGGAGTAACAGTGAATGCACTTTGTATGCCTTCGTAAATTGCCCGTAAACTAGGAAAGCCATTGGGTCTCTCATTGTTTACGCCTTCCGAACTTTCGCTGCGATTGTCGTAGGCATTTCGGTGATTAGAATCACCAGCATAACTGCTATCGTTATTTATACCGTCCATACTTTCATTTTCACGATTGTTGTAACCAGTAGGGTAGTTATTATCACTATTGTTATCTCCGCCTTCTATATTTTCGTCAACGCTATTATTGTCGACCCTTTGGTAACTAGTATCACCATCTTGATCACTGCTGTTATCTACACCATCGTTACCTTCATTGCGAGTGTTGTAAACAGTGTGGTAATTAGCACCACCGTCACGTTCGCTACCGTTATCTACATCGTCGCTACCTTCATTGTAAGTGTTGTAAACGATACGGTAATTAGTACCTCTGTTGCGATCTACATCATCGTTACCTTCATTTTGTGTGTTGTAAACAATGTGGTAATTAGTACCATCGTTACGATCACTGTCATTTTCTATATCATCATTAATTTCACTGTGAGTGTTGTAAACAGTGAGATTACTACTGGGATTAGTTTCGTTATCTACGTCGTCGTTACCTATATCGTAGATGAAACCATTCGGAAAATAGCGCTCGTAGTGATGAACATCGATGTTTTCTACAGTGCTTTCATCACGGCTGGGAAGATCACTTCCACTTGGACTGTTTCTGCTTTGACTACCATTATTTTCGCCATCACGGCCATCGGGACCGGTTTGAGAGTTACGGTCACTACCGTTAATCACGTTATCAGTATTTTCAACACCACTATTATTGGCGGCTTCGTTTGTAGAATCTTCGCCGTCACCATCACTATCCATATTACTGTCTTCATTGTGATTTTCGTAAACATTCTGAGGATTCTGATTACTACTTTCATAATTATCTCTGCCGTTATCTCTCTCGAAGTTATTTTCACCGCGATTATTGTAAACTGGTCTGTAGTTGGGGTCGATGTCGATTTGCATATAATTATTATAATTATTACGCTGGATATAATTATTATAAATCGCCTGATAGAAAAAGCTTCTCTCGTAAGTGATACTATCAGCATTGGGATTAGTTTGACTGGGTGTATTTTGAATATATTGGTAATTAGCACCGTCACTATTGTTTAGGTCTAAATTACCTTGTAATGGGGCATTGTAGAGGGTATAAGAGTTTTGTACGGTACTGTTGTACGAAATATGATTATTCAGGTCTAAAGAAGCGGAAGTGGCATCACGATTATGATTGGTACTATTATTTACATCGTAATCATTCTCACCGCGAGTATTGTAAACGGTCTCATATCCAGTGGCCGAAGGGTAATTTTCGGCATTATTGTCATCAGAATTAGCGCTTGTATCAGGTTGATAAGCGGCACCTTGTGGTTGACGTAACGGAGATCCGCTTCTTTCGTAATAGTAACGTGTATCTGGGGCCAGGTGTCTGGTTGATTTTGAAAGCAACGAGTTGGAATCATCTGGCTGTGTAAAATGAACAGGGGTGTATCGACGTATAGGCCAGTCTGTACTAGAAAACATATCCTCTGAAAAATTAATATCATTTTATTAAAGAAAAACGAACGAAAGAAATTGTTATGTGTTTTTAATTAATAAATAAATTTACATAATATAGAATTATTGTAAAAATTTTGATACGATTTTATTTAAAGTAAATAATAATAAACAGAATAATTTACTGAATTCACCGCATTGAAGTTTCTGCTAACGTTATTTATGTAAAGAGTGTGAATAGACTCACGCCGGAGCAACGTTTGCAAATCGTTTAAATTTATTTTGAAAAACATGGTTCAATTCGAGAAAGTCATCGGGCATTACGTGCATTTTATGGTGCTCATAATCGGCCATCAGAGCGATTAATTCGAGAAACTATGGATCGTTTTCGCAATGCGTTTACTCTAAACGATAATACGCATCCCGTAAGACGTCGTACAGTGCGCACACAATAAGCGATTGATGGTGTGCAGTGTAGTGTTGATGACGATCCAAATGCATCAATTCGTCATCGTGCTCAACAATTAAACTTGTATCCATCCACTCTATGGAAAATTTTGCGTAAAGATGTTGGTTTACGTGCTTACAAGAATCAACTTGTACAGGAACTGAAGCCACACGATCATCGTTTGCGCCGTACATTTGGTGAATGGGTCGAAGGAAACATTGCTATTGATCCACAATTTCATTTGAAAATTTTGTTCATTGATGAAGCACACTTTTCTATTGCACTACTTATCGGTTTTTGCTTGAAGTGTTTCTATAATTTAGTATTGGAAATGGTATTAGGTCAAGTGTCCATGCCTGCATATACTCTTTTCTTTGAATTAGGAGAAACAATAAGCATATAATCGCATCAAGAATTTAACAATAATTCAATAGAAGTATGCAAATTTATAAAGTACTTGTGAAAAGTGTATTTTATACTCGATTTAATATAAGCAAATTTATAATTGAAGTTAGAATACAAATCTATATTCTTTTAAGATAAAAAAATAATTAGCGATTTTTTTTATATTATTGATTTCCCTTTTATTCACGGTCACATGCAATTTTTTGTTGTGTATTTCTTCATTTAAACATGCATATTACAGATTTTTTTATTTCTTTTTCTTGGTTTTATCGTGTGGTTGTTACAATAGTATTATTTCGCTGTTTATATTGCATACTTCAATAAGACCTGTCATCAAACTTAACAGTAGAAAGTCTGGTCAGATCTTGAAGAAGTTGGTAATATGAACGGCAAAGCCTTGCTTATTAAAACAACCACGCAATGAAATTCAGAACTGATTAATCGTTAAATGTTTTTATTAATATTGAAGTTGAGTTTGGTATAGGTGCGTTTATGGTGGTATATGGATTTTAGAACATTCATATCAAACCTTTACATGCACCAAATGCTTGAACTACTATATCTTTTTGACGCTTACAAGCGACTGAACGAAGTTGACACGCAGATGAATACGTTTGCCCATCACTGCCACAAACAATCTGAAAAGAAATTGGTTTTGATATTCCAGGTAAACCTTATGTCTTTTAAAATTTACTTGTGGCTTTGTTTCATCAGGGCATTCAGTGTGACATTCGCAGTTAGCAGTGCCTCCTTTTTCTACACAATTTGCCCCAGAATGACAAGTTTTTTCTTCGCACGTTGACGGAGGCGGTGTCGTAAGATCGATTACTAAAAATATTATTATAAAGAAGATTGCATTTATTTAGAAATTGGGATTAAGATATTTAATCACCTGGAATGCATCCGTTTGGGCCCAAAACTTTATCGTGATTCGTACAAACAGTGCATTTTTGTCCCTGAATTCCCGGTTTACAAACGCATCTTCCGGTCATTTGTTCGCAATCTTCCCGTACCGAACCGAAGGATGAACAACCGCAAGCTGTAAAATACTGTTTTAAATTTGACGCGAACAATTTATCGATTGACATACGTGTACAACCCTGATGGCCCGAAGATATTTTAGGTAATCCCCAATAACCGGGTTCGCATCTATCACACTTAGCACCTCCTACACCTGGTCTACACCGGCATTCCTTAGTTTCCGGATCGCATGTATCCGAATAAGAACCCAGTTTATTACATCCACAAAGAGACGGGCAACCAGCGAAATCAGTACCTTGCGCCGGTGTTTTATTGTCGGGGCAACAACCAAACCAGGTATCTTCGCAACTCTTCTGTTGGCTGATGCTTTGGTCTATTTTATTTACACGAGAAACAAGTAAATTTAGATTCGTCTCTTTTTTTTATGCAAGAAGAAATTTGGACTCAGAATGCGACTTTTTGAGACTATTTACACTGTTCATTTGCGTTTATTTAATTTTTAAAATACTTTATATATGTAGAAGCAAAAAAGTGATTAGGAAATCTACAAAATTCCGTCGTCGAATATATCGAATATTGCTAATTATTTTGAAAGCACCTATTTTATTGAAATAATCGTTGTTTCCAATTCTTCCTTAAAAGTTTAGATTTTATTACGATTGGAACAATTCAGACAACTTTATTCCATCGAAAAAAATATTTTGGACAAGATAATAATTTAAAACTTTGTCTTTGACCCAAGAACTACATTTATATTGAGTATAATTGCAATTTGCTATACCTTTATGGCAACATTTTGCAAATCTTGCTGTTTGATGGCAGTAGCTTCCAGATGGACAATCTTGTCTATTAGGTCCATTTCCACAATCTAGCTCCTTTCCAGTACTTGGATCAGATAATGGCACTTCTCCATTGCAAGGCTTAACCTCCATGCCTACGTATATCGATTAAATATATATTAAAGATAATAAATTTGATATTATCCAAGATATCCTAACCTTGACAAAGTTCCAAAGGTCTTAAACGCAATTCTTCTTGCCTTTGGCAAGCTTCCATTTTCATGGCGCATTGTGAAGGGTAGGTCCTCAAATCTGAGGCGCATACAGGTTTCGAATGTCCAGCAGAGTTTGTGCAATCAAACTGGCATATGCAGCGCGGAAAATTGTCCGGTCCCAGTTCACAAGTTGCATCGTAATCGCAATGAATGTCGCGGCAAGCCTCTCTTTCGGCAGCATTTCTGTCAGAACCCGTTAGGCTTGTGACGCTATCAGTAGTATCTGTATGGGATTCAGATCCCGATTCCGTTGAGTTTTGAGGGGTGGGCGTCGGAGACGTGGCTAGGGAATTACGTAAATTTGAAAGTTATTAAAAAAACTTTTTGGAAGACTATTTCGCTAAGAGAAGTGTTTACCAATGTGTAATACTGATTTTTTCTTGGTTTTATAGTTCGTTCATATGGAAAGCAATTTTTTATAAATAGCAGAATTTGTATTTTTCATAGTTTAGATTTTTGTTTTTTTGAAAGGAACTGTTTCGATTCAAAATTTTTAGGCGTTCTATTGCTTAACTAAAAAGTAACCATTCAAACATATAATATAAAAAGCGGCTGGTAAATAATTAAAATAATCTTCTCATCTGAAAGTAAGAGATAAGATTTTTTATATTAAGTCAATTCAAATAGTTTTTGGAGCAACATGTTTTCTTGGGAAGCGATGTGGAGTTTAGAAAAACATAATAGTTATTGGTAATATAAAAATTGTGTATCCAAATTTGAATATATAGCTATTTTATATAAAAACTAATAAAAAAATGTCTAGACGTAAGTAGACTATAATCGATAGTAACAGAAGCTCATCCCTTTACACTTTTACTGCATAGACAGTATGTATGTATGGATATAGTATACGAAATGTTTCTTAAAACCACATAGAGGTGCAAGTATGTACGTTTCCGCATATATATTTTATTTGAGATATTGATTCTGACAGTATCTTTTGTATTACTTTGTGCTTACATTTTTACACAGAATTTTTTTTAAAATAATTTTATAAAAGGTGTCCCAAAATTAACGCAAGATTTAAATTAAATAGAAAACAATTTTTAGTCTTTTGATTGCTATTTTTTTATTGAATCATAAAGTACATAGGATAAAGTTATTTATGGAATAACACATCGTGCAAATGGCCTCCACGGCTTTGCATGCACATATGCACTCGTTTGTCGAAATTTTCCATGACCATTATGCAAAAATTTGGCTGAATTTCGTTGATGCAGCGTTGAATCTCCTCCTTTGATGCACGGGTGGTTGTGGGCTTGTTGACATAGACCTGTGATTTCTAATAACCCCATAAAAAGAAATCTAATGGTGTTAAATCACACGATCTAAGGGGCCAATTCTGATCATGGAAACGAGAGAATACATGACCTGGAAATGTCTCATGCAGTAATTGAATTGTTTCACGAGCTGTATGGCATGTGGCACCGTCTTGTTGAAACCACATATTGGCCACATCAATATCATCCAATTTCGGCAGAAAGAACTGTGTTATCATGTCGCGATATCGAGCACCAGTAACAGTCACTGCTTGACCAGCCTCGTTTTCAAAAAAGTATGGTCCAATTATGCCTCCAGCCCAAAATCCACACCAAACAGTGACACGTTGTGGATGCATTTGTTTTTCGGCAATCACATGTGCGTTCTCAGAACCCCAAAAGCTTCAATTTTGGCAATTAACAAAGCCATCACGGTGAAAATGTGCTTAATCGCTT
Source organism: Dermolepida albohirtum (assembly GCA_031893035.1). Classification (NCBI taxonomy): domain Eukaryota; kingdom Metazoa; phylum Arthropoda; class Insecta; order Coleoptera; family Scarabaeidae; genus Dermolepida; species Dermolepida albohirtum. Next base: position 39,487 of record JAVIWB010004032.1, on the reverse strand, counting down.
AGGATAATTTTGCTCGAAAAATCAGTATCCATTTGTCGATGTTCAATAATCCATTCAACGAACTCTCCTTCGCTGTGCATGGTCATTAGGCTTCAGTTGTTGTATTAATTGAATCTTGTAAGTATGGAGACACAGATCTTTAGTGAGTATACGCTGTAGAGAGCTATTTGAAATTTGCAATTCTTGTCCACGACGCCGAATTGAGGTTCCTGGATTGTCACCGATACTCTCACGCACTGCTTCGATATTGATGTTTGAACGGCTTGTTTTTGAACGACCAGTGTGTTTGGCGTCTCCAACGGAGTTAAGTTGTTGAAACACTATCTATTCCGACCATATTTTGTATGAAATTTTCGAATTGCGGCGGCCAAGCTTTCTTTATTTTTGAAATATTGTTCAATAATGGAGACACGTTGTTCTATCGTGTAACGCTCCATTTTTACTAACCCTAAACTGTCAGCTGTCGAATTGTTTTTTTTTTTTTGGGTTACCAACACTTTACTGCACAAATGGCAATAAATCCATTCTTGCGTTAATTTTGGGACACCCATTATAATACGTAAAATATACTTGCAAATACATATATAAGAAGCATCTAGAGAAATGTAATGATTATAAAATAAGAAATAAATGAAAATAATCACCACCACTTATTGTAATACATGCTAATAGTTTAATATGACTGATTCCAACTAAAAAATTTAAACGAACGATTGTCTTTTATAATAAAAGAAAACACCGAAAGAAATGTATTCTATATTTCCACGCATTACCAGAGGGGAGACAGAAAAGGTTGTAACAGTTTTCAAGCGTTGACGGCCCAAGTACATTAAGTCGATTATGGGAAAAGATTATGCAGAAGAGACTGAGGAGAGAGATTGGAGATGTTATTTCTGAAGACCAAAGAGGATTTATGGCAAGTCAGTCCTGTGCTAATAACTTATTTACTTTACAACATTTAATCAAAACGGAAGTCACTGAAGGAGGCGAGGTAAGAGTAATATTCATTGATTAAAAAAAAATCTTAAAATAATATACTCAGAAATAAATTCTGAGCTATAATAAAGGAGATCGGAATAGCTGGACGTAAATACAGAAAGGAATTCAGCTTGTGCTTTTTATTATTCAACATACGAGGATGGTTCGATAAGTACGCGGCTTAAGTAACGTTTCTGGACAAAAACAACATTTTTTTTTCAATGTAATCTCCTGCTAGTTCAATACATTTATTTCAACGATATATCAAATTAGCAATGCCTTCAGTGTAGATCGATGAATCTAAGTCCTCGAAATAGCTATTTACAGCAGCGATTGCCTTGGAATTGGACGCCTAAACATTTTTTCAATTTTGGAAATAAGTAATCGTTGAGAACTAAGTCTGTTGTTTGTTTTCCCTTTTCCTATGTACTTGACTAATATAATTCCATAAAAATCTCAAAACACAATTGCCATAACTTCTCTTTCTGACAAAACCGTTCTTTGCTGGTTGAGAATTTTTGTGTACCCATTGCTTCGGTTGACCTTTGGTTTCAGGAGTATAAATTGAAGCATTTTTTCGTGATGGTCATCCAACACAAATCTATGGAATTTTTCAATCATATCCGGGGCAGCAGTTTTTTTTTTACATCTACTGCGGAGTTTATCCTTTGTGCATACACAATCACGTTTAAATTCGGAAACACTCTTTTTAATTACTAAAAACGTGCGAACTTTAATAGTGGCGAATCTAACACTACTTTGATTTGGGCTGGTGTTAAGTCTTTCGAATGAAAGTAATTACTATCACTGTTCGTAACCCAGTTTTTTCCATTATTTAGAAAATCGCACTAGACGTTAACTTTGGCGCATTCTCAAGCAGAAACCAAATGACAGATCGCACTGTACCGTCATATTTAACCTAGTAAAGGATGATTATATAGAATGGTAGGGAAAGTTTCACCGAGTTCACGCTATCACTGCGTTAAGCCACGTAGTTATTGAATCATTCTCGTATATATAACTCGAATAATTTTTACTATATTAGAAGATTTAAATTGTTATCAATACAAGACATAATTAGTTAATTTCTTCTGGCACGTAGGAGAATATGTAGTTGTTTTTGATTAATTCAATCAACCAGTCTCCATTAACGTTTACTTTCAAGATTGTTTAGAATTAAGTAAATTATCTATAATTATTAAAAAATTGGTGACAATAATTTAAATTCTTTGAAAAACTGTCGAAAACTCCTTCGAGCTGTGGAAGGAATACGTTATTACGTTATATACTACTATGGAGTTCTTTTTTTTTATTAAAAATTATATACTTTGAACATAAAGATAATTGAATTGGTTCATTATTGAATGTTAGATATTGATTAGAAACTGGATACTAATGTTTAGATATTATGTTACAGTAAAACACAAGCTATACAAATCGATATAAGTTTACGATTTTATTAGATTACCTACGTAAAATTTAGACTTTTTAATAATAAAAGTAGATAAATGACCAAAAAATAGAGTAATTACTAATACACGCGTAGTAATATTTAAAGTAAAAATTATAGAGTTCAAATCTATAAAATTTGGGACACTTAAAACATTGGCGAAATATAGACTTAAACATTTAATTTATATTAACGACGTTTCGGGGGGAGGGAGTCCCCCTTTTTCAAGTTATTTATTTTATTCAACCTGGAATATCTTTTACAGTTATATATGTATTTCTAATTGTGAACGCAACTATTATCAGGTGTATCGGTCTGTTGAACAAAGACTCAAACGATTTAAGTTTTCAATACTCTATATTTCGCTGACAAACCTTTGCAGCTTCCTCAGGAGTGTGAACTAAAAGGAGTCATACACTGGCTCATTCAAAATAATCGTATAAATAACTTTCAATTTTAATTTTAAAATACTTTGTAAAAATTTTTTTCTGTTTAAGATTATTACAATGTATTTTAAAATTAAAAGCGAAAGCTATTTATACGATTATTTTTAATTAGCCAGTGTATGACTCTTAGTTCACACTCCTGAGGAAGCTGCAAAGGTTTGGCGGCGAAATATAGAGTATTGAAAACTAAAACTGTTTGAGTCTTTGTTCAACAGACCGATACACCTGATAATAGTTACGTTTAAGATATTAAGAGTACGGTCGATTCTACAGTCCTTACTATATATATATTTGTGATTACTTAGGTTTGTTAAAAATAATTTTTTTTGTTTATTATTGTAAAACTTACAAACACACAAGCATTTTTAAATTTCAGTTCATGCTTTCTAAAAGCAGCATATGGTATTTTCTTTTCTTTTTTATCTCATGTCAGGTATATCTGCATTGCATTTGCAAATTCCCGTTGTTGGATGCATATATACACAGGGAGATGCAGATAGTATCTCTTCTATCATTTATGTGCTTTGGCCTTTTTTTATATACACCATTTCCATAATCATACGTTTATTGCAATTGTTTTCTATTTCGAGGATTTCGATGTTGTCAAATTCGAATTTATGTTTGTCCTCTGAAACGTGTTTAGATAAGGCCGTTGCATTTATTTTGTTACTAGCTAGACTGTGCTTGTGATGGTATATACTTCTATGTTGATATTGTCTTGTTTGTCCTACATATGTACCTCTATGAGATTGGCATTTAATTTTATATACTGTTCTTTTCTCTTTAGGTGTTTCATGTTTAATTTTGGCAGAAAATGTATTTTTCGGTTTCTGGGTTATTTCAATGTTGTATTTCCCAAAGGGTTTGTTTAGGTTCACTCTTAAGTGTGGTACATATGGTAAAGTCATGAATTTTGGTTTCCCATTGTTTGTGGTGGTATTCTCTGTTTTTACAATCTTTATTTTGTTCCCTCTATTTTTGAGTGTGAATAGCTTTTTCTTTATATCTTTTTCTATGAAGTTACGAGGGTTGTTATTTTTTTAAAGCTTCGTTTCAATTTCATGTTTTTTATAATGTTTCTGGTGCATCTTTTCTGTAGAGGAAATTTAAAAGTAATTGAAGAGGACGGTAAAATGTTGCAGAAAATATAATTCGAGAAAAGGTATTCGATATTAACGGTATATAAATATAGCAAAGGAATGAGAAGATATTAAGAAAGAAGAAAAAATAATTCGATGCAAAATGTAATGCGGATTCGGAAAACATAAAGATTTTTAAGGACAAAAAACCAGAAGAAATATTGTTTGTAATCAGAACTCTTAAAGCATGCTTCAAAGCCTCCACTTCCTCCATAAAAGATTCTGATAGTAGTTTTGTAGATTATTCCTTCAAATTCAAAGGCCAAATAGACTCACATACTCACTATACTTCTCTTCAATGGATTATAACTTTTTAAACAGAAAAAAATTATTTCTTAACTAGGAATAAAAGGGTCGTTGAAATAGTCATCAGGTAAATGCTTCAGATTTTTGAAATACTACTCACGCCTTTGTTAGTTGGGAAGTTCGAAAGAGATGTAAATAGCTTCGATTCATAAAAAAATTCCTTTCTAGAAACTAAACAGCTTTAGAATTTATTTGGTACGTAGACTTCCGCGGTCGTGGTCCATGCTATCTGCTTCTGGGCTTCCGGGCTGGAACCGCGTCACTTGTATATCTGCCGTATCCATTTGTATGGGACATTTTCAGGGCTGAACTACTGTACTGGAACAGTTTCAGTGCAGTAGTTCAACCCTGAAGATATCCCGTACAAATGGGTACGAAACGTCGGCAGATATACAAGTGACGCGCTTCCAGTCCGGAAGCCCAGAAGCAGATAGCTTTAGAATTTGTTAATGAAACCGAAAAACCCCCTAAAAATAACCTTGGAAATAAAATAATGAATTTAAGAAATGGTAAAGAAAAAAAAAACGACATTATTTATGGAGAGGCTTCTGTAAAAAATTATATGAATAAAAAGATCTTTAAAACAATAAATTAGCATTCGAAAACTGAAAAGGTAACCAATTTCAGTGGAAATATAAGAAATCATATAAAATCTCAAAATAAATAGAAGAAAGGGGACTGAAATTAAGCGTATTGATCTTTATTTGCGACGGAGTCCAAAGGGAAATAACTATGGACAAAGAACGCTGCTTAATATTACTTGTAAAATGTATAAAAAGGAAGTGGATTGTAAAATTCGAGAATATAACTAAGTGAGTCTCATAAATGCACATTTAATTTCCTCTCTAAGTATCCCGTGTTTGAATATTATTATATATATTATTATTAGATAATTAGCCGGTAGATAAATACAAAACCAAAAACTAAAAAAAAAGTAATGAGAAAACGGGATATCTCTGAAATAATCATATGCAAATAAAGTGGTAGAGGAAGAGAATGAAATTCTGGGCTTATGAAGAGATTATTTAAAAAAGAATATGTCCATAAAATATCTTTATAGCAATATTAAAGAAGATGTTTGCAAAAAAACTATAAACAGAATCTAAATGCATTCTGTTCAACAATTATTCAATTAATTTGAATGATATTAGAAAATACAAGAAGCAGGAACCGTTATAGGAATTTTGTCAGTTACACAGTTCACACGCTCAAACCAAAGCAGCCTGTTAAGTAAAATAGTATACAAGACTTTGTACCTAAGTTTTATTAAATTAATTGTGAAATTCGTATAAGATTGGTGACAGTTACGAGGTATGGCAATTAAATAACGAGACTGCGCTCCTTTCATCGCGCGAGAAATATCATTGACCTTGATACTCCCAAGAAACAACCCATAGTTCCGTTTCTTTATCGGCTTTAGTTTATTTTCGAGCTTTAATTGTAGAGGATACTGTTACTTAGTAGTGCCTGCAAGTCCTTGTAGAATTACAAACCGCCAACATAATGTTTACAGATGTTAAAGGAGGTGTTTGGTGATAATGTTATATCACGTGCGCGAAAGTCAAGACAGAAAAAAGCACGATTGAGCAATTCGTTGTATATATGTTGACATATATTAATATATTTTCTTTACCTTTCTAAATTAGTGCCCTTCCTGTAAAGGCGTTTGTTTCTTTTTTATGATAAGTGGCCAACTGGTTTGTAAGTTTTTTCGACTTGTCACGACCACTTGAACGAGTGTGTGTAAAGTATGGTTTTGTTAATAACATCTCCTCGTCGTAAAAGGGGAAGGAGTGTTGATTATTTTTCCTCAACACTGAGGGGTACTAATAATATTCTAATCATAATTACAATAAGTGGCAATAGACGAAAAAAAGAGGTACGAATGCTACTAAAGAAAAATAACGAAACTGAAATGAGAGCAAATATTTTCTAAGTAAAATAAATAAAGGCGACATTTATTAATATTTTTATCGTTAATTCAAAAGGAAATTCGGTAATAAATATTTTTTTTACTAATATCCTGAAAGTAAATAATAAAATTCCTAGCATTTTTAATAAAATCACCGTGAATAGAAAGCTTCCATAAAAATTTTTCTTATATAATATAATCGATGTTGAGTGTTTTTTCTTTTTTTTTATTATAGCCGTGTTGATGGTCAAAAATTTTATCACGCATCGAAATTGTGTTATGCTTTCGTATAATGTTCTTTTTTCATAACTCACTAAATGTTACTGGGAATCTTTCTCGGCAATCTCCATAGAAAACGACATTCAATGGAGTCGCTTTTGTCGGCTGAAGGCAAGCCGCTTTCTGTAGTTCGCATTCGTTGGGGTATGTGACCATGTTACTGGCACATACGGGCTCATCACCGGAACCTTCGCAGTTTGTGGGACATACACATTCGCCAGCATGGCACCGTCCCCCAAATTTACACTTTACTCCCTTACAAAGATCTATAACATAAGCGGGGAGAAGGGGGATGAAGTTCGGAATTTCACGATTTTGTTTCTTTTTTTTTTTTCGTTACTGCCTAGAACTTACCACAATTCCCTTTGTAAGCAACTTGAACGTGTTGTCTCGCTTTGCAAGCAGCCATTCGCATTTCACATTCGTTAGGGTACGTTACACCGTCCGTTCCACAAACGGAAGTACCGACAAGCTAAACATATTAATATGTATATGTAAAACGACTAAGAATAAAATCATCAAGAATATATAAAACTTATTCTAAGAACGTACAACTACATTGTACTGCCGAATGTGAGATATAAATATTGTATAAGCAATTGTATACAGTGCGGGTCACCGAAAATAGTCCAGATGGATTTTTAATGAGCCACGAGCCATTCAATTTTTTCTTGAATCAATTCACTCATTAAGCAGAGGTACGTAACTACCACTTTAAGAATTTCGAATCGAAATAAAAGTTCAAAAACTATAATTTGATTGCTACAATGGTTTCTTATATATGAAATTTGGACCACTTGCTTTTGAAGAGTAATGCTTTAAAAATATATACCTTTTTCTTATTCCAACGATGCTGCTATTGTTTAAAGGCAAAATGAAAGCCACCATTTGAAACTTTCTTTAATTTTCTGAGTTCAGGTCGTTTTCTGGGGTTGTAGTCCTTAATTACCCATCAACTTCTTTATAATAATTAGAGGTTACTGTAGTAGGGAACCTATGTATATACACTATTTCGTAATCGAATTCCAACTATAACTTTAGTGGTAGATTTTTGCCCATGTCCTTTTCATCTCAGATTCATAACAAAGTAATAATCACCTTCCACCATTCTTCTTGAACACACTAGTTCCAGTACTTCACTAAGTCACTATTCTATTCGCATTTCTATCTGATATTAGCAGAATCCAGTGAGTACAAACTCTAGACGTGCTTAAATGTTTGTACAAAAAGATAAAAAACGCATGTTGGGAGATAATTGGACGTGTATTTCTGTGAATAATTATTGCTCCAGAGCTGATGGTTTTCTCAGGTAGCATTTATTTATTTATTTGATGCAGTTGGACCGTCTTTCGACTCGTATTTCGATTTTAGTTCAAAACGACAAATTGTTATGTAGTTTCTAATGAAATCAACAACGAAGGCGGATTAATAACGGTAATCCTCCAAAACATAACTTAGCAATTATACCACAACATCAGTTTCAGTGCAATAACGAGAGCAATAGCAGCTATTAAGTCCCGAAGATATTTTGTGGAATTTACGAAATGTCGGCAGCACACGTACCTAGGGTGCGGTTACAAATTGAAAACCAAGATAAAGTAACCATGATGGTAACTTGTTTTGAAACATGTGAAAAGGGGGCTACCAATAAGTTCTGATTTTTGAAAAATAAAACAAATAATGAAATCAAAACCGATGTAAAGTTTATCTACAGGGACCAATCTTCATCGATTGCAACCACAAAATCATAAACGTTTGAGTTTACTCGTTGTTAGACCAGTATATTTGATAAACAACTCAGTGGAAGCCCGAATGACATGTGTACTCTAGAAATGATTAAAGAAGTACATGATATGGTGTTGGGCTGACTGTCGAATGAAATCACGTGAAGAAGTAGAGGCTCTACACTCATCATACGGATTCGTGGTTTCAATTTTCCATAATGAATTGAGTATGAAAAACCTATGAGAGAGGTGGGTGTCACTTTTGTTGACTGTAGACCACAAGCACGAACAAGAAGGCATTTCAGCCCTCAATTTAGCAAAGACACGATCCGACTTTTGGTAATAATCGAAGCAAAGGGGCAAGGGTGGAACCAAGTGTTTTGATATTATCTTTTGGGACTGCAGGATTCTTCGTATTTATTATCTTCAAAATACTATGCATCTCTTTTAGATCAACTGCACGATGCTATATAACGCGAAAGACCCCACTTAAAGAAGAAACGTGTACCTTTTCTTCATGTATGTTTCTTCATGCACGCGTTCACATTTTCGATTGCTTCAATGGCAACAATTAAAGAACTACATTTCGAAAGCTTCTGCATCCAGATCCAGACTTTTTCCTTTTGTCAAATCTGAAAATTTAATTTGTTCGCAGGAGGTTTAGGTCTAATGAGGAAACTAACGCATATTTCGAACAGTTTGATCAAATTTTCTCTTCTGAAAGAATGAAGAGAAAATCGATAGATTAAATGGGAAGGAAATTACACTGAAAAAGAAAATAATTTTTTGCAAAAAAGTGTGTTTTTTACTGGATTACTAATTACTGATCTGCCCTCGTATATATTTTAGAATAAAAATTGAAGTGTTGTCTGTTAAAAATCACAAAATCTGACTGGATTGTTTTCGGTGTTCCATCTGTATAAAATTTTTGCAGATAAACTTCAGTTTATTTATAAAAAAATTCCAGTTTTAATTGGAAATTTGGAGTTCATATTCTTTTGCTATTTTCATTCAATTTAAATGACTACAGATTAAAATGCTGTACGTGTATACACGTATTATAATGCAGCAAGGGGGTTTTGGAATGGGAAATATTATATTTATATTATCATGCCATAAATTTTCTATGAACACTCGAAAGAAAGTATTATGAATGCAAATTTTTGTTATAAAATCATCAGTTTAAATATTTAATCATTTTAAATATATTTACAACAATAAATGTTTAATAATTATGACTGTATGTTTCGATATTTCGAAACATAATTAGAATTTATTAATTAAGTTACAAATGAGCCAGATTTTGTTGCTGAATGGTTTTAACATTTGTTAAATTTGCTTATATTTTCAATCTCCATTGTTAATATTTGCATATTGTCCACGAGATTTCTAATTATCCTCAAATAAACTTGAATCCATCTTTTACATCAATTAATATTAAATATTAATCAGTGACCTAGAATAATTGTAATTCGATCAATATTGTACAAAAGAGATTTATGCTCCTGTAATGTGCATGCAATTAATTATAAGATATACAATAAGATACTTCTAACGAAAACTCGTAATTTTCTGCTTATTACATCGTTTTAATTAAGGTTATAATTAGTGAAAAAATTCTGCCCATTCTGTGAGTTGCTTACAGGGCGAATGCTCTATCAAGGACTGGGAATTTCGGTTCTTTAAATAATTTAAAAGAATTGAATGTCGCGGTCCTTCGTAGCTCATAGTAGAACAAACGTCCGGCAAGTGGATGACTGGGGTTCGATTCCTGACCGAATTTCATTAATAAACATCGTGGAATGCATATAATTGCGTAAATTACACGTGTGTGTGTGTATATATGCAATATATATTTTGCGTATGCATATATATATATATATATATATATATATATATATATATAATTAATGCATTTATACATAAAGATGGGCACATAAGTGAGGAACAAATTGCAATGTGTGTAGGAGACTGGAATTTATTTCTAATACCTCTCTCGCTTAGTTTAATTATAGACGAAATAATTAAGCATCTTTCCAAGAAAGTTTCAATATAATTGGCTATATCGATGACGTAGAAACTACCAAATAATCTGGGATAAGATGTACGTAATCGATTAATACAAGAACATCATTGAATATAATTAAAAGCGAACGTAGGATAATATAGACAGACGAAATCTGCTAATGCTTTAAGCCTGAATTAGTAAAAGCTCATATAACGAGTCTACTACATTATCAGAATATTTACAGTTACAGTGAATGAAAATATATAGCAGTAGGCTGGTTAAAAAGAGTATAAGGTGGCAAACTTCTGGATCGTATACTTTAAAGATAACCTCCAAAGGTCGTACGCCTCCATTTTTTGAAGACATATCAAAGTACCATCTATTGCGATCAAAAACAAAAAAGAAATAATTTAAATTAGAAATCAATGTTTTCGAGAGATATGAGGATATACTTCATGTCTCGAAAGAAAAGCAAAAGAATTATATCGATTTAGCCATTGCTGGCATCATTAGAGAAATGTGATAAGACGAAAAAAATCCTTAGAAAACCCGATTTGAAAAACGATAAAGACCAAGGAAAAGATAGAAGATAGGATGATAAGAGGGAAGCTTTTAAGAAGTTATCTATGAGGGAGGATGACGAACAAAGGTAAATGAAGATATCGACACTTCACGACACACACACACACAATGAGCAAAATATTAATAGAATGACAGATTTCAGATTCACTAGACAAGTTTTTACAGAGGAACAAGGGAAGGAAATTTGTGAATGAAGTAGAAATAATAATCGACTATAGACTAAGGAAAAGATAGTTAGGCTAATGGTAATCTATGGTAGAGAAATTTGAATTATGGACACAAAAGGCAATTAATTAGGAAGCTGTAAATTAAGTTCTTAAAAGATATTTTTGAAAGGGGTGATTCAAATAGGTGGACAAGATTTCAACGGGCTATATTTGCTGAAGTTAATAGATATTAAATGTGCCCCAACCTGCAGCTGCATGGATAAGATCTAAATGGTACACTCGATAAAGACTGTGTTGTGTCACTGAGTTCACAGCAGTTATGGTACGGTTTTGTAAGTCATTAAAATTTGTAGAAATAGATGGTACAAATGCTCTTCCTTTTTATTGGTTTAAAGATAAAGTTATGATAAAATGCTCGCTCCATCATAGTCGCAGACTCACTTTTGTGTTGCATAGTAGCCATCTTGATTACAATTTACGCTGTGTGGGGCGCTGGAGTATTCTAGCGGCAGTATTCGAAACTTTACAGCATTCTCTTTCGAATGTAATTCACAGAATTCGAACATAACGCACAATGCATTTTGTGCGATAAAGAAAAACGAAGAAGTACAATTGAAGAAATAGATATGTTACAAAACTCTGGATTAAGGATAAGAAAAGTGATAAATTGGAAAGATAGAAAAGGAAATTCTTATGAAAGGCTTCTGAAGGAGTTAATATGTATGGTAAAAATTGCAGAAGAAACATTGAAAAATCTCCCATTGCACAGATGGAAGAATTTTTCTTAAGAAAGATTTTTGGATGGCTTAAGACATAGGAGGAAAATGGATCTTTGAATGGCATATATATATAAATTAAGGTCATCTTTGCACCATAAAGGGTTTTAGAATAATTAGGCAAGCAATTTTACTGGAAGGGGAAGGGAAGGAAGATTAAAAAACGAAATCTGCAAGAGAAACAAGGTAAAGAGCGACTACTTCCTATTCCTTAATTGTTTTTTTTGTTTTACAACACAAAAAATAACTGTGGTGTTTCTGTTATTAATAGAGCCCCGAAAGCAGTTCGGTTCAGTTTTAATCTAAAAATAATCATGGACACAATTATTAAGAATACCCTATTAAGGGAAGTTGATGAAATAAATAAAGTTTAATTTAAATTTGAATAAATTACTTTATGTGTGTGACCGTTTAAGATACTTAGATGTCGTAAGACAACATTTCTTTTTTTATGAATTAAATTGGACTGTATATTGCATCTCAAGGTTATTGAATCATTTAATTTAATGATAAAGAAAGTGCCAAGCTAAACGTTCCATTATGTTTATTTCGCCATTGAATTGAATCCTAATATAAATCCTTGGTATACGTTTCCTTAAATCGCTGTAATTTGCAGAATTCATCCCGTTATTTAACCGAACTAACACTATTCCATAATGTGTCTGGATTCCAAAGCAGTCTTTGAGTGTTAACTAATTCACAATACTATATTTCATCTTGAACGTACTTTGGAGTTATGTAAAGGGTGTTTCAAATTGCGCGGTTTTCTTTAAGAATAAATAAAATATAGATGGCGCACTGAATTAGTCTGGATATGTGGGTATTTAAAAAGTGTGATGTATGACATTTATAAAAATGACTTAGAACATGGTACAACAAAGCGTTCAAATTGTTGAATTATTTTATGAAAATCAGCGTTCTGTGAAAAGAGTTTTTAGAAAATTACGTGAATTTTATGATTTAGATAATCGTCCATCTGAAAGCACTACTGGTCGAATTATTAAAAAATTTCAAGAGATCGGTTCAGTGGAAGATAAAAAAGGTGAAAAATACAGTAGTAGTGGTCGTTCACAAGAAAATATTGGTTTGGTTCGTGAAAGTGTTGTTGAAGATCCTGAAATGTTTATTAGACGACGTTCACAACAACTTGGACTTAGTGGATCAACAACAATGCGTATTTTACACAAGGATTTAGCTCTGAAGGCATATAAGGTTCAAATAACACAGGAACTGAAGTCATTAGATCATTTAAAACGTCGTTCATTTGTCAATATCATCAATGAACAACCAGCTGATTTTTCTCAAAAAATATCTTTTCCGAAGAGTCACATTTTGAACTTGGTGGCTATGTTAATAAACAAAATTGCCGTATCTGGTGTGAGGAAAATCCACGAATTATTCATGCATCCTATGCATCCTAAACGAGTTACTGTTTGGTGTGCATTATGGTCAGGCGTGTAATAGAACTTTACTTCTTTGAAAATGCTGCTGGTGAAGCTGTAACTGTCAATGGTCATCGATATCTTCGGATGATAATCGAATTTTTGTGGCTCGAATTAATGAATATTGATCTAGAGGATATGTGGTTTCAACAGGATGGCGCTACACTTCACTTTGCACACGAATCAATTGATTTATTGAAAGAAAAATTTCCTGGACGTGAAATCTCAAGAAACGTTAATTGGCCATGAAATCATGTGATTTGACACCGCTAGACTATTTTCTTCGGGGTTATGTGAAAAGTCATATATAAAAAGACAATCCACAATAAATTTCTGCTTTGAAAGATGAAATTATTCCAGTCATTGGTGAGATAGAGCCTCAATTATGTCAAAATGTCATTGGAAATTTTAACAAAAGAGTGGACGTCTGTGAAGCTGCAAGGGGAAGCCGTTTGGCAGATATTATTTTTCGCATATAAATGTCATAACTGATCCTTCAATTGCTAATAAAAAGTTTTTGAAAGTGAATGCAAATTATGTGTTTTATTTATTCTTTACCCTTTAGATTTGAATGAGCAAAATGCTTTAATTTATCGTATAAAATTTCTAAGAAGAGAAAGTATTGTTCATCTTGCGAATATTAGAAAGTACGTCATTATTTGATAAAATTTTAAAGTAGTAAAACCTCCATTATCTAATTAAATTTTTAATAGCTCAGATTTGTAACTGAATTAGATCTCGAAGGTGGTATTTGATCCAGTTAATTTTAATGAAGTCTAAAAGGCGTATTTTGTATGTCAAGAATTAATTTTAAATTAAAACATTGTTCTTCGAGAACTTATATATGCGCTAAAGACTTTACATTTAAATTTTCATCTTAACAGTAATTAACGATTGTATTAAACTATTAATTCACTTCGCTGTACAAAATAAGACAAATTAATCTAGTTGTAGAAATATATATTTATGTCGATAAGTTATCGCGTGAGCCATTACGTAAATTTGCGAATTTTAAATTTTAAACAGGTCGAAAATCAATAAAAGAAGATTAAAAAAAATGATTGTTAATAACCTAAGAGTTGGAAGAGTTCCATTGCCATAAAAATTGGATGGTTTTGAGGTTGCGAAGTTATCGAAAAATTTTCAACATCATTATTAAAGAACAATAGTGCCAGGTCTAGCCTAAGTACAAAGAAGTTTTTTTTGCGGCTTCTGCTGCATGCAATTTATATCTTATCTCTCCAGTATATGTCAGTTTCTTTGCAATTTCATTGCTAAAATGTTTAAATTCCCTTAGTAAATCTCTGTTTCATTTATTTTAATAACTTCTATCATCGTTCTGATTCTATTGCATACAAAGAACTTTCTGAAATCTTTGGCATTTGCTATTGTTGATCAAAAATTTTCTTTTATTTTTCGGTAAGCTAAGTAACGTACGTCTTCACACACCAATTTGATGATTTAAGTCAGTAATATAATTCTCATTATCGACTACTTTTCATACTTTAACAGTGTTTCAATTCCGTTATTACAAGCCTCTGGAATTTTTAGTTGAAAACAGTTGGAGAGGGCATGTTTTGAAGTACTTTTTATTAACAAATATTCCAGTAAGAAACTTCGGATTCTATCGCATACAAAGAACTTCCTGAAATGAATTTGCTATCGTTGATCAAAAATTTTCTTTTGTTTTTCGGTAAGCAAGGCAACGTACGTCTTCACGCACCAATTTTCTTTTATAACTTTTGGACATTCCTCGCTAATTTTTCAGAATGTTCCTGTTGTGTTCAAATGATATGTTCTTTCAGCAGATTTTCCACGCTTCAATTTTAATTTTTCTTGGACCGGGGTTTGATTGGTAAAATTGAAACTACAATCTGCAATTTGCTTCGGAAGAGTCTTAATGTAAATGAAATTGAAAATGCGTCGTTTGTAAAATGTTATACGATGTAAACGATCGTAAATAGTCTTTGAATTTTCTGGTAGCTTTTCAAACAAGTTCTGTTTTGTTCAAACAGTGTTTTCATTCGGAAAATTTCACCCCTTTTTGATTTTAATTTTTCCTGGACAGGACTTTGATCAGTAAAATTAAAATTATCATCTTCGAAATGCTTGAAGCAGTATAGCATTTTCACTAAAAAAGCCCAAAACATTCTAGTTGTTTCTTAGTTGTTTCAGAAAACTTTTAATTGAAATTAAATACAAAATGTATCACTTGTGGAATAAGCTTATAGTTAATATTAATTATTGCTTCAAAAAATTAAATATTAACACTTAAAAACCATGAAATACGGAGAGAAGTATTAACTTGTAGCTTCAATCTGATTATAATTGCTACTGTGGCATATTATAAGTTGTTTTACAAATTCAGAAGGGATTATTTTTTAAAAACTATAAAGAATAATCTTCCCGTCGGTTATAACCTTATATTATATTACAGATTTGTTGCTCGTAAGTTTTTAGATTTACGACAAAATGGAGTGCCGATTAGATGGGGAGTTTAGAAGCCTGAGTCATCCGACAAGTCAATTCTCTGGGTCGCTACAGTGTGTAAACGTATATATTACATACCCGAAGGATTTTTAAATCAGGTATTATAGACCTTCTTAACGATTTCGACGCTTAAGCTTTCAAAAGATTTTGAATATTTGACCTTTACGTAACACTAAATCGTAATGTTACAACAAATATATATACACATAACAATCCTTTTTGTCAAAAACGAATATATATTATGTAACGAGAGTGACTTGATGGGACAGTGACTTTTCAGTGAAATACTTATTTTAGTATAAAAGATATATTTTATTTTCCCACATAATTTCCATCGAATTCCATGTACTTAATCTAGCAACTCTCTTTTATAAGTCGTTAAAAAGTAGCTCGTCAAAGTAGTCATTTGTTTTGATTATTACCTCCTTATTTATCTCAAATTCCTTTCCACCAAGCCTTTTCTTCAAATCTGGGAATTAGAAAAAATCACTTGGTACTAAATCTGGTGATAATGGTGTGTGAGGTACCACTTCTTATCATATTTAACAAACTTAATGGTTGCCGTATCAAATGAGAAGGCGTGTTATCCTGATGGAATAAAACAATTTGTTGTCAATAAAGACTACGTCTTTGGAATCCCAAAAAATTGTGATCATAATCTTGTTGGTGGTTTTTACCTTCTCTGGAGCACGTTCGTAAGAAAAACTCCATTGTTTCGACAGTGATTTGAGTTTGGAGTCGGCTCCAGAGACAAAAAATGTAGTTTCATCTCCTACGAGATATCGATGAAAAAGTTTTCACAAACGTGGCATCCATCTTACGGTTACTTTTTCTTATTTAAATGTGGATGCAAAATTGTGTACCCGTTCGGTTAAGATGGTTACAGCATTAGCCATCTCACACATTTTATTCGACCGTCGTTGTCTACAATGGTATAGATTTTATTAATAATTTCTGGAGAAGTTTCTGTGAACACTCGATACGTTTTGCGCTTATATGACCATCTTTGAAAGGAGTGAACCACTTACAAATCATTCCATGAGTTTCTCAACGTTCAAAAATAATGTATAGCAAATGGTATACTTCAAACAATTGTAGAAACTTATTATCCAAACGGATTTGGGTGAAATTTTGATAGTAAGACTTTTAAAACAAGGCTAAAGTTAGCAATATATTCATCATGGCGAAGGTGTTGCTAAGTTTTTAAAGCAATTCCCTCTTCAAATCATCCCTGAGGATCTTTTAAATTTGAATTCAAATTTTGCCTTGAAAACCGAAGTAATCTAGGAGTAGACAAATATTATTTCATGGTAATAAATTACTTAAAATGTTTGTACACTGCTGTCATCGTGTTTTTTTGTTTAGTATTCACTGTAACAATCTATTTATCCTGTATTTATCAGGTTTCGTAATCAATAATCTTTTCTCTGGTATTCCTTTCAAATTTATTAAAGACACTAACATAATTCTCATTATCGATTACTTTTTGCCAACATTTTGACAGTGTTTCAATGTAAGCCTCTGGAATGTTCAGTTGAAAACAGTTGGCGAGGGTGTGTTTTTGATGTGTTTTTCATTAACAAATATTCCTGTAAGAAAGTTCTTTGAAGAGCAGAATCAGTGATAGTCGGTAGAGGCAATGACATGACGGTACGTAAGTTGGAACAAATACCATTTTAATTGATCCAATCTTTCTGTAGCAAGTCACGCTATATCTAGGATTATCATGTTGAATACCATTCCCATTAACCATTGCGGGTTCTTTTTGTTTCAAAATTTAATGAAATCTCTCCTGTTGTTGGTTATAACCTTAGTCTGCGAAGATTCTGTTGTTTGGTAACGATTCAAAATGAATTTAGTTTTCAAAGTAGTCCTTTTCAGTATCAGTATTCCTTCTCTGAAATACATACTGAAAATCTATAGCTCTATTGAGCTACTGATTCTCTTTTTTAAAACAAGATGGTAACCAGTTAAATTCTTTTTGAACAAAGAGAATAACCAAGAGTTATTGCAAGATTAAGTAGGAATGGTGACTTTTCAGTAACCTTTATTTTATTTTTTATTAAAAAGATGGGGGAAGAGGCTTTGTTATGGTGAATGAGTAAACCACTTATTTTGACGCCTTGGATAAGTTCAGGAAAATCATGACATGCATATTGTAAGAGAAAATCTAATGGCTTCTACCAATTTTGCAGAACCTACTGAATTTTGCTTTTTCACCAAACGTAATTTTTTCGAACAAAGATTTCCTCGCTTGTTTTAATTTTAGATATGATATGTCGACCGTCGCCCTTAAGTAATTGAAAGGTTATTGACTCAGTCCCAAGCTCTCAACTTCTTGTTGGTTTTCGTTAGTTGAATCTCATGACGAACAGAGTTTTTGATATATAACTCTATATAATCCTATGTATTGCTATAATCTCTATCATTTGATAGGCGTAACATTTTGTTGCTATTGACCAAGTTTTCATCATTAGCTAAGTTCTTTAATTTTTTATAACCAAATCTTTTTAACGGTGCTTCATCCTAGAATGCTTAGTTACGTCGTTGAATATATTTTCTTTCAGAGGGGCCAGCTTTAAAATCAGGTTCATAGCGATATTGTTTCTTCGTCAATTCTGTAAGTCGTATCAGTAAAGAGCATCTCATACCAGTTATAGTAGGATTGACGGTATGCAACTGCTCATTATATCGAACTTTAATGTTTGAGTCATTTCAAAATGTCCCTCGTATACATGAAATTCTATAAGATACATTCTTAATCTGTGATTTATTTTAGAGAGAAAATACACCTTTTATTGAAACAAACGAGTATGTACCTGTAAGTTGACGTCGCCAGTATATTCAATTACGAAGATTTTCTTAAAATAAATGATATTAAAGTGCAGGATAATTTGTAAAACCTTGTATCCTTTCACCTTTGCGAGGTCTCTTCTCTGACCGAGGTCTAACCTTTATTGCTCAAGACAAAGTTGCTGTGAACGACCCCTTGCCGTGAAATATGTATCCTTGTTCCACCTAAACTAGGATTATATGTGAGACAACTAGCGCTGGTCGCATAATACCAAGGGCCATGGCAGAGCGAATGAACACATACACATTTTAGGCTTAAATTTCCCTTATCTTTCGTTTCCTTTCTTATTTTTTTTTATATCGCGCTGGAAGTTACGCTTTCTCATTTCGTATCATTTTCTTCTCCTTTTTTACCTCTTTTTTTCTTCAGCGGTAACTTGTGCCACACTATTTCAGCAATTTACAACACGACCAACATTAACGTCCGAATTTTATTTAATGCCTAAACAAAACGTATGATGCGACTTTATGAAGGGCAAGTCGATATGAATAAAAATAAAAATTACTGTAAAAAATACGCTAATTTTAACAACAATAAAAACCTGCTATTGTTACGTTCGCGCACGTGGTGTGACTTAAGATCTTTAGCTGTTAGCATTCGCTTAAATGGGAAAGAAGGACTACGAAAAACTTTTCGAGATAACATGCCGTCAATTCGCGAGACCCGCGTCGTGATGAGCCAGTGATTTACCACTGAGCTATCAGTCGGCTTAATAATTCAACGTTTACTAATAGAATTTATATTAAATGGCCCGACTGAAGTTGAATGAGGTTGCCACTGAACCAAATATAATTTAACTTATTTGTTTTATTAATGCGAAAGCCACACACGAGTTTGATCGTCTGTCAATAATTATTAGGTCATAGTTCAGTTGGACTATTGAATAATAAAATTTTTATTAAATTGTCAAACTGAAGTCCCTACTCCCAAATATAATTTAATTTTAAAGGGGTAAAATTAAAAAATTAGACCATTTAATAATAGAGCTTTTATTAAGTGGTCCAATTCAAGTTGGATAAGGTTCCTACGACTCAAATATAATTTAACATTATTTCATGGCTACGATGTGAAAACCAGATACAAGTTTAATTGTCCGTCAAAAATTATTTGATCTTGCATGGGATATTCTATCACACTCACCATAATTCATTTAGAAAATTTAATAATAAAATTTTTTTTAAATGTAAAGTCTATTGACTCGTTTCTATATTATAAGAACAGATTATACCAGGTGTACCGGAAGGTTTTTACCAGTTTTTCTTTAGAAGTAGCTGGGCTTAAGTATGCAATGTTAGAATTTGACATACGTCATTTTATTCTACTGACATCAAGCTCTAAAGTCATGCGTGTTATATTTTGCGATAGTAACACTGTTATAGATTTATACCTCTTTGAAAATGTCGAGTTTCGTGCCTGAAAAAGTGCATTTGCCGCACACATTACTTTCTTATTTAATCAAAAGAGAAAAGTCTCTGAGAGTCATCGTTTGCTGGTGGACATGCCCCAACTATAAAAACATGTGAGGCGTGGTTTGAATAATTAAAAAGTGGCGATTTCGATACGTAAGACAAAGAACGTTCTGGTAGAACGAAAAAGTGTGAAGATGCGAAATTGTAGGAGTTATTGGATGAAGACCCAACCCAAACTCGAAAACAATTAGCAGAAGCCTTAAATGTGGCCCAAGAAACGATTAGCGACCGATTACGAGCAATAAGAAATATCCAAAAGATGGGAAAATGGGTGCCACATCAATTGAATGACCGGCAAATGGAAAATCGAATAATCGTCTTTGAAATGCTGCTTTAAAGGTATGATCAGAAATCATTTCTGCATCGAATAGTGACGAGTGATGAAAAATGAATTTATTTCGAAAACCCTAAGCGTAAAAAGTCACCTGGTGTAGCCGGTCCATCGACTTTAAGGCCAAATCGTTTTGGTCACAAGACAATGCTCTGTGTTTGGTGGGACCAGAGTGGCGTGGTGTTGAAACCTGGAGAAACAGCTAATACTGATCGCTACTGACAACAAATTATCAGTCTTCGGACGTTTTTCAATACATGGTTCCATTGAAAAACGCCCGAAGACACGGAAAGTGATTTTACAGCACGGTAACTGTAAAGCGCCGTGTCATATAGCAAGAACTGGTCAAGAAAGCGTTGAAAGTACTTGAATGGGACATAATATCACACCTACCGTACTCTCCAGACCTTTCTCTGTCCGACTATCAACTTTTCGCATCAATGGGACACGCGCTTGCAGAGCAGGACTTCGCCAATTTTGAAGAAGGTAGAAAATAGCTCGATAAATGGTTTTGCTTAAAGAACAAACAGTTTTTTTGGGATGGCATCCATAAAGTGCCTGAAATTAAGGTGTGTAGAAACAAATGGCTAATGCTTTAATAAATAAATTTTTCTATTTTCTTGAAAATTATGTAGGTTTTTTAACGAAAAACCGATGATTTTCCGGTACCCTGGTAAATAAGATGGTAACAAAATTTTTGGAGAATTTGAAATTAATATATGATTACATAAGCTGTTAAGGTAGACAGGTATGATGTAATGTAAAGTATATTGACTCGTTTCTCTATTATAAAAACAGATTGTATAATTTATGGTAATTAAATGCACATAATAATTAAATTTCAATATTTAAACAATTAAATAATTTACTACTAGATCATTCGATTATGTATTTTCTTCGATATTTTATAATGATGATTACACAACTATAAATAATATTGAGTTCAGTGAACTAAAACATTTATACTTTTGCTTCATTTTATTTTTCTTTTTTTTTCCTTCGTTTTTCGGCTAGAAATAAATTATTGTAATTTATTATAATGAAGCTCTCGCTATTATTAGGGGTTGTAGCGGCGATCAAACAGAAACCACTTTTAAGGGTTCGTATTACTGAGGGTATAACGGACACGGAATTCAAATAGGAATAAGTAAAATAAATTTCGAGTTTTACTTAGAGTAGTCGAAGATTAATGCGTAGCATCTGATTGTGTCATCCTAATTTACTTTACCTTCTCATCGTTGCAAGATAAAGGGCAAACACAACGACCCTCAGCGCCACCGTCAGTCTCGCAAGTCGAGTAAAAATCACACTTTTTATTTTCGCAGTCATCTGGAAAAAATCGCTTTTATTATTTAAAAAAAAAGACGAAAAAAGAGAAAAGGACAAGACCAAGTATGATAATTGATGACGTACTACAAGGACCGTCGTAGAGAACCCTGATTTCACGACGATGTTTGCAAGCCTCCTGTCGTAGCTTGCACTCGTTACCATAAGAGATTCCATCTGAGCCGCAGACAGGTTCGAACTCCTCTGGGCATGGAGTACATTCGCAGTGTGCACTGTTTGATCGTTCGACACAGATGGCCCCAAATGGGCACTGATGGTTGGTGCAAGGTCCCATGTCACCGCAGACTCCCGTATACGCTACTTCGATTGGCGTACGGGTTAGGCATGCTGACCTTTTTAGTTCACATTCTGAAGGAAATGTACGGCCGTCCTTGGTACACACGGGCCTCATTATGTTCTCGCATGCTGGTGGACATTCGCATCTTGCTATGCCGTACTTGTTTATAGTGCATTCTTCAGCGTATACACAATGCACACTCATGCACGGGTTTATGCCTGCGTTTAATTAAATTAATGTAAAATATTACGTGATAATTTCACTAAGGTATTATCAACATTAAACGACATCATGAATATTTAGGAAATACCTGTTAGAACTTTCAAACGAACGTAAATAAAAAAAAAGGAGGATAATTTTGCGCCAAATCTTTGCTTATTACATACACTCTATTAAACCTTATTCAATCAGAATTTAGTGAGTCGAAAATTTCCTTGTTCTTTTCCGTCAGTTAAAATTTTCAAACGATTTTATTCTTACACCGGAATTTACTTTATTTACATTTGCTTATCCAATAATT
Source organism: Dermolepida albohirtum (assembly GCA_031893035.1). Lineage (NCBI taxonomy): Eukaryota > Metazoa > Arthropoda > Insecta > Coleoptera > Scarabaeidae > Dermolepida > Dermolepida albohirtum. The sequence continues at coordinate 16,990 of JAVIWB010004032.1, read as the reverse complement.
TTAAAATAGAAGAGAGCAGAAAAATGATCTAAATTTAACATTTAAATTTCCCGTTTTATTAAAGGGCAATTCCTAATTACATGGCGTTGTCAAACGAGTACAGAATAACCTTTTATTAGCATAAATTTATTTTATGTACATTGCCTCAATATATAACCGGACAGTTTAGAGAAGAATATATTAAGGTATTCACGTCTTTCCACCCTAGTTGGTTCTGCCTGCAAACTATATGCCCTTGATTAAAAGTCTACTTGTGTAAGTCGACTTTTAATCAAGGGCATGCAGGACTTTCTCAATAATAATTTATGAAGAGGTTTATTTGAAGGACATTGACTTTATTAATATGTTGGCCTTTTTATACTATAAATTTTATTCTTTCGTGTTTTCGACCATTAGGGGAAATAAAATATTTAGTTCATATTAACGACGTTTCGTGGAATTTATACCTCCTTTCAAGTTATTTTATCCAAATGGTTTTTCTTCTTAAACCTACAACACAACGATTTTACGTATAATTAATTGATGGACCTTTTTTTATTAATATTTATGAATATGAACATTTGTTATTGAAAATTGCCAGCTTGCAAAAACACATTTTAAATAGGCAAAATTTTATAGTGTTTCCGTGCATTTACACTTACGTACGAAACTGATGGAACTGTTATGTACATTTAGTAAAATTTTAATCTGCAATCATGTGTTATTTATATCTTTTCTTCTTCCTCCCGTATCTATATTTGAGTCATGTGAATGCACGTATGTTATATGTATATATATTTCTAAATTCGAATTGATATATGCGTATATATACAGGGAGATGAAGACAATTTGTCTGCTAAAGATTAAATTATTGTAAAAGTCATTGAGATTTATATCTCTTCTATCGTTTATTGTATTTTGGTCTTTATATATATATATATATATATATATATATATAGTCTATCGCAAAGAAAACCGAACTTTTTTAAAATAGTAATTCCTAGTGTCTCCATCTATTAACAAATATGCGTCACTAAAGTAGATCTTTCACCAATGTTATGTTAAAATATCATGACATCTGCATCATTGGAAGCAGAGAAATTGCGCATAAACTAACAGTGCGTATTTGGCATTGGTCGAAAAATGAATTTTGAACAAAGAGCAAATATCAAGTTCTGCTTTAAGCTCGGTAAATCGCTTACTGAATCGTTTAATTTGATGAAACAAGTATATGGTGATGCGAGTTTATCACGTACGAGTATATGTGAGTTGTATAAACGATTTAAAGACGGTCGTACAGACATACATGACGACGAACAGCCTGGTACAAAAAAATCTGTGGTTACGGAATGTAATATCGAACTTGGGCGTGAATTTATCAGAAATGAGCCGAAATCCTCATAGCAATACGTGGAAATATCATTAAATATTTCCAAAGATTCAATTCATCGCATTTTGACACAGCATTTAGTACTGAGTTGTGCAAGGTTTGTATCGTACAAGCTAACTGAATTCAATATTGTAGACTTGATTAAAGACTCAAAAAAAGACGAAAGTTTCAGGTATTCTATTGTAACTGGTGATGGGACGTGGTATTTTCAATATGATCCAAGCATCAAATGGAAGCAAAAAAGCCGTTAGGAGAAGTCAAAAGTGAAGACGATGTTGATTTGTTTTTATGATTCGAAAGGCACAGTGCACAAGAAGTTTGTGCCAACTAGTCAAACAGTCAATGCAGTATATTATTATGGTGTTATGAAACGTCTTTTGGCGCGTATTCGTCGTGTGCACCCTCAATATCGAGAAAATGGTAACCGGCGTTTATTACATGATAATGCATAAATCGACGCTTATCATTGATTTTCTAACTACAAATCGCATTTTAACCATCAATCATTCACCGTATTCACCGAATTTGGCCCCCTGTGATTTCTATCTATTCTCCAAACTACATTTGCCTATGAAACTTTTAAGTTCATCTTTAGAGATGTCCTTCAAGATCGCTGTCGAAGCCATTAAAAAGGCGTCTACAGAGACCTTGAAGGACACCTCTAAAGATGAACTTAAAAATTCATTCGACATGTTAATTGACCGCGAAAACGTTGTATTGAAGCCAAAGGAGACTACTTTGAATAAAATAAATTAATTTTACCAAAATAGTAAACTTTTGTTTTTCTTTTAAAAAAGTTCGGTTTTCTCTGCGCCAGACTGTGTATGTGTATCTCTTCTCTTAAGGGTTGGTTGTAATTGCTTTTTATTTTAGAATTCCAATGTTATTGAAGTCAAATTCATGTTTTTTTTCCAAAGTATGTTTCGATAAAGCTGTTTACGCAAATTTTGTTTTATTTGTTTTACATATATACCTTCACATCATTGACGTTTTATTTTATATGAACTCTGTTTGTTTTTCTTTAGGTGTTCGATGTTTGATTTTGGTAAAAAAAATTTGTTTATATTTTTCAGTTTATGCGCTAATATTGTATTTTCCAAAAAGTTTATTTAAATTTTGTGATAGGTGTGAGACATAGGGTAAGTTATGAATTCTGTTTTGTCATTGCTTGTAATAGTATTACCTGTGCTTTCTGTATTTATTTTTTTGTCTCTGTTTTGTTTTCTCCGTTATTAAGAGTGAATAATCTTTTTTTGAGGTATTTTTCTATGAAGTCGAAGGATAAATATTTTTGAAAATATTGTTTTCGATATTAATAACAAAAATCAAATAATTATATGTAAAATCGATGTATTGTAGGTTAAAAAAAAGAAAAACAGTTAAACAAAATTATTTAAAATGGGGGGGGGGGGGGGAGTGAAGGGATAACGCGAATCGTTATTAATATGAACTAAGTGTTTTATTAACACCTAATGGTTGAAAATTCAAACGCAAAAGAATTAATTTCCTTTGTTATAAAGATAAATATTACATTAAAAAGAAAGCCAAATTTATGTACCGAACATATAAAAATATTATACTTTTATTTACTTAAATAATTACAAACAGGGAAATAAAAACAAAAAATATTTACACAAAAATATTCGTTTTCGCTTATTTTGAATTTATTATATTTTCAAATATAAGTACTTGTTATATAAAAATTAATCTCACCCAATTATTTAACACAAATATTTATTATTAAAATTTTTAAATTCAAATAAAGAGCTTGTCTAATATACAATTTAATTTAACGGTAATTTTGAGTAAGATCTAAATGGGATCAGATCATATAAAAACGCAAAAATTACTAAAATACTTCATTGTGTTTTTAACTCCAATCTTGTCATAGAAGAAAAATCAAAAAATTTCACTTTTATCTGTAAATAATAATAGGGAAAAAGTTCTAAATTCTAAAATCCTCCTAAACTGTCCGATTATCTAATAGGGTGATTTATACAATTTAAAATTTTGTTAATTAACATAACTACATAAGTTATGGATTGTAAAAAGAATTAAACGCATAAGATGTAATGAGATAAAAGAAGTCGTGTTATTACGTTATTGTCCTTTTTGTAAAATGTATAATTAATTTATTTTGGGCGCAGTTGTATAATTATATTTTTTATTTGCATTTATTAAAAAATATTAAATTTTAGGTAGTATAAAGTAGGATTTGCAATTATCAAAATCTCTTATTATGTATGAAGGTGTGAGTCTGTATTAAGTTTATGTCATAATATAGTATTATTTAGTTATAATAAACAAAAATTGAAAAAATATTAAAAAACTAAAATAAATTTGTAAATAAAAAAATCAGTAAACACATTGACATACTTTCTTTTAACGAAATACAATTCTTCATAAGGGAAAGAAAAGAAACAAAAAGAAAACCTGAAAATAAAAATTACATAAAGATTAGTTTAAAATAATAATAATAATAAATAATAATAACTTAAAATAATAACCATCTCTATATGAAAGGACAAAACATCATAAAGTTTGTAGTATATATCATTTTATGAAGGACAATATGTACTATATCATTCAAGTTTAAATCCTATATATAAGGTGAGGTCTAAAAAACTCACAAATGTTAAACATATATAACAAAGCAATTCTAGAAGCTAATTAAGAACTTTTTTCATAAACATTACTCTTTCAAACTGCGGAATAAATCTTGGAATAACTTCTAAATTTCCTTTATTTACTTTCAACATCCTATATATGGATTGAATGACAAGTTTTTCAACGTTAGGTAGAGAAAGTGCGAGAAAAGTCAGCGATCGATGTATTACAGGGTCTTCCAATGGCTATTACAGTTTTTTTAATAGAGATTTCTCGGTTCCCGATATATTTTTTTTACCTCCATGTGCCAACTATCTAATATAGAATGTAGTTTCATCATGCTGCGTTTGACGCTTTCCAACCGCTTAGAAATTATAATTGTAGTTCAGTTTTGCGTGGTCAACGTTTGTTCATTAGTGAAAAAGTTTGAGCGTGAGTTCACTTCACAAGACAATAAGAGAATATCGCAATATTGCTGATGAACCAAATTTGTCGATTTCACAACTATCGCAACAATTGGGGCTTACTCACACATCAATTTTGAGAATTTGCGTAAGGATTTGGGCCTACATCAGCACTTTTGGATCAATGGCTTCGTTAACAAACAAAATTGCCATTACTGGTGAGAGAACAACTTACAAGAACTTCCACTGGATCCTGAAAAACTCACTATGTGGTGCGGTTTATGGCTTGGTGACGTTATCGGATATTATTTCTCTGAAATGAGAGAGGGGAAGAGACGTAACCGTCAATGGCGATCGCTAGAAAGCTATGTTATTCGAATATCTGTGACCAGAACTTAGAACATTGATATTGAAGAGATGCAGTTCAAACAAGACGTTGCTACGTTCTATACAGCTGCTATCTCTCATTTGTTGAGGGATAAGTTTGGCAATGGAATCATTTCAGCAGGATTTGTGAGTTGACCACTGTGGGTCATGTGATTTGACATCCTTAGATTATTTTTTTTGTAGATACGTCAAAGCACATGTCTATGTCGACAATTCATAGACTTTGGATCATTTGGACACTAAGATTCGTCAAGCTATCGCCGACAAACAGCTACAAATGTTAGACAGGGCGATCAAAAATTGTAGCTACTGGATCAGTGTTAATATGTGATGCATAATTGTTTTCTCCAAGTTTCAAAATAAATTAAAAACAAAATTAATATGTTAAACCATTGTTTTATTTAAAACTAAAATCCTATCACTCTTCGAGACCTTTTAACTAATATACTGACCATGAATTAAAAGCAAAATGACAAAATATATCAGATTTTTGTGAAATTTTTCATGAAGTCTCTAGTAGGTATTTTCTTATTACTTTTGCATTAGAAACTAATATATTTGAAATAAATATTGATTATGAAAATTGAAGGTCTATGCTGTTTTGATTATTGTTATGAAAATAGAAATAAATATAATTTAAAACATGTATTTGAACTTACTTTTTTTGTTATTATTCCTATTAATTTTGTTTTCCATTTTAGCAATATACCAATGATTATATTTAGGGATAGGTGTACCATCAATTATACTGTTTTTTTAAAATAACATTAATTAATATTTGAATTAATTAAAATTTCCAAGAAACGTAGATTTGACGGGAGATAAAAATAAAACGAAGGGTCGTACAATATTTCGATCTAATTAAAACTTTATTACGAGTTTTTTCATTGCACTAACTTAAATATTACGTTACGTCATTATAATATGAACTGTTTTTTATTTCAAAGTACTTTTTGTACTATATTTTTTCAAAATGTAAACATTGTTAATACATATGTTCCCAATAAATACGAGGGTTTATCTAATAACTGTTTCCATAATGAAATTTATGGCACATTAGGAGACGAATTCACTGTCTCCGTGGGTCTAATGGTGATGATACACTCCCGGAGAGAATGGGATCAAGAATCCGGGTCCCGCGCGGAGAAATGATATTTTTTCAAAAATTTCTATATACGAAAATCAAAATTTGTCAATACCTTCAAAAGAAAATTACCTACAATGCATTTTTATAATTAATAATTGAATGAATAATATTTATTCTATTCTTTCCTTTTTTAATATGTTGGTCGTTTTGTTCTGATAATCTTTTCTCTTTTTTATTTGGAATTTCTATCGTTGATTTTTGTTTGTCCTACATATGTACCTTCATAAGATTGGCATTTTATTTCGTATATACTGTGTGTTAGTTTTTCTTTAGGTGTTTGTATTTTTCGATTTGTGGGCTGTTTTAATTTTGCATTTTCCAAAGAGTTTCTTTAGGTTTTCTGATAGGTGTGATACATATGGTAAAGTCATGAATCCTGATTTTTCATTGTTTGTGGTGAAGTTTGATTTAATTATAGGAGAAACCTTGTAACAACTACTCAAGAGAACCATTGTTATGCTCACACAATTATTTAATGCATCTTTTAAACTGAGATATGTACCTATATCCTGGAAATTTGCAGAAGTAATAATGATGCAAAAAAAAGGTAAGCCTCTAAACGTAGCTGCATACCGTGACATTCGAAAACTTATGCAAGACCCGATTTTTGAAAATGCGATCAACTTGAAAGAAAAAGCAGCATGGGGTGCATTTAAATAAGTTGTTTTGAAGTTTTTAGGCAATCAGAAAGACCCTAATTACGAAAATATAGTTCAAAACATGTTGAAAACATTTCGAGAAATTGGATGTAACATAAGTGTGAAGGTGCGTTTTTTACACTCACATTTAAATTTTTTCCCTGACAATCTTGGAGCTGTAAGTGAGAAACAAGGGCAGCGTTTCCACCAAGATATAAAGGAGAGGGAGAAACGGTATCAGAGTCGTTGGAATGTCAACGTGATAGGAGATTACTGTTGGACCCTTCTACGAGCAACTCCAGAAGCATTATATAAAAGGAAAAGCTACAATCGAACTTTTACCGCGAAGAGGTTGAGGAAATACAAAACTTTAGATTAATAAGTAAAAAACTGTTCATATTCAAACTTACACTACCATCGTAATAATAAAATGTTAAATTTTTCAATTATACTCTGATAATAAATTACGTACCTTTAAATCTTAACTATATATTTTTATACTATCATACCCAACTAAAGATAAAGATTGCGAAAAATTGGTACGTGGTAGAAAAAAACTGATTGAAAATTTGGCTTCATCAAAATACATAAGAAACAGGTTGAACTTTGAAAAAAGTTTTTAAAAAATATTTATTGTTTCGTCTGCGTAATTTATAAGTTTTAACTTTATAGGTCTTTTCTAATTTGATATAATGAAAAATTAATGAAACAGTACATTTGATAATTGCTTTTAGAGTCTGTATTTATGATTAGCATTGGGGTAGCACTATATACTTAGGGGTTGTTTATGCTTTTACTCAAAGATGTAACGCAAAGTTAATTTTTTTTAAAAAAATTAATTTGAATTTTCTCGATTGTAATTACTAATTTCATTTGCTGTAAAACCGACGTTTGTTTGAAGCCATTACAGTAATATAAAACTTAAATGCAATACGTTTTCAAGGTCACATTCATGTAGGTATATGTTTATCATCAGATAGCAATTGTATGTGCATATTTTCGCGAACAATTCTAATTGTTCTTTTCATTCATTTTGATAGTCTAATGTCGTAACCCATTGTGAATTTAATTAAAATCAAATATCGTACGACCTTTATTTTATTACATCTAATAATTCACCAAAGAACTAAAAATATTTGGTTATTCGAAAACCAGCTTTTTTTGCGATTCATTTATTAAATTTAATATTGATTTTTCATCAAAATTTATCGACAAAAAAAATAAATATTAAACGTTCCAAAACGTTCAAAGATTTTGATAGAAAGACATAAATGTATACAAGGTGAGATAGTTTACTTCCTAGAATGACTGCATGGTGATGCAAGTGGAATGAAATCATATCAATAATCGCATTTCAACACATTTGAACTAACATGTTTTGTAAATTCAAAGCCGATAAAGCCAGTTGTTAGTTAACTAACGGGAAGGTAATAGATATTCGCGCGTGTACTTTGACGCAAAAATTGGTGATCGAAATTGGTAGCAGCGTGTGCAAATATTAAATTTTGTGTTAAAATCGACAAACGCGTTAAATAAACGTATTAATGATCGATATATGGTAAAAACGTTGAAGAGCTGAGTGTGTTTCGAACGATATAAAAACAGAAAAAATAATTTAAAGGATGAGTTCAGAATTGGATAGCCAAAAACAGCAATGGTAGAGAGAGTGAGATACAATACAATTCGGCAGATGATTAAATCTGTAATTCAAAGCTGAAGAATTTCATAATTTTAACTGAAATGATTCCTACAGGCTTCGTGCATCATTTCTTAACGGATGAACCGAAGCGATATTAGATTTATATTATCTTTTCACTACCTGACTTAGCTTTTTGGGTATTAGAAAATCGTCGTCTAATATCCTACAAAATATGCGTTTTTTGAACAGTAAAAAGTTTCAAGTTTGCGTTCAAAATTGGGAAAGGCTTTTAGGATATATTGATAGTCAATGAAAGTACTTTGAAGATCATCGCAATCTCTGTATCAATCCATACGTATATCTTTTAAAGATGCATTCCAAGAAATAAATTTTCACATCTGGTACATATACAGTGATAATAGAATCTAAATCATCGTACCAATTTTTGTTTCTAACCCATGGCATGAGATTCTTAACGATGGATAACCATTAAAGTAGTTAGCTGGAATCCAATGATGGAAATAGCGCAATGAAGTACTCCAATAATTTTTATTCGAATTGTCTGAGTTAAATTTGCTTTCTTCACTAATACAACTGATTCTTTTGAATACCTATATTAGTTGGACGCTTTGAAATGTCTTTGAGTTGACAAGAGGAAGAAAGAAGATTCCAAGAAGATTTAAACGAATTGGAAAGTACAGAAACAATAATAGCAATGAAGGAAACGAGGTGTAATTCAGCTTCGTAAATGTATTTGAAAATATTTAGCATGAGTCAAAATTCTAGGTAGCAAATGACTTGATGGTGTAAGTTATTACTTAAACCAATTAATTTAAATTTGGATTAGTTTGATTTTTGCAAATGTTTAGTTTAGAAAAATTCAGAAATGGTCAGGTGGATTGCATAACCTCTGTGATATATTTTATAGGTTTAAATGGCGTCGACCTTGAAATAACCTAATGTTATTGCATCAGACTATTTATTTTATTTATGAAAAAAAATAAATCAAATTTTGATTGCATTGATTTCCAAAAAAAGAAATTAATGAACATTAGAAATATTTTCGGCTCCTAGATACATGACGCAATTAAATGATCTACGTGATACTTTGCATGATAGTAATGGCGGTTCGCAATGGAAAATTTTCCACACCAATATACGAAGTTTATCATCAATATTATGAACACAATTTTTTTAAAGCAAATTAAAAAGCAAAAATTAAATTAAATCAATATTTTGCGTAATTTTATTCAAATATTTTTTTATAGTGGTTACAGTTATATTTATTAAATTAGATTTTTATCAAATCATCTATGGTTATCGTGAAAAATTAGGCAAAACTGATCTAATTTCGTTAATAAAATTTAATTTGTTAAATTTATAAAGATGGTACAGAAGGCATATCAATTTATGTTGGGCCTTACCTCAATCTATGAACATGAAGCCAACGCCCTTTATGTTAAATACAATGTCCTCGTTATTTATTATAAAATACACAAGAAAAGCCTACCTTCCTCGTCATCGTCGTAATCCATCTCAGAGGAAGAGGTATCATCGTCCTCTGAGTCTGAAACAATTATTATGATACCACAAACCACTAATTCAGCAGTAGACATCTTGACAGTCACTAGTGTTAGAATTGTTCTACCGGTGTATCGTTAATTAGTCACAGTTTCAGCCCCGATGGTGTATATAGAGCGTCAATTTTGTTTAGTCTATAAGACTTATCAACAGATAATTAAACTTGCAATACGCATATGCGGTTCGCATGAATTTAAATTTCTATTAGACGTTGGATAATTTTTAATATCGCATAAGGTAATATATTATTACTGTAAAATATATAATAATGATTTTATTAAAAATAGTAACATAATTATCTTGAAGGAATTGAAGAGTGTTTTACTTTACCTACATTTTTTGGAACTTATAATTTTTTCTCTTAAATGGCGCTGAAATTTGGCGGAAGTAACGTCAGTTAAGCGATTGTTCTATTGGTTCGGTACTAGTTTTCAAGAATGGCGGTAGAAACTTAGGAATTTAAATCTTGTGCGAAATATAAACTAAGTTGGTGCGTATGAAATATCGAATTTGGTAAGTAAAATTTAAAACTATTTAATTTCGGTCTACTTAAATACATTTCTGGCCGAGACTCTTGAGCTGATGAAAGCTTCATCTTCTTTTCTAAGACATTCTTTTCGTTTCTTTCGCAAAACTACTATATACATACATCCAAAAAGGTAATAACGTGTTGAATAAAACTTTGAAGAACATAGGTTAAATTGTTTATGACAAATAGGTTTCATTTCTTTATATTTTTAATCTCATTATTAAGGTCTTGCTTCGTTAGGAAGGCGTTTACACGTTTAAATAACTTTTTTCCGATGTATGAGGTTTTGTGTTGTTATATATTAGGACACTTCTGGTCCAGTATAATAATTTCTGAACAGAGACTTAACAATCTTTTAATACGATTCGAGTAAAAATATTTACTATTCGATGTTCCTGTGCCACTGAGACAAGTCGAAGTATCGAAAATATCGCAGTCGTAAGTGCTTCAGTTCAAAATGAGTCAAATCATTCGATTCCATGTCGTTCACAGGAATCGGGAATCTCTCAAACCACATCGTGGCGAATTTTGCGTAAAGATCTTGGCTTACACCCTTACGAGATCAAACTAATTCAAGAACTAAAGCCTCTTGATCATTTGAAACGCCGAAACTTCTTCAATTGGGCTCTGCTAAAGTTTGAAGGAAATTCTGAATTTCATCGCAAAATCTTCAGCGAAGAAGTTCATTTTTGGCTTAATGGCTTTATTAATAAACAAAATATGCGTTATTTGATAGCAACAAACCCACATGTGCTTTCAAAAGACTCCATTACAACTCCATAGAATGGCCGTGTGATGTGGATTACATGTTGGAGGTGTGATTGAACCATATTTTTTCGTCGATGATAATGATCGCCATGTTACGGTCAATGGGGTTCGCTATCGTGCCATGTTGGAAGACTATTTTTGACCAGAGTTGGTTGGACTTGATATCGGTGATATGTGGTTCCAACAAAATGGTGCCGCATACCACCCAGCTAGTCAAACAATTGATCTATTGAAGGGTAACCGTGTAATCTCGGTCGAATGGCCACATCATCATGCGATTTAACGCTACTGGATTTCTTTTTGTGGGACGCTTGGTTTATGCCACCAAGCCAACAACTTTAGAGGAGCGCAGGGACAATATCGAACATAAAATTGCCAACATTTCGACCGATATGTGTGAGTGAATCGTGGAAAATTGGTTCCAGAAGATCAAACGCTGCAAACGTGCTCACGGTGGTCTCGTAAACGAGATTGAATTCCATAGTGTTCCACAACTTATTGTGAACATTCAAAAACTAAAACAAGGTATTGCTGAACGAGTTGCAAGTATTGACAGCAAACTACAGAGGTGCGTATATGGCAACTTCCAAAATCGCTTACAATAGTGTATTGATTTAAATTGAGGCCATCTTTCTGATAAAAGTTTCAAGAAATAAGCTTTCAGGCTTTGGATAATAAATGCTTCAGTGTTTTTATAGACTGTTTCACTTTAGTTGTACTGTTTTCTTTCCATAATCATAAACTTACATATAATTGTTGAACCTTTTGAAGACGCTTCATTTTTAACAGAACGTGTATCAGCTCACATCTAGCGAAACAGTATTACCGTTGCTCGTGGACCTGGACATTTAACCTGCTTGGACACATTATTTTACTATTTCAAATATTTTCTTATGGGGATTCTTGAAAGACTGTGTGCTCCAGAACGTATCGTAAACATTCAAAAACTAAAACAGGCTTCTGTTGAACAAGTTGCAAGTATTGACGGCAGATGGCATTAGCGCTTACAATAGTGCATTCATTTAAATTGAGACCATCCAGATTAAATTTTCAAGAAACGAACTTCTAAGTTTTGGATAATAAATATTTCAGTGTATTTATAGACTGTTTCACTTTAGTTTTCCTGTTTTTATTTCATAATCTATGATAATCTGAAACGCGTCAGCAGGCTCAGCACCATGGTATTAGGCAATCTATAGACCTATTTTAACATTTGGATATGAAACCTGGATATTGATCCAAAAAGAAGAAAGCGGAATACAAGCGGCTGAAATGCGGTTCTTAAGAAAGGTCAAGGGGGTGACAATCAGAAGTAAGATAAGGAGCACTCAAATAAGAGAAGAACTTGGTGGGGACATCTGCAGCGAACGAATAATAAAAGAATAGTTAAACAAATATTGAAAGTCAAAGTTCAGAAGCGGAAATAAAGAGGAAGATGTAGAACCATCAGGAACCAAGCAATCGAAGAAATACTACAAAGAAGACAAACGACATGGCAAGAAGCAAAAAGGACTTCAATTAATAGGAAAAAATGGGTTAAATTTGTATATCAACAAACATATAAGTACATGAACATGATTACTTTGTAATACAATTATAACCCGATACCATCTTTGTGGTAAAAGGGTTTTTGATAATATATATTATATCAAAAAAATCCTGAAAAAGTATTGTTATTACTAAAATTAATTAAACATTTGTATATGTATTGTTCGTCGATAGAAATTTATATTTGTAAAACAAGAACGGCTTGTATATTAAAGATATATAAGACATACCCTTCTGTAGATTATTTCTGTTGTATTTCGTTCATCAATCTATACGCAAAGTCCATACCATCATCTCTAAGGGCTTTTTATTGCCCTTCCTTTATCTGCTTTGTGTTACAGAATATTGTTAAAAGCGTATACTGGCATGAACGCTGGAAACGCAAATTTCTCGAAGTCAATTTGGAAAGAGTACTAAATTTTAATCAACGTCAAAAAGTCTTTGAGGAAGTATCACATTATAATTTATGTGTTATTAAATTAAATAATATGGAATATTGGTATAGCAAGTAGAGGATGAAAATTGTTAAAAAAGAAAAACGAATATTTTATTGATCAAAATCAAATTATTAAAGTTAATATGCAATAAATATCGTTGAATTAAAATAAATAAAGAGTGTTTAGCAAACACGCGCCAAAATTTAGGCGACTATTCCTTGGGGTATGCTAAGATTTATTTATTCTCGGGTGATTTTCGGAAGGACTTTTTGTTTCGGAGATACAATAGGTGTTCGAAAAGAAAAGAATATTTTATTATCCACATGTAAAGATTCTTAATCTATAAAAACTGCTGAAAATACTACCAATAGCTAGCAAAAACGCCAGGATCGTTTCTTGTTGTCTTATATATATATCAATTATATGATTTATTTTTTTCTACTAGAGTAGTGTATACTACCCTCAAGTTGTCCCATAGAAAAGAAATCCAAGGGATTTGAGTTTGCGGATTATGCAGGCTGCAAGCGAGGTCTACCTCGATAGATAAGTGATCTTTATGTCTCATGCTTAAAAATTCACAAACAACTACGTCGAAATGTGCTTGTACATAAATTATATTACATTTTTCATTGCCAGTGGTAAATCCTCTAGAAACTCAGGTAAAAAACCCAGCAAATTTCGAGACTCCTCACTAGCAAGTCTTTGTGGAAATGCATATCTAATTAGCCAGTCAGCCACAATTCCAAATCAAATATGAAGACATGTGAGTTTTCATCAGCTCACACGCGGTTATTATGGAAATTCCTAAATACATTTCTCGAGAAACGTGCTTCATCGTTAAAAAGAATCAGTGCCAGTAGTTGAGGGATTTGAACCAATTTATGCAGAAGTCATTGACAAAATACAATACGAGGAAAATCGGTGGAATTTAGTGTTTGAACGCGCTGACTGTGGAATGGATACAAGCACTGCTGATTTAAAGTTTTTCAAACAGTTCTAGTACTTATATTTCCTATTTTTTTTCGTAGAAGTGCCTCCATTTTCTTATACCATTTCAGCACATTTCCTTCCAATTCTACTGTTGTTACTGTGTTTGATTTTGCTGGTTCTCCGTTACATATAAAAGTGCTTGTTTAATGAAGACGTTGATGAATATTTTGGAAGGTTTTTCTGTCAGGAACATGATGGTTGGGAAGCTATTCACTGTACAATCGCCTAGTCTCTAACAAATTCTCGTCGGTAAGCCCATATATACCATAAAATGCATTTCAGTCATTTAGGAGTGTCTATAGCGATTCATAGAGAGTTTCCATAACAAAAGTTTAATTACTTACAAAGGAAATATGAGACGCGATCAATTTTGAGACCTTTCAAAGAGACAACGACAAGTTACAATAGAAATGTAATCAGCAACTTGTGAAATCTACATTAATTAATGGTGTTATCGATATCTTCATTAAGCTCGTGTGACTGCCGGTGGCATCCCTTTTTTCTAATCGAAATGTTGTTAATAACATAAAAAGGAATTTGACATTTTTTTGTGTTCAGTAGATCCAGTGGAGTACATCGTAGGATACATTAACGATTTTAAAAATATTTTATGGCCTTATACCTTCGAAACTAAACATTCTTCCAAAGGTCATCCGAGGACAAAAAATTCTTGAAATAGTCCAAGAAATAACGCCTTAAATTTGTACCGCATATTTAGTAAACACCCTGTATAAATACTTGTATTAGTTCTAACAGGTATGGGAATAAGGTATGAGGTTTAGAAGTAACTGTTAATTTCTTAACCTGAACTACATTTTCCCCTATAAATAATATTAAGGGATTTCCGAGCCCGGCATGCTTCTTGCCTTAGCAAGCATTCGTTTTGGTAAGTTTTCCCGTCAGATCCACAAACTGGTGTAAATTCTAAAGGACAGGATTCACCACATCTGCATACTGGATTTCGATGTTCATCAAGTTGACAAATTTCAGGTTCTGCACATTCAACCCCAGCACATGGATCTATAAAATTACAATTAATAATGTCACAATTTCTATATACATATTCCCCTTTGTTCGTGTAATCACTCTTTTTGTTAGATAAAGTTTGAGACTTTGTTGCACCAGTCCATGTCAACAATACAACAGTTCTGAAACTTTATATATGTCACACCGAATACGTCCTAGTTGGAACTTGCGAGGAATTACACTTAAGATACTTATTAATTTCTGTTATGTTAAAATGGAAAGTTTGTTTCCCATTTCCTTGCATACTTAGAAATTTTAATTATATTAGAAGAAAATTAATAATAATGCAGATTAATATTGTAACAATTGACTGTTCATAATTGGCTTAATTTAAATCGTAAAATTTTGCCACATTGGCAAAAGCAAAAGTGACATTAAATCATGGAACTATAAATTTATAACACGACTATTGATTGGAAGAGGAGAATTTTTTGCTTTTATAACGGCACATCATAAATCTACATTGTTATAGTTTATAGACGATATGACACATATTGTTATTTCTGCTGTCTTCATCGACGTAAATTCTATGAATAAACACTTTTAGTTTTTACAGCATCTAAGAAAAAGTAACTTATATATTAACTAAAGAAGCATGCAAGTACAGGTGTCTTGAAAATAAGGTGACAACCATTTTGTGGGCAAAATTTTGACCACCCTTTTCAATTTAAAATTATAGTATATTATGAGGAGGTACTCAAAAATAATAATCAAAGATATAAATACTTGTTCTGCGTTCAGTGCAGTCGGTTCTTTCGCCGAATAGGGTTGTACCTTCTCGCGATGCATTTTTTGTAAAAGCATTTGTTTCCTACTCGGAAAAAATGGTTTCGATGTAGCAAATATCTTACAAGAATGACACTGTGAGAAAAAATCAAGTGTACAAATGATTTTCCCATTTGAAACAGGGTGAAATCTGAATTGATGACAAACCTCGTTCTGGACGTTCATCAACTTCCAGAACGGATGGAAATTTCGAGAAGGTTCATGCATTATGCTTGAAGAACAACGACGAATCATTGAAGCAATTGCGGAGTTATCTGGAATAACTTGGAACTCAGTACAGCGAATTTTGTCCCGAGAATTAGGGACGACAAGAGTCACCGTAGTTCATGGCTAAAAACAGCGTGACTTCTTTGTCCCACACCCTCTACTCACCTGATCTTGCTCCGTACGACTTTTTTCTTGTTTCCACGAATGAAGAGGAGCATGAAGGGACATCGTTTTAACGACGTGGACTAGGGTGAAGAAAAAACGACATAGCAGCTCGCAGTCATACAAAAGAACGGGTTCGAACAATTTTTCCAACAATGGAATCATCGATTAGACAAATGTATAAAGTTAAATGGAGAGTTAACGGTATTAAAGATGTTTTGCAAGTAAAATGTAAAGTACGGGTTTTTATAAAGAAAATCTGCTTATTTTTGGATACCGCCTCGTATTTAAATTTCAATATTATTGAAAAAATAATCAATTTTCAGAAGGGGTGGGGAATGGGGACATATAAGCTATTATACTGCGATTTTTCCATTCTATTGTGGTGCTTCATTAGAATGATTTCTATAGTCTCAGTCTTTTAACTAAACCTATCAGTTTCAAGAACGATTTTTCTGTATAGATTTTTCCACTTTGGGATAATCATCTTCCATTTGTAGAAGTAAATTTCTTTCATGGGCATATAGAAACATATCAGAAAACAAGAAAATTCGTATTGATTACTCTGCTACAGTCAAGTGTACAGTCTGCTTAAATTTAGGTAGCGTAATTTGATGCACTGTGTTGAACTTTGTTCATCGCTACTGGTGTTTTAAATGCATAAAGTAAAAGTTAGGTCCACTATAGCAATCCTTTCAGAAAGAAAGCACTGCAAGTTCTCAAGAAATTAGCCTTAGTAATTGAAAAACTGAAATGCCATCAAAG
>JAVIWB010004031.1:0-53865 GCA_031893035.1 Dermolepida albohirtum | reverse complement strand
ACCAGATGGCTTGAATTCTTTACGATGTGCATGCTTTCATACGCGTCCAGTTCGCGATAATTGTACACGTTCTTTATCAAATGTAAACAATCCATATTAACACTGTGGTTATTTTCTAATACATGTCTCGCTATACCCGATTTTTCCGGTCGGTTGAATTTTATGTGCGAAAGGTGTTCTTTATACCTGGTTTCGATCGATCTTTTGGTTTGGCCGATGTATTGTTTATTGCACTCTAAACATTCAATTCGGTAGATTCCCGATTTTTTAAACTCTTCAATTTTGTCTTTTGCATTTACTAACAGCATTTTCAGGGTATTATTAGGGCGTGAACATACTTTAAACCCGTGATCTTTAAAAATACTATTCAGATTTTTTGTCACACGATGGAAAGGTAAACAAACAAAATACTTTTCCCGATTGCTCTGTGGTGAAAGACATGTGGTGTCACGGATTGTTTTTCTTATGTTGGCCTTTCTAATTAATCCATTGATTATTTCCGAATCGAAACCGTTGTATACCGCGATATTCTTAATGAGGTTCAATTCTCTTTCATATCTTACTTTTGTTAATGGGAAATTGATCAAACGATTAATCAGAAAATTGAATGAAGCCATCTTCTGTTGCATGCTGTGATTTGAGTCAGCCGTAATGAATCTATTGACATTGGTTTCTTTTCGGAAAATATCAATTTCTATTTTGAGATCTTTCTTAATAACTAAGGTGTCCAAAAAAGGCAACTTGTCATTGTTTTCTTTTTCTACTGTGAATTTAATTGTCGGGAATTTTGAATTTAACTGTTTAACGAAATCATTTAAGTTGCATTTTTGTGTATTGAAAACCGCGAAAATATCATCGACATACCTGACCCAAATTCTAGGAAAATACTTAGCTTTATTTTTTAGTTCTATTTCAAAGTTACTCATAAACAGGTCCGCTATGAATGGAGAAAGACAATTGCCCATTGCAGTTCCCTGTTTTTGTTCATAGAACTTCCCTTCGAACTGAAAACAATTTTGGGACATGCAAAGGTTTGTTAATTTCACGTATTCCGACACAGTGCACATCTTGGTTTTCAACGGTGCGGATCGCGTACGGAGTGTATTTTTCGTACAATTTTTTCGCCGTGTTTTACCAGGTGCGACACTTTGAAATTATCTGCTGATGATGACAACTTGGTTGTCGAAATGCGTATACAGAATTTACAAATAGTTAATTGTGGAAAGGGGTTATATATCAACCTTATTGATCAAGTCAATCAACCACAGGCTCCATCAAATTCAACTTCTCTTTTCTTTTTCGTTGTTATAATAATAATAATAATAATTTAATAATAGATACAGCAGAGAAAAGAGAAAAACTATAAGAATGTGAAATGAATACGAGGGTGGTCTAAAAAATTTAAGACCTCAATGTGAAGATGGCAGAAATCATCAATAAAAGCTAGGGAATGTAGTTGCGTATCTATTATCAGGTACACACCAAAGTTTCAGCCATTTTGGACGCGCAGTTGTCATTTAACAGTCGTTTGAGTGAGTCGATGTGAGTGTCGAATATCGAGCTGTCATTAAATATTTGAGGAATCTAAAAGATCTTTTACGTGATACTCTTCCACTACAACCAGTTTTTCTTCAAATTCTCTTTATGTTTTCTTAATTTACATAATGGTTCTCCGATCGCGCCCATTTAGGATCTTTGGACGCCTATTTCGCGATACAATTTCAAAAGTTCAGGATATTTAGAATATTTTTTTCAATTGCTATGGGTGCCAAATTATAAATAAAAGTTGTCAATAATACAATTGTCTCACCGTCTGTTTTATCAGACAAACGTTCGTTTTCGTCGAGATTCAAGTCGATCTAATGACACCGTTCTGGTTTCTAAAGCTAGAATGAATGTTTTATGTAAGGCTCATTGGGTATGATTAGAAATGCTAATTCTTTACTTGGGAATCCATGCGCGGAGGATAGCCTTACAGGTGGAAATTTATACTGAAAAGAAAGTACATTAAGAAAACATAAAGAGAATTTAAAGAAAAGTCTAAAAGATCGTTTACGTGATACTCTTCCACTTCAACCAGTTTTTTTTTCAAATTCTCTTTATGTTTTCTTAATTTACTTAACGGTTCTCTGAGCGCGCCCATTTAGAATCTTTGGTCGCCTATTTCTCGGCACAATTTGAAGAGTTCAGGATATTTAGAATATTTTTTTCAATTACTTTAAGCTAACTATGAGTGCCAAATTATAAATAAAAGTCAATAATTGTCAATAATACAATTTCAACAGTTCAGGATATTTTGAATATTTTTCCAACCTGCACTACAGAACACGCTTTGTCGATAAATTTAGCTATTTGGTGTAAGAGCAATGCTATGAAGAAAATTTACCAAATGCGTTGTAAATTTATGGCTTACAACAGAGAAATATCCTATAAAATGATGCGTACCAAATCATTCGTGTCATTCGATGTTAAAATTAAGCAAATTTTTGTAGTTATAAATAATAATAGTTTTCATGTTGTTACTAGAGGTTTTTAAAGTCTTCTAACGTTGTTAAATTGAAGTAAATATACTTTATCATAGCCTACTGTTTATATTTGATTCACGGGGCATACAAATACTTTTGTGACTAACTGTATACTAACAAAAGTTTATCGTGCGACATTTCTTACAATACGCATGTCGATAAAAAAGTAATATAACACAAGGAAAACTTTTCTTTGATTGTAAATCGTTTCTCGAGATGTAAGAGATATCAAAGTTCTTTAAAATAGCGTATTCCCTCCGATGATAAAGGAAGATGAAAACACTGACTTACGTAGTGGTCGTTCATGGTATTTGGAGATTAGAATATACATGCTAAAAGCTGAAACGTCCTGAACCTGAGGTATCTTCTCCGAACACCACTTACACTCATCGACGCACACCATATTTTTCCCTGTCCAAACAACTATATCAAAGGCCTTTTGATATGTATACGAAAATGTGAAAAGTATAAGGAAAAACATAAATTCAGGGAAAAAGTGACCTATAAAATGAACATCGTAAATTCTATACATATGCATACATATATAAAACAAGTGAATATATATTTCAACTTGTATATTTATATAAAAAAATGTTACTTCTTGGCTAAAAGATAACATTAGGTTGATTATACGAGGGTGGTCCCATAAGTACCGGCGGTAGTTGTATGAAAAATATCACTGTATTAGAAAGTACACAATCTATAAAGCATATGTTTCAAGTTTGAAGACACCACGTTGTTTAGGATTTGTTTGGCAGCCATTTATAGTGAACGTTTTCAGTGAATTTGTAAAAATGGAGAAAATTCATCGGTATGTGATACAATACTTTTATTTGAAAGGCCTCAGCCCAACCGATATAAAAGCTTAACTGGATTCTACTCTGCTCCTTCGTTTACAAGAGTGAAATATTGGGTAGCAGACTTTAAACGGGGCTGTACGAGCTGCCAAGACGAGCATCGCAGTGGTCGACCAAAGCGGTACTGGATGATCGTCGATTGAAGGTGCGCGAGCTAGCACACATAGTAGGCATTTCAAGAAGTGCGATACATCGTGTGCAAGATGGGTGCCGCGTTTGCTCACACTCGAGCAAAAACAGTGTCGTGAAGATGTTTCAATTGAGTGTTTAGCGAAGTTTCACAGTAACAAAGCAGAATTTTGCGCCGTTTCATAACCATGGATGAAACACGGGTCCATCACTTCACACCCGAGACAAAAGAACAATCAAAAGGGAGAACCGGCTCCAAAGAAGGCGAAGACCGTTTCATCTGCAGGCAAGATCATGGCGTCGGTTTTTTGGGATGCGTGTGGAATAATTTTCATTGACTGACTCGAAAAAGAAATGACAATGCACCAGTTCACAAATCCGTTATTACAAGGGCCAAAATTAATGAACTAAAGTTTGAATTGCTATATCGCTATTCGCCAGATTTAGTCCCCTCAGGTTATTTTCCCAAGCTTGAAAAAATGACTCAGCGATCAAAGATTTTCTAACGATGAAGAAGTTATGTCAGCAATTAATGGCTACTTTAAGAAGCAAGGCAGTTAATATTATAAAAAGAGCATCGAACTTATTGAACATCGCTGGGAAAAGTGTATAGAGCTGAAAGGAGATTATGTTGAAAGACAAATATATTTCTTTCCAATATTTTTGTGTTTTCTTTGTTGGGTCGGATACTTCCGGGACCACCCTCGTAGAATTCTGTAGGAACACTCTGAGCGTAAGTGTAGAAAAGCTTCCTTTAATAATTATAAACAGCTACACATCCTCCCCAATTCCACTATCCAGCAAGAAAGCGCGGTTATTTACGTGACGCTTTTGGGATACGAGATGTTAAGCTCTTACAGAATAATCTACAATCATTATACATTTATAAATAAAATCAAGAACACAAAATTATCATTACTTCGACTGGATACTGACGTTTAAAATTCAGATATTATGCGAAAGCATGCTCTTGTTATTAGGAATATAAATCCAATATTTGGAGTACGTCCAATATACGTACATTAAAATGATATAAATAATTACATATTTTGCATAAAGTAATTTTGTACATATACTTTTCACTTCAATAATCTTAAATGTCTGGGAAATATTAATAAAATAAACCTCCCGATTGTTTAAATTTGAAAAATTATAAACCCGACATAGATGTACCTACTAAGATATTACATGCAATTCAGAACGTAAATAGGTAAACTTTACTATAGACCAACAATTGTCCAGACCTGATTTTATATGAAGACTTCCATGAAATTTAAAAAATAAGATTTTGGACAACTATTCCAGTGTATAAAGTATTAGCAAAGATCCTAAAAGACTGAAATAATGACTATGAAACTGATGCAGTGAGTAAACATTGGTATTTTGCAAAAAGACCACAACTAGTGTCTACATATACATACATATCAGGCAATGAAAATGGGTTTTTTTAAAATCACCTTTACGGTAATGCCAAATACCAAAAAAATTCACATCTCGAGAAGCATTAGGTACATCTTTTATCAACTGATTTTGGAAGTTATTTTCAGGAAAAGTGTCATGAACGCACGTAATATGATCTACCAGTACAAAGACGAATGCTTGATCAATGCAGATGATATAGTCATTATGTCCAAAAATCAAAAAAATGGCCGATAAGAGTATTTGATTTGCTGCAAATAAAGGCTAAAGGATTTAGGTTAAAAATTAGCGAACGAAAAACTAAATATAAAAAAACTGGTACTAACGTAAAAGACAGGAAGAGATACCTATGAAAGAAAGAAGTTACGCAATTCTAGTATTTGGGGAAAAAAATAAAGAAAATAAAGAAACTAAAAAAAGTTCGTAAAAGACAGTAAATAAATAAATAAATGACAACGCGAGACCCCATACAAGTTTAATCGCCCGTCAAAAATTATTAGATCATGAACGAATTGCGTAGCTATAACCATACATTACACCTTCAGATCTTCACTTGTTTCATTTTCTACAAAACTCCTTATGTGCCGTAACGTTCGCCCAGGTAAATAAAAGTCTTTATTCCGCTCTCGAAGAATTATAAACCTCACCGAAAGCTGGCAAAATCTTCGAATAAAAAAAATTTTGATTTGACTAAATTAAATTTGTATACAACAGGAATTAGACGTGACATAGTGAAGTTTGCCAAAACCTATAAAGCTTATGTAAGCGCAAAATGGGCAATATGGATGCAAAACGTGTGCAGGTCAATGTTATCTTCATTGACGTCCCCAAAACTTTTAACTTGGTTGGTCACAGGTTACTTTTAAATAAACTCAACTAATATGGTCTTCAACTTTGACCAATCTTATGCGATTCTACTCTAGTTAACGATAGTCATGTCGTGGATTTTCTTCTAATAACCTTATTTCTACTTCTGGTCTCCCAGAAGGATCCAATCTGGGTCCTTTGCTGTTTGTTTTATTTGGCAGCAACTTGCTTCTCAAAGTAAATTGAGAAGCAAGTTGCTGCCAAATAAAACAAACAGCAAAGGACCCAGATTGGATCCTTGTGGTAAATTGATCTATCCTTGGTTATGTTGACATACTAAGATGTATTGCGAAATTTCTTCCATACAGATTAGATTTGAAAACGCATTCAAAGTTTCTAAATTATGAATTGTATTCCTTTCAAATAAATAAACACGTTACATACATAAGTCTACGATTATTGTTAACATCGAAGGCCTTTTTTAAAATGAAATATTAATGTTAGTATTATTTATGTTAAAATATTGTAATTCTCTTGAATACAAGTGAAAATTGCATTTTTTTTTATTAATTGTATGCTAAGGATATTTATAAATACTACAAAGGGCTACATTTTCACTTAAACTTTGGTCAAAATGCAAACAATGCTGCCATATACTTTTGTTAAAAAATAATAGTATTGATCGACCCACAGCCACTACGCCACCCTTGTTTGCAGAAACAAAAAAAAAGTAAAGGGGTTCGCAATAAATAAACAGGTATCGTAAAAGTTAAGGGTTCAAAAACAAATACATTTTAATATTGAACGTTAAGTATAGGTTTACGGAAACAACGTTACGTTTTTAAATGGAATACGAAAGCAACAATACTGTGTCGCATATACATACGTACGTATGTATTTATAATACATAAGTACTTGGAAGTTACGCGGACCAACGCTATGCGATGAATGCGATATCATCACGTTTAACATCAAAGGCATCGGACACTTTGATGCAACACTACCCAATACAGACCTAAGATAAAAAGATTACCAACAAATTACAAATGTAAATGCAACATATACACACGTTTCATTGTGCACCGTTGAAATTACGTGAATAAATATAATCAACCGTCTAGATTTTAATTTAGGTTGTGCATCATCAACCTCAAATGGAATATATTTTAATAATTACGGAAATGTTATACATTAGAAACGTAATATGTATAAGAAAATCTGTTTGCAATTATGTACGTTGCAGTATAGTCTGTGTATGATATAATTACATCTGTGTATTCTATTGGGTTGGCAACTAAGTACTTTCGGTTTTGTAGTATAAAATAAAACACTTTTTCTTTAAACAAAGAATAGTTTTTAATCAATTATATATTTTACATTTTGCTCAATGACCTTTTGCCATATTTCTTTCAGCTGCATGATTCCATGCTCATAAAATTTCTGGTCCTTATCAGCAAAAAACTGAACCAGGTGCCAGTGAAGGTCATCGTCATTTGTGAAAGTTTTACCATTCAAAGAATTTTGCAAACTTCGAAATAAATGGTAATCAGATGGTGCTAGATCAGGGCTGTGTGGGGGATGTGGCATCACTTCCCAGCCAAACTCCAATAGTTTCCCACGAGTTGCCAAGGATGTGTGAGGCCTTGCATTATCTTGGTGGAAAACTACACCTTTCCGATTTGACAATTCTGGCCGTTTATCTTTGATTGCTTCGTCCAGTTTTATTAATTGTTGACAGTAAACATCAGAATTGATCGTTTGGTTCCTTGAAAGCAGCTCAAAAAACACAACACCTTTGTAAGCCCACCAAACTAACAGCATGATTTTTTTGGATGCAATTCAGCTTTCGATGTGGTTTGAGCTGGTTTATCGTGTTTGCTCCATGATCGTTTTCGAACTACGTTACTGTACAGGACCCATTTTTCATCACCAGTGATGATTCTTTTTAAAAAAGGGTCGGTATCATTTCGTCTAAGGTGCATATCGCAAAAGTTGATTCTTTGTGTTAAATGAATTTCTTTCAATTCGTGAGGTACCCAAATATCAAGCTTCTTAACTAGCCCAAGACATTTTAAATGTTTTTCAATTGTTGTGTGCGATACATGTAGCCTCTCCGCAACCTCTCGAACATGACGATCCTCTTCAATTATGACTTTGATTTGGTCATCATCAACTTCAGTAGGCCGACCAGAACGTTGCTCATCTTTGAGGCAAAAATCTCCAGAACGGAATTTTTTATACCAATTCTGACACGTGCGCTCTGTTTCTGTTTTTACTGATAGAGAGCGTTGCTTTATTTTTTGTATGACGTATGTTAGTGCTGTACTTTACCGTTTGTCGCGTGATACTAGTCACATTGACGTAACTTCAGAAGCAAGTAGTGCGTAATTTTTATTAAAGCTATTAGTTGTGGGTTAATTTTAAATGAAGTGCAGAAACGAACATTTTCGACATATTTTACTATTTTATTTCCGTAAAGGAAAGAAAGCTGCTGCAGCTCACAAAAAGATATGTGAAGTTTATGGTGCTAATTGCTTAACAGAGTGCACGTGTCAGAATTAGTATAAAAAATTCCGTTCTGGAGATTTTTCCCTCAAAGATGAGCAACGTTCTGGTCGGCCTACTGAAGTTGATGATGACCAAATCAAAGTCATAATTGAAGAGGATCGTCATATAACTTTTGCGGAAAGGCTACATGTATCGCACACAACAATTGAAAAACATTTAAAATGTCTTGGGCTAGTTAAGAAGCTTGATATTTGGGTACCTCACGAATTGAAAGAAATTCATTTAACACAAAGAATCAACTTTTGCGATATGCACCTTAGACGAAATGAAACCGACCCTTTCTTAAAAAGAATCATCACTGGTGATGAAAAATGGGTCCTGTACAGTAACATAGTTCGAAAACGATCATGGAGCAAACACGATAAACCAGCTCAAACCACATCGAAAGCTGAATTGCATCCAAAAAAGATCATGCTGTCAGTTTGGTGGGATTACAAAGGTGTTGTGTTTTTTGAGCTGCTTCCAAGGAACCAAACGATTAATTCTGATGTTTACTGTATGAAGCAATCAAAGAAAGTTGGCCAGAATTGTCAAATCGGAAAGGTGTAGTTTTCCACCAAGATAATGCAAGGCCTCACACATCTTTGGCAACTCGTGGGAAACTATTGGAGCATGTCTGGGAAGTGATGCCACATCCCCCATACAGCCCTTACCTGGCACCATCTGATTACCATTTATTTCGAAGTTTGCTTTGTTGATAAGGACCAGAAATTTTATGAGCGCGGAATCATGCAGCTGAAAGAAAGATGGCAAAAGGTCATTGAGAAAAATGGAAAATATATAATTGATTAAAAACTATTCTTTGTTTAAAAAAAAGTGTTTTATTTTATACTACAAAACCGAAAGTACTTAGTTGTCAACCCAATAAATAATTGCACCATCCACCATCATTTACAATTAATAAAATTTGGTCGACCATGTGAGTGCCTAACAGATTAACGGTTTACAAACAGAACAAGTGGAAAATAGCTAGTCTGATTTTGGCGAATCTGCGTGTCTTCAAAATTCTAGAGCAAGCTTTGGATGTGTGCAGGGGAAGAATCGCCAAAAATAGTAAAGTAGGTGCAATTAAAAATGGGGTAAAAGGAAAGAATATAGTTTTTAAAACTCAAAGAACTCGTACAGTTAAGTGGTACACTAAAGTTTTAACGTTTACAAGCTTTAACGCGATGGAATACTTGTTCAAAATAATATAAAAGTAATATTTTGTAATATTAAAATCCTAAACCGAGTAATCGAGTTAAAATAGAGGTAATATATTTATATCGTTTACGTCAATGTTTTTTTCATATTATACCACGTTAACATATCGTACTTTCGTAAAAAAATGAATCTATATTTAGTCTGATATAATATTCCAACAAAAAAGCGTGGTGAATGTTTCTGAAACGCACTTCTTAAAAGTAATTTAAATTCAGTACATCTGGGGAAACACCTTAAGACAAAATAAATGAATTTTAATTAACAACTTTTGAATTTGTAAAATTTTGGACCCGCACCACACCGACTAATGAAAGTTCAGGTGAAATGGATAATCAAGGAGTTAAGTGGGTAATCCTCGATGGTTTAATCGGCAACTGACTGTATTGCCGTAAGCCATACGATAAAATTCAAATATTTGTCTGTTGATGGAAGTCCAAAAAAGCTTAGGAGCTTTATTTCGAAAACTAGGCAGTAATTTATGGAAAACAAAGTTGAGAAACGATTGATTGTCTTTCATTATGTGTTGACTTTAAGTCCTGGTATGCAGACCAAAGAAATTTCCGCATATCGGGAATGTAGATGTTATAGTTATTTATTGAAATTAATTTATTATATAGAACCGAATATATTTTAAATTACCAAGAAATGTAATAACAATTAATAATAACACTACTCTACAAAATTTTAATTTTCGTCTGTTGCCGTGAATTTACTAGCTGATAAAAGTTATTTATAACACGCTATTTTCAAATCTACCGTTATGTATACGTAATTACTTCATTATTTTTTTGTTGTTTATATGCATTTCTTCATTAACAACAAACAGTATCACTAGTTAAGACTATAAACATTATAGAAAAATATTTCTGAGTTCGTTAAGTGCCTGTTCGTTGTACTTCGACATGGTCTTAGATAAAAGTGGCAAGCCCTGAGTTCCTAATTGTGTTTGTAAATGACGTGCTAATTACTTCAGAGTATGTAAAAGAAGCACCCTTAAATTTGTAATCTCAACTATTTGGCAAGAAGTAAAAAATCATCTAAATTATTTTTGTAGTCTTGACCAAAGGACATGAATAGCAAAAATCATGCTGAACAGGAGTAACAAAGTACTACATGCAGCGTTCCGTCCAATATTCAATTGAAGTCCCAGTTGCCAAGATGATTTAGAATTAAGATCATCAGAAAATGATACTTTAAAAGTTTACCAGAGACGATGAAACCCAACACTTTTTGCAGAGTAACCTGAATGATCTTGTAAGAGATTTGAATCTTTCTGAACAAAGCTCTGTGTTGTTAGCACCATGACTATAAGACAAAAACTTGCTTGCTCCAAGCCGAAAATTACTTTTTATTAGGAAAGAAGAAATCAGAAAAACTATCTTCCTTTTTATTCTGATATTAAATTGTTTTCGAACGGGTATTTTTACCGTAGTTTTCCAGGTGCGACACTGTTTAATTATCTGCTGATGATGACAACTTAGTTGTCGAAATACGTATACAGAATACGAAAATTAATGTGGCAAGGGGTTATATATCAACCTTCAGTGATCAAGTTAATCAACTACAGGCTCCGTCAAAATTACCTGATATTAAAAGTTTGTTCATAAAAATAGATTTCAAACAATATGAACCAAGTAAATGGCATTTATCCATTGAAAGTTCAAAGCGTTATCTTAAATTCATTTTGTTATATATAATAATAATAAAATAAATACGCCGCGATATCCATTGCTCACGGCACATAGTTAAAGGAAGAATATCGTAACATCTCATCAGTTTTAAACAAAATAAAGAGTCATGAACGCGAGTGAATAATTTGTGTTGATTTAAAAATAGTGTATGTATATTCTTGTCGGTCAAGAAAGCGATTATAAGTTTCTCTATTTTATATGTCTCTGGGACAACAGAGCTAAACAAGAAAATTGGGTAAAAACAAAATTGACCTTTAAAAAGATGATGGCTGGTAAGCAAAATATAGTCCACAATCCTTGGTAGCTCGTAACAAAATTACTCTGCCGTCATTCATTACATATAAACGTGGGCATCATGATACAGCTTGTTAAATCTCATAATAAAAAAGGAAATTGTTTTTCTTACATTTGAAGGAAACGATTGAAACAGGTATTTTTGAAAGTCCCCAAATCAGACATCTTACTAGTGATACTAAGTTTATAGATGCGATGGCTTACGATGCTTGGACAGCTTTGTCTCAGCAATGCAGAACTTTCTTTGAAATTGACAACCAGAGAATTATATTGTAGTAGATCTACTTTTACATTTAAAAAAAATATAGACAGCTTTCGTCTCAGTGATGCAAGACTTTCTTGAATATCGAAAATCAAAAAATTATATTGACAACTAAAAAAATTTAGGGATGAAAATGAGTGTTAACCTCAACTTTCTTCAAAATCACCTATACAGGTTTTCCGAAAACTCTGAGTGAGGAGCAAGGAAAATGTTTGCATCAGGATTTACACGTCGTGGAGGAGTGTTAACAAAGCTTCTGGGATAGGCATATGATGTCTGTTGCTGGTCCCTGATGCGTCATTTTCCAAAGTCTATACATAAGAGAAAAGCTTTTAAGCGAAGCTTTTTGGAAATTAGATTACCTGTAATTCAAAAACTATATTTGATTGACCAAATCGACTTAAATATTTGAAATGAGCATGTTATCAATAGACAGCAGCAGCTAAAATATTTCAGACAACAGATATTGTGTAAACCAGTGTAATAATAATAATTAATAATAACGATAATAATAGTTATAATAGTTTATTTAAACAAAAATACAGAATATACTTATCACTATAATAATAATAACAAAACATAAAATTAAAATTAAATTCGATACAAGACCAGACTATACATATTAACAGGGTTAGGAGCAATCTAAATAATGCTATCAATAAATTAAAAAGTACGTATCGTAAATACGAGGGAGCGTTTTTATATTCGCGGAATGAGCGGGTTGTAGAGGGGTGAGTAGGCGCATTGGGGGCGTGGCCTGTGCAGCGACTCATGATTAGCATAAATACGAAGTTTCATTGTTATTAGACAGTTAATCTTTGAGCTATCGTCAACCAAGTAACATAATCAGGAGTGAAAAGTGAAATATGGAAAAAATCGAATATCGTGCCGTTATAAAGTTCCTTACCAGGCAAGGAAAATCAATCGCGACCATAGTGAATGAGATGTCATTGGTTTACGGCGACTCTTGTCCAGGAAAAACCATGGTGTACAAGTGGCATAGTTTATTTAAACAAGGAAGGGAATCCCTTGAAGACGACCCTAGGCAAGGCAGGAGCATTGAGGTGACCACGCCAGCACTTATCCAAAACGTTGAACAAATTGTACTCGAAGATGCTCGACTAAAGAAGAAACAACTCGCAGAAATGGTTGGAGTATCCGATACAACAATTTTTAAAATCCTACACGATCATCTCGGCATGTCTAAGGTCAGCGCAAGATGGGTGCTGAGAATGCTCACGCCGTCGCAAAAACAACAGCGCGTAGAGTGTTCGCGTGCATTTTTGGACCTCTGTAATGAAGACAAGGATGGTGTATTGAGTGGAATTGTTACTGAAGACGAAACTCGGGTTTATCATTATGAACCTGAGTCCAAACAAGACTCCATGCAGTGGCATAAAAAGGGCACAGCACCTCCCAAGAAATTTAAAGTGTCACAATCAGCTGGGAAACTCATGGCAACGGTATTTTGGGACCCGGAAGGAATATTGTTGATTGATTATAAAGATAAAGGTGTTTCTATAACCGGAGAATATTACGCTTCAATATTAGAGCGACTAAAAGAAGCCATTAAAGAGAAAAGACGGGGAAAATTGACAAAAGGTGTTCTGCTTTTGCACGACAACGCGCCCGTCCACAAGAGCCGCGTTGCGTTAGCTGCCCTGCATAAGGTGGGCTTCGAAATTGTGAATCACCCACCTTACAGCCCAGACCTGGCCCCGAGTGATTATTACCTGTTTCCGAAAATGAAAAAAGAGCTGCGGGGTAAAAAAATTACTGCCGATGATGAAGTCAAGGAGGCAGTTTCGGCGTATTTTGCAGATAAAGAGAAATCATTTTTTTATGAGGGTATAAATAAATTAATTGAAAGATGTGAAAAATGTATCCGTCTTGCAGGTGAATATATTGAAAAAGAAAAATAATTTGGTTTTTTTATTTCCACCCCTTGTCCCCCATTCCGCGAATATAAAAACGCTCCCTCGTATGTAGGTGTGTTAAATTGTATACGTATATATGTATTGTATTCTATGTATCAAGTAATTCAAAAAGATATAGAAAAATATGGGTTTATAAAGTCCGTTTAATATAGGAATAGACGAAATATTTTAAAAAAAGCCTTTCAAAATCTATTTAGGGTTTTCCAAATAAATAATGAAAAAAAATCGAAATTATTTTGTTTATGTTAATGTCAACTCATTATGGCCATACTCCGAATATGACGGAAATAAATCTTTTCTTAAAATAAATCAATTCATCGTTCAAGAATAGAAAATTATCTCAAAAATAACAGTTTCCTTTATAAATATATTGCTAATGTTTTAATAATTAATTAACCTCGTTTTGTGATGTATCATGTCTTGTCCCAAAATTTTGCAAAATCTTATCAGAAATTCCGGTTCGATTGGTGAAGATTTAGATTAATTTAGATTATTTCGTAGTCGTTATAGTTCTCTTTTAACAATCGATTACCCCAAATACAACAGCGCCAAAATCACGTTCTTAACCCAAGTAAATAAGGCCCAGACTTCTTTGCAGAAACCACATAAAAATTACCTCAGCGTCTTATTTACTTCAACAAATATTAAAATTCAAATATTATCTCAAGACGGTAACAGATATCCTAAAAATGCGACGAAGAGAAAAACGCCAAAAAGTGCCAAAAGAAGCGAAATTTTCCCCGAGGAATTTTCAATTGATCTTCCTTTTAATGTACATATTCCAAATATATATTTTTGATCAAAATTAGATTAATTAAAACGTTACCTTTGATGGGCTGCAGTTGGTAGCATGTAAGTTATTGCCGGTCATCGGTGCAGGAGCAAAATTTGGAACCGAAAACGGTACGAAGAGCATTGGTGTAGCGCTGGTAGTCAGTTGATTGAGATCGGTTGGATTGTTTGGATCACGACAGCTACAGGCGGTGACCAGTAGCTGTGGTGCTTGAACTCTAGCAGCAGCCGTCGTGGTGGTAATAGGTTGCGTTTGAGGACTAGCGTCGACTTGTTGCTGTTGTGCCTGTTGTTGTGCCTGTTGTTGTTGTTGTTGTTGTTGTTGGTATTGTTGTTGTTGTGGAAGTGTATAAGGTTGCGTTCTATTTACGCTAGCCACTCTGTTGCGTATTGGACCAGTGTCTTCTGTTATACCACGCGGTTTGAAGACCGCGCAGGGGTACACGCCGACAAGGCTGTAGCCCACAACAACCGGTGATGGAGCCAATTCAACTGTTTATATAAATCCGTTTAAAAATGAAAAATATTTTATATCTTTTCTAAGTTGAGAATGCGCGAAAGTTTCACAACATCACCAGACCTCACTGATTCACACAGACACCAGCTGAAGACCGCGCGTTTACCGGATTGATGCGTTGAAAAACTTGCGTGTACACTTTGTTGCTCATGTCACGTGCACACAAACAGCGCAGGCGAAAGAGACACCTCGTGCGACCACTGCCAGCGGAAACTTCTTGCCGGCTAGAAGTGCTGCGGCACCAGGAGAACTTTCTGGAGTTGATGCGTCTTTTAACTTGCGGAATCCCTCATTGCGGGTATAGTGCGAGATAGAGCACACGAGGTCGCGTTTCAGTTGGCAGTCGCACGATAAATAAGCAGCTACAGAACGGCAGAGGCTGGAGGCGGAACGCGTGCTCGCTAGGATGAGCGCGACGGGCGTGTCGCAAGCTCCCCGAAAGCCCAACGCCAGCGCAATCAATGAAATATACACTACAGAATACATAGGATCAACGTTCTAGTTGTGTCTTAACCTATCTTCATTCCCATATAACCCATTCAAACTTGCCGTCATTCTAAAACGGTATTCTCCTGCATCTAGAGACAAACACATCCGCCGTGGTGCGCCTACCGCAAAAAACGCTGAATGTTAAACAACGACAACGGCAACGGCAACACAAGCAACAATACGCGTGGTCGATATTACAGCTGTTAAAGTAAACATAACAAGCCTGACACGGACACATCAAAGATTCGGCTTTCCCTTGTGAATGGTGAAACGTTTTGCATTACAAAATAGTTCTTTTTGTGACGTCCTCCAAAAGGTTTTTGCCTTCTTAAGTTATTAATAACGACGTCTCTAGTGAGTGAATACCGAGTTTTGTATCATCAACTTAACAATCAACACATGATATTACGGAATACGCGCGTTACCGTAGCAATCGCTGGTAGTAGTAGTCGATGACGTTTTGTTAAGAACTTGCCTTTGTTTTCGCACGTCAAACTGACTTTATCATACGTAACGTAGCAAATAACTGACAATACTTATTGAACTTATAAACGTTTCGACAATTAAGTCATTATCAGCAATATATCGTGAAATTAGTCGCAGTCTCAAGTAATAACTTCTTCTATCTGTATTTTTTTGACACTGACCAGGAGATATTTTGTATCATCTATGAATTGTTCCCATCTAAGCACCTTTACCATTCATTTACCATTCGCTAATTAATTAAATTTAGTTTAATATCACGTTTCTTTTTCACCTAAACGAAATTTAAAATGCGAAATTTATGTTAAACCTAATTTACAAGAAAGTAAATATTAAATTCATATCATTTATATTATTTATTTTAAATCAATATTTATAGAAACTGCAGTTTCGTGAGGACATTTCGTAAGCTTTCACACACGGTGTTACTAGCAATACAACCCTATTCCAGCTGTTGCTATAATAATCTATGTTTCGATGTTCCACACTTCTTCAGGATCTGATATACATTGAAGCTTTTTCATTGATGGACAACCTTTGTACTTGTTGAGTCATAATAGACTTGCATAGTAAATTTTTCCAGTTATTACTCAATTCATAGCCATCTTTCAGTTCAAGTTTTAATGTATATATATTGCATCTCTATTGATTCCTGACTTATAATTTTTTGATAATAATTTTTCGTAATAGCTAATACCTCCTTTGAAATCTATTGTATACTTTTCTAGTAGAAGTTATTAAAGCAAATATTTAATTTGGAAATCTCGGGAAATTGATTTTCCCGATTATTCATTTTTAGCACTGCATCTTGGTGATGTAATTTCGTAAGCTTTCACAGACGGCGTCACCAATAGTACAAACTTATACAAGGTTTTACCGTGCTATTACTATAATTATTAAGGTTTCGATGGCCATATTTCTTCAGTATGTGATATACAATGAAGCTTCATTGATGGACAACCTTTACACTTGTTGAAACATAATAGATTCATATAGAAATTCTTCCAGTTTTCACTTAATTCATAGCAATTCTTCTGGTTTAAGTTTTAATATATATATATATATATATATATATATATATATATACTAACATCAATATTTAGTATTTATTAACGTCTGCGATCTATTTCTAAAAACTAACATCAATATTTAGTATTTATGAACGTCTGCGATCAATTTCTAAAAACTAACATCAATATTTAGTATTTATTAACGTCTGCGATCTATTTCTAAAAACTAACATCAATATTTAGTATTTATGAACGTCTGCGATCAATTTCTAAAAACTAACATCAATATTTAGTATTTATTAACGTCTGCGATCAATTTCTAAAAACTAACATCAATATTTAGTATTTATTAACGTCTGCGATCAATTTCTAAAAACTAACATCAATATTTAGTATTTATGAACGTCTGCGATCAATTTCTAAAAACTAACATCAATATTTAGTATTTATTAACGTCTGCGATGAATTTCTAAAAACGTGTTGGTGTCAAACTGGAACCTTGGAGAACCCCGGATGGATAAACTTGTTTATTAAAGTGAAAATGCGATTTAATGATAGAAGTACTTATTACACAATAATAATAATAATAATAATAATAATAATAATAATAATAATAATAATAATAATACAGGACAGTAATACATGTAACTTAGTTTTAATTTAATTTATGGTGCAGAGTAAAAGGAAAAGAGAAAAAAAAAAGAAAAAAGAAAAATAACACAAACTGAACCAATATCAATAGCAATGTATAAATATACATAACAAAACAAATATAACTCAAAAACAAGTGCCAAATTAAATAAAATACAGTTAAGAATATTATAAAACATTTTGAAGCCTGTCAAAACTCCTGCACATAACATGCACAGGTGATTTCAACAATACATTTGTTTTCGCCCTAGGTAATTTAAAAGTGGCACAGTATCGCGTATTAGACACGGGTACATTAAAGTAATAAGAAGTAATAAGAATGAACAACAGGATACGTTTTAGATGAAAGAAATTCTTTACAATAAATAGAGCTATAATTTAATTTAATCGTCAGTTACTAATCACTAAGGTTGATATATAACCCCTTTCCACATTAACTTTTGTAATTCTGTATACGCATTTCGACAACCAAGTTGTCATCATCAGCAGATAGCCGCAAAGTGTCGCACCTGGTAAACCACGGCGAAAAATACCTGTACGAAAACAAACTCCGTACGCGATACACACCGTCGAGAACCTAAATGTATACTGTGTGTACATTTACATACAACTTGGTTGTCGAAATGCGTATACAGAATTACAAAAATTAATGTGGAAAGGGGTTATATATCAACCTTAGTGATTAAGTTAATCAACCACAGGCTCCATCAAATTCAACTCCGTCAGTTACTAGCTAGGTAGAGAGTTCTAGAAGATCTTTAATAAAATTTGGAAAGGATAATTATTTATTCTAAACTGGGACTTCACAGAATTCCTTGTATCGACTTGTTTGTTAGTGTGAAAATCATTACACGACGTATTCACATTTATGTGGAAGATTTTACATTGCAATACAGTGGCAGAAGTATTTATCATAAATTGCAAGAGATTAGCTGTGGCTTCGAACCTAGGATTCACTACAGTAAAGAATTATATTTTTTCTGGAATCGGTATTATTTTGATCGTTTATAGCTTTGGGGAAAGAATCTTAAAACCTTATTCTACTACAAACAAGAGTAACTAGATGATAATAATAATAATAATAATAATAATCTTTAATTCCCAACAGTTATACAGACCATTTACAGGACATAATGCACTTACAAAATAAAATTAAAATTAAAAACAAAAATAGGTGCAGTTAATGTTATACAAAGAAAAGAATCCAATTAACAAAAAATATACACACTTATAATAATGTAATCCAAGTCATTTAAAAAAACTGAACGAACAATAATAGATTCAAATTAGCGAAAGAGATCCTCGTATAATACATTGCCTTTTCTGTACTTCTATCATTAAATCGCATTTTCACTTTAATAAACAAGTTTATCCATCCGGGGTTCTCCAAGGTTCCAGTTTGACACCAACACGTTTTTAGAAATTCATCGCAGACGTTAATAAATACTAAATATTGATGTTAGTTTTTAGAAATTGATCGCAGACGTTCATAAATACTAAATATTGATGTTAGTTTTTAGAAATAGATCGCAGACGTTAATAAATACTAAATATTGATGTTAGTTTTTAGAAATTGATCGCAGACGTTAATAAATACTAAATATTGATGTTAGTTTTTAGAAATTGATCGCAGACGTTCATAAATACTAAATATTGATGTTAGTTTTTAGAAATAGATCGCAGACGTTAATAAATCCTAAATATTGATGTTAGTTTTTAGAAATTGATCGCAGACGTTAATAAATACTAAATATTGATGTTAGTTTTTAGAAATTGATCGCAGACGTTAATAAATACTAAATATTGATGTTAGTTTTTAGAAATTGATCGCAGACGTTAATAAATACTAAATATTGATGTTAGTTTTTAGAAATAGATCGCAGACGTTCATAAATACTAAATATTGATGTTAGTTTTTAGAAATAGATCGCAGACGTTAATAAATACTAAATATTGATGTTAGTTTTTAGAAATTGATCGCAGACGTTAATAAATACTAAATATTGATGTTAGTTTTTAGAAATTGATCGCAGACGTTCATAAATACTAAATATTGATGTTAGTTTTTAGAAATAGATCGCAGACGTTAATAAATACTAAGTATTGATGTTAGTTTTTAGAAATTGATCGCAGACGTTAATAAATACTAAATATTGATGTTAGTTTTTAGAAATTGATCGCAGACGTTAATAAATACTAAATATTGATGTTAGTTTTTAGAAATTGATCGCAGACGTTAATAAATACTAAATATTGATGTTAGTTTTTAGAAATTGATCGCAGACGTTAATAAATACTAAATATTGATGTTAGTTTTTAGAAATTGATCGCAGACGTTAATAAATACTAAATATTGATGTTAGTTTTTAGAAATTGATCGCAGACGTTAATAAATACTAAATATTGATGTTAGTTTTTAGAAATTGATCGCAGACGTTCATAAATACTAAATATTGATGTTAGTTTTTAGAAATAGATCGCAGACGTTAATAAATACTAAATATTGATGTTAGTTTTTAGAAATTGATCGTTTTTAGAAATTGATCAGACGTTCATAAATACTAAATATTGATGTTAGTTTTTAGAAATAGATCGCAGACGTTAATAAATACTAAATATTGATGTTAGTTTTTAGAAATTCATCGCAGACGTTAATAAATACTAAATATTGATGTTAGTTTTTAGAAATTGATCGCAGACGTTAATAAATACTAAATATTGATGTTAGTTTTTAGAAATTGATCGCAGACGTTAATAAATACTAAATATTGATGTTAGTTTTTAGAAATTGATCGCAGACGTTCATAAATACTAAATATTGATGTTAGTTTTTAGAAATAGATCGCAGACGTTAATAAATACTAAATATTGATGTTAGTTTTTAATAAATACTAAATATTGAAATTGATCGCAGACGTTCATAAATACTAAATATTGATGTTAGTTTTTAGAAATAGATCGCAGACGTTAATAAATACTAAATATTGATGTTAGTTTTTAGAAATTGATTCATAAATACTAAATATTGATGTTAGTTTTTAGAAATTGATCAGACGTTAATAAATACTAAATATTGATGTTAGTTTTTAGAAATTGATCGCAGACGTTAATACATACTAAATATTGATGTTAGTTTTTAGAAATAGATCGCAGACGTTAATAAATACTAAATATTGATGTTAGTTTTTAGAAATTGATCGCAGACGTTCATAAATACTAAATATTGATGTTAGTTTTTAGAAATAGATCGCAGACGTTAATAAATACTAAATATTGATGTTAGTTTTTAGAAATTGATCGCAGACGTTAATAAATACTAAATATTGATGTTAGTTTTAGAAATTGATCGCAGACGTTCATAAATACTAAATATTGATGTTAGTTTTTAGAAATAGATCGCAGACGTTAATAAATACTAAATATTGATGTTAGTTTTTAGAAATTGATCGCAGACGTTCATAAATACTAAATATTGATGTTAGTTTTTAGAAATTGATCGATCGCAGACGTTAATAAATACTAAATATTGATGTTAGTTTTTAGAAATTGATCGCAGACGTTAATAAATACTAAATATTGATGTTAGTTTTTAGAAATTGATCGCAGACGTTCATAAATACTAAATATTGATGTTAGTTTTTAGAAATAGATCGCAGACGTTAATAAATACTAAATATTGATGTTAGTTTTTAGAAATTGATCGCAGACGTTAATAAATACTAAATATTGATGTTAGTTTTTAGAAATAGATCGCAGACGTTAATAAATACTAAATATTGATGTTAGTTTACTAGAAATTGATCGCAGACGTTAATAAATACTAAATATTGATGTTAGTTTTTAGAAATTGATCGCAGACGTTCATAAATACTAAATATTGATGTTAGTTTTTAGAAATAGATCGCAGACGTTAATAAATACTAAATATTGATGTTAGTTTTTAGAAATTGATCGCAGACGTTAATAAATACTAAATATTGATGTTAGTTTTTAGAAATTGATCGCAGCGTTCATAAATACTAAATATTGATGTTAGTTTTTAGTTCATAAATACTAAATATTGATGTTAGTTTTTAGAAATAGATCGCAGACGTTAATAAATACTAAATATTGATGTTAGTTTTTAGAAATTGATCGCAGACGTTCATAAATACTAAATATTGATGTTAGTTTTTAGAAATTGATCGCAGACGTTAATAAATACTAAATATTGATGTTAGTTTTTAGAAATTGATCGCAGACGTTAATAAATACTAAATATTGATTTTAGTTTTTAGAAATAGATCGCAGACGTTCATAAATACTAAATATTGATGTTAGTTTTTAGAAATAGATCGCAGACGTTAATAAATACTAAATATTGATGTTAGTTTTTAGAAATTGATCGCAGACGTTAATAAATACTAAATATTGATGTTAGTTTTTAGAAATTGATCGCAGACGTTCATAAATACTAAATAAATACTAAATATTGATGTTAGTTTTTAGAAATTGATCGCAGACGTTAATAAATACTAAATATTGATGTTAGTTTTTAGAAATTGATCGCAGACGTTCATAAATACTAAATATTGATGTTAGTTTTTAGAAATTGAGATCGTTTTTAGAAATAGATCAGACGTTAATAAATACTATAAATACTAAATATTGATGTTAGTTTTTAGAAATAGATCGCAGACGTTAATAAATACTAAATATTGATGTTAGTTTTTAGAAATTGATCGCAGACGTTCATAAATACTAAATATTGATGTTAGTTTTTAGAAATAGATCGCAGACGTTAATAAATACTAAATATTGATGTTAGTTTTTAGAAATTGATCGCAGACGTTAATAAATACTAAATATTGATGTTAGTTTTT
Organism: Dermolepida albohirtum; assembly: GCA_031893035.1. Lineage (NCBI taxonomy): Eukaryota > Metazoa > Arthropoda > Insecta > Coleoptera > Scarabaeidae > Dermolepida > Dermolepida albohirtum. The sequence goes on along the minus strand of JAVIWB010004031.1, from coordinate 31,369 downwards.
AGAAATAGATCGCAGACGTTAATAAATACTAAATATTGATGTTAGTTTTTAGAAATTGATCGCAGAGTTTTAGAAATATTGATGTTAGTTTTTAGAAATAGATCGCAGATTAATAAATACTAAATATTGCAGACGTTCATAAATACTAAATATTGATGTTAGTTTTTAGAAATAGATCGCAGACGTTAATAAATACTAAATATTGATGTTAGTTTTTAGAAATTGATCGCAGACGTTAATAAATACTAAATATTGATGTTAGTTTTTAGAAATTGATCGCAGACGTTCATAAATACTAAATATTGATGTTAGTTTTTAGAAATTGATCGCAGACGTTAATAAATACTAAATATTGATGTTAGTTTTTAGAAATTGATCGCAGACGTTCATAAATACTAAATATTGATGTTAGTTTTTAGAAATAGATCGCAGACGTTAATAAATACTAAATATTGATGTTAGTTTTTAGAAATAGATCGCAGACGTTCATAAATACTAAATATTGATGTTAGTTTTTAGAAATTGATCGCAGACGTTCATAAATACTAAATATTGATGTTAGTTTTTAGAAATTGATCGCAGACGTTAATAAATACTAAATATTGATGTTAGTTTTTAGAAATTGATCGCAGACGTTCATAAATACTAAATATTGATGTTAGTTTTTAGAAATTGATCGCAGACGTTCATAAATACTAAATATTGATGTTAGTTTTTAGAAATTGATCGCAGACGTTCATAAATACTAAATATTGATGTTAGTTTTTAGAAATAGATCGCAGACGTTAATAAATACTAAATATTGATGTTAGTTTTTAGAAATTGATCGCAGACGTTCATAAATACTAAATATTGATGTTAGTTTTTAGAAATTGATCGCAGACGTTAATAAATACTAAATATTGATGTTAGTTTTTAGAAATTGATCGCAGACGTTCATAAATACTAAATATTGATGTTAGTTTTTAGAAATTGATCGCAGACGTTAATAAATACTAAATATTGATGTTAGTTTTTAGAAATTGATCGCAGACGTTCATAAATACTAAATATTGATGTTAGTTTTTAGAAATTGATCGCAGACGTTCATAAATACTAAATATTGATGTTAGTTTTTAGAAATAGATCGCAGACGTTAATAAATACTAAATATTGATGTTAGTTTTTAGAAATTGATCGCAGACGTTCATAAATACTAAATATTGATGTTAGTTTTTAGAAATTGATCGCAGACGTTCATAAATACTAAATATTGATGTTAGTTTTTAGAAATTGATCGCAGACGTTCATAAATACTAAATATTGATGTTAGTTTTTAGAAATAGATCGCAGACGTTAATAAATACTAAATATTGATGTTAGTTTTTAGAAATTGATCGCAGACGTTCATAAATACTAAATATTGATGTTAGTTTTTAGAAATTGATCGCAGACGTTCATAAATACTAAATATTGATGTTAGTTTTTAGAAATTGATCGCAGACGTTCATAAATACTAAATATTGATGTTAGTTTTTAGAAATTGATCGCAGACGTTAATAAATACTAAATATTGATGTTAGTTTTTAGAAATTGATCGCAGACGTTCATAAATACTAAATATTGATGTTAGTTTTTAGAAATAGATCGCAGACGTTAATAAATACTAAATATTGATGTTAGTTTTTAGAAATTGATCGCAGACGTTAATAAATACTAAATATTGATGTTAGTTTTTAGAAATAGATCGCAGACGTTAATAAATACTAAATATTGATGTTAGTTTTTAGAAATTGATCGCAGACGTTAATAAATACTAAATATTGATGTTAGTTTTTAGAAATTGATCGCAGACGTTCATAAATACTAAATATTGATGTTAACATTATTTCTCTACAAGAAAAATAACGATATTTAGTTCGAATATGAACACTGTTAATTATAAAATTATTTCTACAATTATAATAAATATTTAAATTTTCTTAGAATGAAACGATATTATCTTACGCGGAACTAAGTCGTTATCGCTAATAATCAATCGTTAACACCTACTAAGTTTGAGATTGCAGTAAAATGCACCGAAATTCTATTGAATAATCCGAAAATTTTTCGTTAAGCATTTTTAAGTTAAGGTAAATAATAAATAACCTCCGCAGAAGACCTCTCACTGTAGGGTATTATTGAACATCTTGAATAAAGTTCCTCCGCAACAGGGTTTGTTTCGTCCTTTCTGCTAAGTAGATTAACCTTTAACATGTCTCAATATACAACGGGAAATATTCTCACATTACACACTTAACTGGCCCGTATCAATTTAATGCTTAAATCACCTACTTACGTATGTGTAATGCTTGTAATCGGATTAGTTCAAATTATAACATATTTAATCAGGCGTTAAAGGCGCTATTGATTTGTAATTATTGTGTTTAAAGTAATCATCTTAATGCGATTCTTAGTATATGTTGTTTACGCACACTTTATTCTAAAATTATAAAGAAAACACGTTGTAATATTACAACATTTCTGGATCCAAATAAACATATTCGGTTTTCAAAACATCTCTCGTTCATTATCAGTAATACTTTAAGGTACATCAACTTTATTGTACACACCAGGTGTACCAGAAAGTTATTACCGGTTTTTCTAACAGATGTCGCTAGGCTTAAGTATGCGATGTTATGATTTGACACATTTTATTCTACCGACATCAAGCTTCAAAGCCATACGTGTTATATTTTGCGAAAGTAACACTGTCAGAGATTTATACCTCTTCGAACCGAGTTTCGTGCCTGAAAAACCGCATTTGCAGCACGCATTGCTTTTCTTATTTAATCAAAAGAAAACAGCCTCAGAAAGTTATCGTTTGCTGGTAGAAATTTGTGGTGAGCATGCTTTAACCATAAAAATATGTGAGGCGTGGTTTCGACGATTCAAAAGTGGTGATTTCGATGTGCAAGACAAAGAAGGTTCTAGTAGACCGAACAAGTTCGAAGATACGAAACTGCAGGAGTTATTGAATGCAGACTCAACCCAAACTGAAAAATAATTGGCAAAAGCGTTAAACGTGGTTCTACAAACCTTTAGCGACCGATTACAAGCAATGGGAAAAATCCAAAAGTTAGGAAAATGGATGCCATATCAATTGAATGACAGGCAAATGGAAAATTGACAAATCGTTTGTGAAATGCTGCTTTAAAGGAATGATCGCAAGCCATTTCTGCATTGAATAGTGACGGGTGATGAAAAATGGATTTATTACGAAAACCCTAAGCGCAAAAAGTCATGGTTATGACGCAAGATAATGCTCTGTATTTCGTGGGACCAGAGTGGCGTCGTGTATTACGAACTGTTGAAACCTAACGAAACAGTTAATAGTAATTGCTACCGATAACAAATTATCAATTTGAACCATGAATTGAAGACACGGTAAAGTGATTTTACAGCGCGATAACGTGCCGTCTCATACAGCAAAATCGGTCAAGGAAGCGCTGAAAGCACTTGGATGGGACATAATATCGCACCCGCCGTACTCTACAGACCTTGTCCCGTTTGACTATCACCTTTTCGCATCAACGGGATACGCGCTTGCAGAACAGCACTTTACCAATTTCGAAGAAGTTAGAAAATGTTAGTTTTTTTGGGATAGCATCCATAAATTGTCTGAAAGATGGGCAAGATGTTGAAAAATCAAATGACAATTACTTTGAATAAATAAATTTTTCCATTTTCTTGAAAATTATGTAGTTTTTTACGAAAAACTGTAATGACTTTCTGCTACACTTCCGTTATGGTGCATCTTCCTCCCAATGTCCTCGCAACTTCAGTGTTTCATGTTTAAATTGACCTCCCATACTTCATCCTTTATCTATTGCTAGCCTTTATATATTTTTCATCTCGTGTCTAAACATTCTAAATTGCTTCTCTACAATTTTTTCAAGCTCCGACTCTAATTCACCGCTTAGGCAACCTTTAATTTAATCTCTCTTCCAGCACTGCTTTCAGATAACGTTCCCATTTACTCTTTTACCCTTCATTGAATTACCCTAAATCCGTGTCCGACTTCCATCTTCATATTTTGTCTCTTATTCAGCTTAAAATATACCAAACTCCTTATAACCCAAATCTCATTAAGAATCCAGCGATAATTGGGACACGTGCCAAGAATAAAAGAAGAAAGACCAGCAAAACGAAACCTAACAAGAAAAAAGATCGGATATAAATAAAAAGACCAAAACGCTTCAAATGAATAATTCAAAGAATAAAATTCTTTCTCGTTCACTTTAATATCTTCTGAGTAATTCCGTAAAATATTTACTCTGGAAACATCTGCTATACGTACGTACTTACACAACAACAGTCGCACCTGATATCTTATATACATAGAAAGAGTTTCACAGACAATTAATACACAATGCACCCGTATGATAGATTTTTAAACATTATCTTTCGATTTTCTTACGTCTTCTTTAAAAGTTTTAAAACACCATAATAACAACGCACAGATATGGCCCACACTAAGCTTAATCTTCCTGAGAAATCCAGTTTATCAAAGCACGTGTAACCGTAGAGTGTCAATATTTAATCAAAAATATAAATAATTACTGTGAATTTAGATAGTTATAAAAGCATATACTTTTAAAAAAACAAAAAGCATGTGTTAAACACCAGCAGGGTCCAGTAAAATATTCTTGTCTGTTTGAGTTCGTGGAAAAGGAAAATAACACCGTTGAAAAAAGGTTCGCATGTGTAAGCGGGGGTGTACTTTAAGGTAAGTGGTTAGTTTTAAGACTAGAATACGTTTTAGATGATGTGGAACGAATGTCCAGTGAGTTTGACTTTTGACGGTGAATGTCTAGGACGCATTTGTTTCTGTGCTAGTTTTACCATGGGCCTAAGTGTGACACTGTGATTAATTATCTGATGATGATGACAACTTAGTTGAAATGCGTACACAGAATACGAATATTATTGTGGAAAGGGGTTTTATTTATCTGGTACGTAGACTTCCGTGGTCGTGGTCCATGCTATCTACTTCTGGGTTTCCGGGCTGAACAACTACTGCGCTGAAACTGAGTTTCAGGGCTGAACTACTGCACTGAAACTCAGTTTCAGCGCAGTAGTTGTTCAGCCCGGAAACCCAGAAGTAGATAGCATGGACCACGACCACGGAAGTCTACGTACCAGATAAATAAAACCCCTTTCCACATAATATTCGTATTCTGTGTACGTATTTCAACTAAGTATGTCCCATACAAATGGGTACGAAACGTCAGCAGCCCGGAAACCCAGAAGCAGATAGCAAGGTTTTATTTATCTTTTTTATTAATTACAATATTAATTGTCGAATCATTTAATTGTTGCTTTTTGTCTAGACACCAACCTTCCGGAATTTTATATTAATCTAAATTGTCCTTTCTAAGAGATTTGTGTTATTGTAATAATTAATAAGAAGACCGCGTTATAGATATCATTAGTGAATGCTCTGAACAACAAACGACCCAACAAACTTCCTTGGGGGGATGTCTGTACTAAAACATTTTACTTGGGAGTTTCTCACTGACTGTGGCTCACACCAGCCATTCCAGCCTATCCACCAGATAGGACTTTTGAGGCGTTCCAACGTACACCATATCGTTTCAGTTTAAATAAAAGTGCATTGTGATTTACACTGTCGAAGTCCTTCCTGAAAATAGCCCACAAGTCGCAAGCTATGTTGTAGTTCTTTATTATAAACACTTTTAATAACTGTTGTTCTTTGTTCATTTGAAACGAATAAATTATTTCTCTATTTGAAGGAAAAGAATAGCAATTTGGAGTGAATCGATTCGCAAGTATCATAAGCATTCCAATTGGAAACGTTCGCAATTTGAATTTTAAAAGCTGAATACGAAAAATGCTTACTTCAAAACCCTTTTCTAAACAATACAGTTATCGCGTCGTTGTTTGCTTACGTTTGTATACATATAAGTATTAGTTTCAAAGGCACGAAAAGCGATAACAATAGAATAGCTAGGAGCTCCCGTGTATATATTTAAATAAAGTAATTAAAACAATAGCTAAAACCCAGTTCTGAACAAACGTACGGTGGTCAGATATCGCTTTGCAATTATTCCCGAATCTCCCAAGTTCGTCCTGCCATGCAAGGATTAACGGCTTTAAATTATTCCAGACGCACACAATTTATTATTTCAGTGGGGCACGACTCGCGGTTGTCGCTGTTTCGACAATTGCAATCAATTTGCCTCTTCCTTTTCACGTTCCGCCACTCCGGGCGCGCTTTTTTTTATCCCCATTCGCCCGACCGCCCGTTCGCCCTCCGCCGCCGACAAATCCCAACGTGAATGAAGGTTCAATCTGTCGCAGTCATCGAGATCACAGGTTTAAATGCCTTTCCTATTGGAACAGTTAAAAAGAAAACGATGAATGTAAAAGGCAAAGGATGGGAATGCCAGAAGGAGGCGGAATTGCGAAAATAAAAACCTTAATCGGCCACGAATTGAAAGATGATAGCTTAACGATTAGAATCTGTAACGATTCACTGCTATTGGAACAATTCTTGAGGTGATGGCGCACTACAAAATATAATAAATTTTAGAATTTTGTAGTTTAAAATGGCTTATTTTTAAATCTAATAAACATCAAACGCATGCAAGTTTTAACTAAAAAAACTCTCTGAAAACATATCAAATCTTTAACATATTTATTTGAAAGCCTTTCGGGATTCTAAAAAAAATCTTAAACACAAACTTCGCATAATTATATCCAGTGATGTCTATAACTTACATATAAATTATATAATAATAATTAATAATACGAGGGTAACCGTTTATATTTCGGGAATAGCAAACAAAAAAGACATTTCGAAAATAGTTTTATTGCTTTTCAAAATATTGTTGAAAATCAATGCACTTCTGCATTCGTTTAAATCAATCCCAAAAGCATTGCTGCCACTGTGAAGGCTGTATCTCCAAAATATGAGTTTTGAATGCCTCAACTGCCTCTTCCGGCGTAGAAAACCGTCGACCACGAAATTTATTCTCCACATGTGGGAACAAGAAGAAATCACAGGGTTCTAGATCAGGGCTGTACGACGGATGGCTCATCAAATCAATGTTTCGCCCGGCCAAATATTCAATTGTTTGAACCGACCTGTGAGAGCTCGCATTGTCATGGTGGAGAATGATCTGTCGTGTTCGGTTTGTTTTCCTTATTTATTCAAAAACTTTTGGCAAACAAATAGTTGCGTACCATTCAGAATTGACCGTTCTACAACTCTCTAAAGACACGGTTGCAACGTGACTAGTTTTTCCGAAAAAACAGGTGACCATTTGTTTTGATGTGCCTCGAGCGCGGACAACTTTTGTTGGTTTTGACTCATCTTGGAATACACAGTTGACTGCTGTTTACTATCGGGTCCATACATATAGATCCAAGATTCATCATCTGTGCCTTGGCAACAATCAACGCGAGTCCTTTATTGAGCGGTTGTCAAATTACACGATACCCAACGTGAACATAGCTTCTTAACGGCTAAATGTTCATGCAGGATCTTATGCATGCTGGTGTTACTAATACCTAGAGATGCCTCGATCTCACGGTATGTCACATGACAGTCTTGCATTATCAATTCAGACACTGCATTAATGTCTTCCCACACAAAAACATTTGCGGAACGACCTTTATGAAATTCATCGTTCAAAGAACGTCGTCCAAGTTGAATTGACTATACCAACGATTGATTTGAACTATGCGATATTTCTCATTTAAAATAAATGTGTTTAAACCAGATTTTACATTATCCTCTTGAAAAAATTTGATCCAATAACCTTTCTACAAAGATCTGACTGAATTCAAATATTTTCATCATAAAAGTTTATTATATTACCAAAGAAGTTATTGGAATCTGGTACGTAGACTTCCGCGGTCGTGGTCCATACTATCTTTTTCTGGGCTTCCGGTCTGGAACCGCGTCACTAGTATAACTGCAGACGTTTTCTAGTGCTTAATTACATGAACTTTCTTCAACTGAACCTTGATTCTAGACTTCGGATGGTAGTTCTCATTTAGAACTAATATAGTCAAATCAACTTTTAAATAATCCTTTTAAAAGTATTTTATCTAATACAATAAAGAGGAGTTCTAGAACGTTCTTCGCGAAGAACAAGATATAACATGAAATTTTGGTCTTAAAATTGGGAAATTATTCACCGAAACACAATCAAGCCTGTATGTACGGTGATGAGTATTTAAATTTAGAAAAAGTTTAAGGAATTCCATGGTTATGGGGTACTTGAAGATGATCCAAAAATTGGAACGAACCAAATTAACATTCAAAAACAACGCGATTTCATCAAATAAAACCGATAATCTTCTGAAATTAATTGGAAATGAATTGGAGGTTACAAAATGAATATTTTAAACTGTGATTTGGGCCCTGGTAATTTGGTTTCGCTATTGGTTCCCGATATATTGGCAAACTATTAAACATATAAAAAAGTAAACACAGATTTTGAATAAAGACTTTTCTTTTCTCCTCTTCCCCGATTTCCTTTGCTGATATGAGATACGATACCATTGAAAATGTTCAAGTGACTAGTATCTTAAGAATATAAGAGGCTTATTAACGTATATTATTTGGGATAATTTGAATAATTACAGTTGATCCCAGTTTTATTTTTCGATTTTTATTGGAAAGAAGGCATGCGTTTCTAAAATCTGAACTATTTCTGGAGAAATTCCACCTTGCTTGTCTATCGTAAAATTTTTTTGCGCGTACAAGTTCTCTTCGAGGGAGAAATATTCGCGTGAAATCAGCTTCAATAAATATCCGCGACTCGTTGCAGAAGTATGTACAGATGGCATACCAGTCTCGGGGCATACGGTTAGATCTGGCTCTCACGTGATTTATGCACCTTATAAAGAAGTTGCCGCGGAATGCAAAGACTGAGGGGATCGTCAAACCACTTTGTTGCCACGAAATGAAGAGGAAAATGAGCATAAAGTGAAAGGAACTATTACAATTTAACATTGTGCTGGATTTTCCACGGTTACCTAAATTGCAATTTTTCATAAACGTATAATTAATAAACCAAAAATAATTAATCAAATAAGGTTAATATAACCGCTTTACACAATAATTTTCGTATTCTGTATACGTACTTCGACAACTAAGTTGTCATCATCAGCAGATAATTAGTCACAGTGTCACGTATGGACCTACGGCAAAGTCCGTAGAGAAACGCAAAGTCCATACTAGACCTACACCGTCGAGAGCCAAACACATACTGTTTTTAACCCTCAAAATAATTAGTTTTATAAAGTACTCATATCGTGACAATACTTTAAATCACTGCGCTAGTACAGAAGAAGTACGCATGCGCCAAATGCCAACGTCTGACAGCTATTTATCGTAAAGCCTTCTCTTCCGAATCCAGTGCCTCTCGCCTCTGTAAACAAATCAGTATAGCCGTAGCCTTCCTTCGCATTAGAGTTGAAAAATGTTAAGTGTATCAATAAAGCAACGAATTGTTGTAAAATTTCATATGAAACTTGGACAAACCACTACTGAAACTTATAATTTATTGAAAGAAGTGTATGGCAATAAACGTTTATAGCGTGCACGTGTTTTTGGAGTTATTTAAGCGTTTTCAAGATGGTTCTCGGCCATCTTGAGTGTACACGATGACCGTGAAGAATCGATTCGACATAGATCTCAACAGCTTGGCTTGTCCATGCCACAATTTGACGTATTTTACGTAAAAATACACAAATTCAATTCGTTCAAGAATTGGAAGCGACTGACCTTTCGAATTGTCACTGTTTAACCGTTTAACTCTTTGGGCTCTTGAAAAGCTTCACGGAGATTCACTGTTTTCGACCAAAATTTTGTTCAGCGATAAGGTCAATTTCTGGCTTAATGGCTACGTCAATAAGCACAATTGCCGTATTTGGATTGAAGAGCAACCCGAAGAGTTTCGAGAGCTGACATTATATCCAGACAAAACCACAGTTATGGGCAACTGGAATCATCGGTCCATATTTCTTCAAAGATGAAAGCCGCCACAGCGTAATTGTGAATGGCGCTCTTTATTAAGCCATGATAACTAATTATTTGCTGCCTGAAGGCCGTGATCTCGACATTTGGTTCCTACAAGACGGCGCTACTTACCACACAGCCCGTGAAAGCATGGCTTCATTGTGAGAACAATTTGGTGAACATTTAATTTCACGTAATGGCCGCCTAGATTATGTGGTATCACACCTTTAGACTTTTTCCTTTGTGGCTGCGTAAAGTCCAAAGTCTACATGGATAAACCAGCTACGGTTGAGTAATTGGAAGGCAACATTACTCGCGTTATTCGCCAAATACCACCTGAAATGCTCGAACGCGTCATCGAAAATAGGAACTTTAGAATGGACCATGTTAGGCGCAGTTACGGCTAGCATTTGGAAATAATTTTTAAAAAATAAATAACAAGAATGGTTCTTTTATACGATAATAAAATATACCCGATAAAATTGATGTTTCTATTATTTTTTTATTTTTTAAAAAGTACCTCTAAATGAATCACCCCTTAGAAGCGGTCTTATTGCATGATTCTAGAACTACAAATATTAATCACAAACGCAAAATTACAAAGGAATTCAACATGTGGCATGTGGAAAACGCCATATGAAGATATCCGAATGTGTAATTGTTTCACTAGACTTTAGCAGTTAAATCATGTTCGTATAGTTGTTATAGTTGCTCACTTAATATAACTTAGTTACTCTGTTGTAGTTGTTACGGTGTTGTGTGTTCCCTTCAGTGAATGTTGTCTTCGATTTAGAGTACCTTAATTTTCGCATGTCTTTAGCAAAACGTTCCTACATGTAATTTTACTAAATTGTTGCTGGATTATTCCAGAGTTTATGTTCGAAATAAAACATAAATAAACCTACTATAATTTGCACTAGGATTGCCTCATTTCTAATCATAAATGTGGACAATTACCCTACTTCCTGCTCAACTATCGAAATCACGTGGATTTCATCAAATCTAAATAGTTCGTTCATTTATAGAGTCTGCATTAAGTGCCTTGAAATGTTTAATTTGACCTAGTGGATGTGAAATAATCGGTTAATAATTAAATAGAATTTCGAATTAATTTATAAGATAACTATTTCGATAACACATGCCTGTAAAAAAATACTTTTTAAAATTGTTTTAACTTTAGTCACTTTTTGTGCGTTTTTAATGCTGTACTCAAAAACAAAAACCGTTTTTTTCTATCACGTATGGCTTTCTCGCAAAAAAACAGATGTCCACATATTTTAGGAATAGTAAGCCATGTACAAAAAATTTCGTATTTTATTTTACATTTTATTAAAATCATGAGTAACCAAACATTTTTCATAAAAACAACACGAAATTAGTAAATCGAAATGATCTTGTTTAATAGTCCTTGTAGTATCGTTTTCGCTTCCCATCAAAACTCCGTTTTGTGCTTCTTCTACTGTAGGATTGCTGGGGATCGTCCCTACTCAACATCTAGCAGTAGTTCGCTATCATGTTAACATTCCACCTTCCTTATAATCGCTTTTCCATTTCCTTTATATCTTGGTGAAATCTTTCACCTTGTCCTCCCTGACAGCACTAAGATTGTCTGGAAAATAGTCTAGGTGTGAGTGGAGAGAATATACTTTTAGGCTCATGTTACAGCCTAGAGTCTTGAAGCTTTACAACATTTCAACTATAATAGCTTTTAGTTGGGATCGTTTTCGTTCCCAAGAAATCTGGTTACAAGTTTAAAAGATACGCATGCTGTTTTTTCTTTTGGCCCCATTTCTGTCTCACTCTTCATAAGTTTTTGGATGTCAAGTCCAACAAATACTCCTTTTTAAAACTTGACCTCAGATAAACCAGAAAACTGCTGACAAAGATAGCGAAAGCATTCCCCTTTCTTGATAAGGCCCTAACAAATTGCTTCGTCAGACTCAATTTGGTGTTAAGTGGACAAAGCAAAACTTTTTTGGATCTCAATATTCTTAGTACCGACCTATAAGGTTTTTCTAACTGACCACAGTTTCTTAATGCAATGCTGTTTCCTATCATGGCTATCCCATTCACAATGAAAACATGGATACCTTGTGTATCTACTCTGTTGGCCAAGCAATAGTGAAATGACTTTTAAATCACCACAAATAGTTAATTTATGGCTTGAATAGCTAAGTTCGTCGAAGACCACTTCAAGGTTTTGGTATGTTTGTTTTAAGTGAATCGAATGACCAACAGGCACTGAAGTATACTTATTACCGTTGTGTAGAAGAACTTCTTTCAAGCTTCTTTTCGAGGAATCAACAAAAAGTCTCCAATCTTCCGGTACATACTCAACATTGAAACTTGTACATAGTAATAAAACAGGCCTGTAATTCTCAAATAATTCAAGGTCCCTTCCTATCTTTAAATTTAAATAAAATAGTGTGTGTGAGACCATCGAAATTCTCTATTCGTTTGAAAGGCCTATCGATCATTCCATCAGGTACAATACCATTATGTTATAAATCACACACATGCTACGAATGCCAAAGTTTTGTTTACATAACAAGTTACGAAGAGCGTCCTACATGAATTCGGCAGATATATTTTCGTGTACATCGTATGCAAAGCAACAGAAAAGGAAATCTTCTTCTCCTTAAACATACATACAACGAATTGATTGATGTTTATTTTCATTTATGCTAATTTTTCCAATATAAAAAAAATTAATTTCCAAGACTGCGCCGAGTTTTAAACTTCTGAGCATCTTACGTTAAATAATATAATGAATTCCCGACTGTAGTAGTAAATTGTAGCCTTCTCCCACTTTATAAGACAGCCTTTTCCTCGTTATACAAAATTTTCTCCGTTTAAAGACCGAACACTTGACTTAATGTTGCATTCAATATTTAAGCGCAATTGATTCAATGGGCACGATTGTTCGTTTCAAGTCCGCAAGAGCATGCCATTCCCGAAATCGAGTTATTTATATTATAATTAACTTAAAGCGCTGATTTTAGTCGACAATAAGATTTTAACGCTGGGGGTTTTAGAAGTAAAGTAAAGGTGTCGACGAAACGCAAATTCGTACTGGAAATTTTCTGAAATTCAGAATGAAAGAGAGAGGGGAAAATGAAGTGAAACCAAAAAAAAAGAGAAGAAAGCAAAATGGGGGAGCGGGGAAATGAAAAAATTGTATTAGGAATCATTGAATTTTTGGTACGTTCCCAAGTTTTAGGAAAGAAATCGCAAAAAAAAAACAAGACGGATTATAATTGAACTTTAAGATCCAAACTAGGGAAGTAAAATTTAGACAGGGGCGTAGACACTGAGAGGGCATAAAGCACGAATATGTTAAATTTAAAAAGATTTAACGAAGATCTTCTTCGTGGACGATACTTCGTGAGGAATATGATAATTATTCGTTTAATTATTCACTTCATACTGACATCCTTTCCTTCAGTGTGAATATAAGCAGCTTGTAGGTTGAATTTGAACCGCCTGAATTGCTGAAGATCTATATTAGGTCACTTCACTTAGATAATCTCACCTACTGTACAATATCACTTGACTTTGTGCCTCAATTAATTGAAACCATGTGAGGAAGGACGATAACTCGTCTGTCTCAAAACAAATGAGAATGCTTACGTACTTTCAAATGTTTGTGTAAGATGGCGTTAATTGGTTTTAAAACCAGCTCTATTACTCCATACAGTAACACCATAAATCATTTGGTAACGCCCTAGTTAATTAACTATAAAACTGATTACTCTTTCTGAAAAGCCTCAAAACCTATCCTGCACAATCCACCAATCAAAAGCGCAGATGGTAGTTGGGCACGCGATAATTCACAAATAACCTATACATTTTTAAAACATTTGAAAAATACATTTCAATGGAATGAAGGAGATATTCTTCTGAACTGGAAGGAATCTTTGTAATACAACATCAACATTAGACCCACCTCCCTTGCAGAAGTACCAAATGAGATTAAAGACAACATAAAATCCATGAAATATCATGGTCTGATAAAGAAATGAGAAAGGGAACAAGAAGTCATTTCATTTTGGAATATCTGAAAAGAAAAAAAGTAAATTATCAATGTGTACCAGTGAGGAAGGGTAATAAATTTTCACATGGTTGGGTACTTGAAAATCCAGGGTCAACAACTTGGTGTGGTATTATTGACAACCGTCTCATTGATCCGTGGTAATAGTTTTGTTATTTACGTTTCTTGGAAAATAACCTTACGACATTACTGGACGACGTTCCTCTTGATGTAGGACGAAGAATGTGAATACAGCGCTTTGGTGGCCAAGTAATAGATTTTGTTGATTAAAATTATACGAACCGGTGGATTGGAAGAAGTTCAGCAGTTGCTTGGCCGCTTAGATCACCAGACTTAATCTCCTAAATAATTTATGTGCAATAACTCGAAAACAAAGAACAGCTTGTTGTAGAAAGGTTATCAGAAAGAGAATGTCAAAAATATAGAAAACCAATAGGCAAAAGAAGAAATGGAAATCAAAGGAAAAGGTGACTGGAGCAAGTACAAGAGGATTAAAAAGTCATTGAAGTTAGTAACTGGAAGATCAGTGCAAACACAAAGATAATGTCGGGGAATTGTAATTAAATGCTTACTAAACTTTACGCAATAATAAAATTACAAAATATTATGTCCTAGGTCGACAAGGCCTGTCGCACATAAATTAATTAACTTAATCTATTGCCATAAAATTTAGATAAATGTTATTTTTAGCAGATACATTTTATTTCATTGCTTCTTTTCCATCCTAAACTCTGGCTCCAAAAAAAATAAGACAAACTTCTACAAACAAAGAGACATCCACCATGTAACGTCCCTTGCCAAAGCAAACAAATTTAAACGCAGCCATGCACGATGCAAGGATGTACCTCCTGCCGTCCGCATCTGACCAAATAATACCTATACATATCGAAAAGGATTCCCTATGGTCTGCGGCTGAAACGGTACGTTATCCCTTAGATGGACAGGTGGTCAACCGCATAGACACCCCGGTCACAAGCTGTCGATAGCACTAGACCTGAACAAACACAGTGGCCACAGGCGGCGATGGAGAAAATTGGCGGACTTAATCGATCGCCCATCCTGAACGCAACACTGACTTACACACACTTGAAAATGGTTCTTCAAATACTTCATATAAACTTATAAACATCGAGTTTAACCTCATACACTGCACCGAGCAAAAAATTCTGTTGACACGAAACACGTTAACCGAATATTTTTTTACTTCTAATCTACTTAATGGTAAATTCTGAAGATACGTTTCGCCTTTTTAATACTTTTTTTATTTAAAATACAGAATGAATAAAACGCAGTTTTCAATAAATAGTAAAGAAATTCATTAGAATGTTAAGAACAGTGTTTCTATCCTCGATACTTCGATTCCATGTACGCTGCAGCTTGAGATAGAGAGTTGCAGTTTGAACGAGCGTGACCAGCATGTTATGTTGTTACATGCTCATTTCTACTTTTGTTCTTATTTTGCGAACACCGCTGTATATGTTATTACAATTTTTTGGGGAAATAATTACTCAGACACTTTTCATATTTTTGGCTAATTCGTTTATATTTTGTATTTAGTAATTCGCATCCTATTAGGATTAATTTTGTTACGGCCCTGCCTACATCAATTTTCCTATTTCCAATTACTTACTTTCTGTAATTACTTATTCTTTTGATACTATTACCGCCCTCTCCTATGTGTCTGCGAAAGGTTGTAATAAATATTGAAGGGATATAGGTTTCTCCTTGTCAGCGTCGGCCAACCTATACAGGTTAGTCCCTGTTCTATCGAGTATCTAGCTTTGGACCGTTAAGCGGTCATCTGTCACCAAGTAGAGTTCAGTTGGATGTAGATTATGCATAATAATTAGGAATTACATTTCAATAAAACTATATCGGTCGATTAATTCTACGACTTGTTATTTGGATTGTGTCTCTCGTGGGATAAGGTTGCACCTTGAGTCTGCGAAGGACGATTAATCTCGTTAATTAACCCTCCAATCCAACTAGAGGGTTTTTCTTATATATAGCCTAAACTCGTGATTTCTGTGATGAACACATTTTCCACTACAATACAGCATCTTTGCTAAAGGATTAGTTAGGCTACTTCCACTTTGAAGTATTGCCATAAAATGAGCGAAGCAATCTCGGGCCTGTTACTTCGTTCAGAAACAAAGAGGGACTAACATGTAGACACGGATCCCGAACTTACTGTAATTGTACCATTAACTGCGCTATAATTTTGCTAAGACCAAAAACGTAATACTTAAGTAATTGTATATTCCTAAAATCTGCGAGATATCGACTTATTCCAAGGATGCAAATTATTCCAGATATTCGTTGCAAAATATCCTTTTCGATCACATTTTCTCGAATTTGGTAACACTGTATAGAACGCTAATCTTCGAACTAGGGTTTTTGAGATTTTTAAATCGTTCCTGGGAGTAATTAACACTGCTTCCTCTCTTATGATGAAGAGTTAATAACGAAGTTATGTAATATTGGGTTGGCAACTAAGTACTTTCGGTTTTGTAGTATAAAATAAAACACTTTTTTTTAAACAAAGAATAGTTTTTAATCAATTATATATTTTCCATTTTGCTCAATGACCTTTTGCCATCTTTCTTTCAGCTGCATGATTCCGCGCTCATAAAATTTCTGGTCCTACACCTACTACACCTTTCCGATTTGACAATTCTGGCCGTTTTTCTTTGATTGCTTCATCCAGTTTTATTAATTGTTGACAGTAAACATCAGAATTGATCGTTTGGTTCCTTGGAAGCAGCTCAAAAAACACAACACCTTTGTAATCCCACCAAACTGACAGCATAATCTTTCATGGATGCAATTCAGCTTTCGGTTTGAGCTGGTTTATCATGTTTGCTCCATGATCGTTTTCGAACTATGTTACTGTACAGGACCCATTCTTCATCACCAGCGCTGATTCTTTTTAAGAAAGGGTCGGTTTCATTTCGTCTAAGGTGCATATCGCAACAGTTGATTCTTTGTATTAAATGAATTTCTTTCAATTTGTGAGCTACCCAAATATCAAGCTTCTTAACTAGCCCAAGACATTTTAAATGTTTTTCAATTGTTGTGTGCGATACATGTAGCCTCTCCGCAACCTCTCGAACAGTTATATGACGATGCTCTTCAATTACGACTTTGATTTAGTCATCATCAACTTCAGTAGGCCGACCAGACCGTTGCTCACCTTTGAGGGAAAAATCTCCAGAACGGAATTTTTTATACCAATTCTGACACGTGCGCTCTGTTAAGCAATTAGCACCATAACCTTCACATATCTTTTTGTGAGCCGCAGCAGCTTTCTTTCCTTGACGGAAATAAAATAGTAAAATATGTTGAAAATGTTCGTTTCTGCACTCCATTTAAAATTAACCCACAACTAATAGCTTTAATAAAAATCACGCACTACTTGCTTCTGAAGTTACGTCAATGTGACTAGTATTACGCGACAAACGGTAAAGTACAGCACTAACATACGTTATACACAAAATAAAGCAACGCTCTCTATCAGTAAAAACCGAAAGTACTTAGTTGCCAACCCAATAGTTTACATACGAGAATATGTATTCGCTTTTACGGTGACAAATCGAAAAGACCCATTTGAACACTCTGTATTATAAAATCAGGGCATATTTATGAATTATTTGGCTTAATTAATTCCACCACAAAACTTCATAAATTTAAATCTTTCTGCGAAGACGAAATCGTCAGTTTCAATTAAATTTTTTACCTCGGAGCACTTAAAAAAGACATTATTATAATGTATTCGTATACATCGGAGCTAATTAAACTTGGTAATGACATCCTCATACAGATACGCGAACCATGCAGAGATTGCAATGTTCAATGCCATAGCGTGAAATTACACTATCAACTCTAGGTATTTAATGACTTTTGCAACTTATACGCGCGCACCATAAAGCGAGCTTAATTGAAACGCGGAACTCATTGCATTTTTTTTCAAACATAAAAATAGAAACACACAGAGAAACGGATAAACAAATATAATCTAAGACCTTACCCAAATGTACCATTCGGTTCGTGGCTAGATTTTATCCGATTGAAACCTAATTAATTAACTCAAAAGTCCATCGAACGTCCATTTATGAAATGAATCTACTCTTACTAAATAATCGGAGGCAAATTTTGCAGGGATTAATCCGAGCGTTAACTCAATTTTCTGGAATATTCACCGTGCAATTTTCTATAACTTTTGAACGTATTTTTTAGGTATTTGTATTATACAATATATCATAAATTAGGAGAGCATACTACTGTGAATAAATAGTAAAATAGTAAGACTTTGTCCATAATTTTTAAATTCTTAATTTATTCTTCCAAATCTATTTCGTCCCCCTCAAAGTAATCCCCCCTGGCCCTAATAGACTTGTGCCAACGTTTCTTCCAATTCTCGAAACAGTTGTTAAAGTCAATTTCAGGAATAGCCTTCAATGCGCGTAGCGATTCACGTTTAATGTCTTCAATTGACTCAAAACGGTTTCCCCGGAGCGGTCGTTTGAGTTTGCTGAATAGCCAGAAGTCACACGGAGCTAAATCAGGCGAATACGGTGGCTGCGGCACGATATTGGTTGAAAATGTTGCGAAAAACTCATGAAGAATTAATGCAGTATGCGACGGTGCATTATCGTGGTGCAAAAACCAATAGTTGTCAGCCCATAATTCTGGCTTCTTCTTACGAATAGCATTGCGCAAATGACGCATAACACTCAAATAGTATTCTTTGTTGACAGTTTGGCTGGTCGGAAGGAATTCGGGGTGCACCACACCTCGATAATCGAAGAAAACTGTCAACATAACCTTGATTTTTGACTTGCTTTGACGTGGTTTTTTGGGCTTCGGCTCACCTTTGATACGATATTCGGCCGATTGATCGTCTGTTTCCGGGTCATAAGCGTAGATCCAAGTCTCATCTCCAGTTATGATGCCTTTCATTTTGTCTTGATAGTCGGAAAGCATTGTTTCATAGACGTCAACGCAACGGCGTTTTTCGAAAAAATTGAGTGCTTTCACTTTTTTTAAGCCCAATTGATCTTTCAAAATGGTTTTCACTGATCCTTCCGATATTTCAACGATGCCAGTAAGGTCTCTGACTGTTAATCATCGATTCTCAAGCACCAAATCCTTGATTCTATTGACGTGTTGATCATCATTTGATGTTGATGGCCGTCCTGGACGTGGTTCGTCATCAACGCGTTCTCGACCCTCTTTGAATAATTTTTACCAATCAAAAACACTTGCTCGCGACAAACAATTATCACCGAAGGCCTTTTGCAACATTCTGAACGTTTCGGCACCAGAAATTTGATTCCGTACACAAAATTGAATGGAACTTCTTTGTTGAATAATTTGATTCATTGTAAAAATCGCCGAATGCACTTTTTGTACTTCAGAAAGACAAGCGTATACTAAACACTAATGATTATTTTGGTGTGACGTTTGGCACAGATGTCACTGACAGTCATACAAACCTAGAAAAAAAAGTATTTCGACGAATGAATTTTCGCGCGAAATTTAAATTAAAAAGTCTTACAATTTTTTGCCTACAGTAGTATGTGAAACTGATCGAAATACATAAAAAAATACCATCGATTAGCTGTTAAATAATAAATAAAGAGATCAGGTTATCTTAGATGTCTATTAATTAAACCGTCGTACAAACGTACAAGGTTTGATAGTGTAACTCCCAGGATTCACTTCAAAACAATATACTTGTATTGGGTCGTTCGGAAAGTAAATGCGTTTTTTTGGTTAAAATCAAAGGGAATTTTTTTAGTGCTTAACTATTTTATTATATTATGTATTCTCTATTTACCTCTAACACTTTTTGCCATCTCTCTGTGAGCAGCATAATTCCCCTCACAAAAAATTTCAGGTCCTTACTAGCAAAAAACTGATTTAACTTATTTTTAACGTCCTCATTTGAAGTGAAAATTTTCCCATCTAGAAAATTTTGTAATGACCGGAATAGATAATAATCCGAAGGTGCAAGGTCCGGAGAATATGGTGGATGTGGTAGTGGATCCCAATTCAGCTGCAGAAGCTTTTGGGGAGTTGCCAAACTTGTATAGGGCCTCGCATTATCCTGGTGAAATACCACCCCTTTTCTATTGATCAATTCCAGCCTCTTCTGTTGAAGTGCATCATTCAAATTGTCCAATTGTTGACAGTACACAGTATTGATTGTTGTGTTGTCCGGTAAAAGCTCAAAGTAAACGATTCCCTTTAATCCCACCAAACAGACAGCATTACCTTTTTCTGATGAATATCGGCTTTTGATGTGTTTTGAGCCGATTCATCTTTGCTGCTCCATGACCTTTTACGCTTTACATTGTTGTATACAACACATTTCTCATCCTCAGTAACAATTTGTTTCAAAAACGGGTCATTCTCTTGACGTCTGAGAAGCATATCGCAGACATCAATACGGCGGAGCAAATTTCTTTCTGTAAGAATATGAGGAACTCATATGTCCAGCTTTGAAATTAATCGTAAGCGTTTGATGTGATCATGGACGGGTGAATTTGACAAATTTAACTTCTTTGCGAGGTCATGTGTTGTTATTCGTCGATTTGCATCAATCAAAGCCTTTATTTTATCCTCATCAGCTTCGACTGGCCTTCCAGAACGCGTCTTCAAGATCGAAATTTCCGGAACGAAATTTTTTAAACCAATTTTGGCACTGGCGTTCTGAAAGCACATCTTCTCCATACACAGCGCATAACTTTTCCCTCGCTTGAACAGCATTTTTACTTTTTCGATAATAATAAAGTAAAATATGCCGAAAATACTGCTTTTGATTTTGCATATCTGCAAGGGCACCACACAAAAACTATTAGTCGGAATTTAAAAAACTTTTTCACAAATAATCCTTCAGCTATTAAAACATGTATCGTAATAAAAAATTGGCTTCAGTATGAAGTTTGGTATGAAAAATACAAGAAAGTCATCTATTGGGAAAAAACGCAATTACTTTCCGAAGGACCCGATATAAATACTCGTCTGGTATCTTAACAAACGGCGTTCCAATTGCTAAAAGCAGATCTGCAAGTTTTTCGTCTAATATCAGTTACATTTGAAAATCTTTATGTCATTCTTTGAATTTTTGAAACAGTCAGAAGTCATAGGGAACTAAGTCCAATGAACAAACAACATAATTTAATTGGACTTATCGTTTTTGAACCAAAAGCACTTAAAATGAACGTACTGTGATTGGGGGCATTGTCACATGAATCTGGCCACAATTCATGTTCTCTTCTTTCTATCTTCTTGTAATCTCGATCAAATTAGCAATAAGAAAAGAATAGGCATTGTCACATGAATCTGACCGCCAATGGCGTTTATAAAAGATTTTGGTCCTCCAGAATGGATCATAACTCGTAGTCCGGAGGATTTAGGTCCGGGATAAACGACGACCAATCTTCAACAGCTATGAAATCCAGCAAACTGCTTTTCGTTCTATTTATCAATGGGATTTTATTAAACATAAATTGTTAACATTGCGATATATTCTGAAACAGCAGCCATTGAGGACATAAATTGCAATCAGGTTTGGAATACATTGAGTCGTGGTGTAACACATATAGAAGAAAAAGTACACCATCACTGTTAGACTACAGAATAGGTGTCATTAACAGACAGTTTCAAATTAAAGATCTTGGAGTTACGACCTTGAATTAACGTTTAGACCACATATTCTGGCGATTGATGCATCTGCATGTACATCTTCAGGATTATTAAATGCATGTTTCTAAGTACTTTAGAGATATTGGAGTACTAAAATCTCTTTACTACGTTCTTGTTATTAGCAAGCTGGAATATGCTGATATTATTATGGTACTCAACTATTGCTTCTCACTACCTACTGTTTGATCGAATACATAAACAATTCCTAAAAGAGACAGTCAAGCAGAATTGCTCTCCAAACAAGGAATGTGATCTCTTGTGGACAGAAGAAATCTACATTGTGCAAAGTTTTTGTGGAATTTCTTACATGGACAGATTGACTATGAGTTTCTTCTGTCACGAGTTAATTTTCGCGTTTCTAGAAGAAGCAGCAAGAGTGAAGCAAGAATGAAAGCACATTCCACCTTATGGAGGCAAGGACCAATATTCTACAAAGAGCGCCTATAACATTAATGTGTCGCATTGCTGTGACTTCAGACATTTTTTGGAATTCCAATAACATTACTCTTTGCTTATTACCTAGAATCTGTATCTAGTCTCACTATTTAGTTGATTTGTTTAGAATTTTAATGTTTAATTTTTTCCTGCCTTATATCCCTTCCCTTTTCATGTTGTTCCATAATTGAGAAATCCTATTGGACAATAAATTATCTGCCGAAGGCGTTTTACTTGTCGAAATACGTTTACATAATACGAACATTGATGTGGTAGGGTGTTTTATTTATCTTTCTTGATTAATTATCTCTCTGATCACACCATTATTTCAAGAACAACACCTGATTCAAAATAGTGTTTAACACCCCTCACGGTATGATTGGGTATTTGTTGATATAATTTAATCATCATTGATGCCTAGCATTATTTTTGCTAATTTGAACATTTTTAACAATAAATGGCTTTTATCTTTGAGCAAAATTGGACACATTGATAGATATTTTAATTATAAAACGACCTTCTAATATTTCAAACTGTTAAAATAGAAATCTTCAAAGCAACATCTCGATGGTCTCCCTTCGCCTCTTGGCCCCACTTGGCACCAGTATTCCAACCCCTCTGCTCGCCTTCCGACAGCCCAGCCGGTTGATTTCCCTTAGGGTCTCTCGTTTTGCAGTGCGCGATTATGTTAAGTGGATATGAAATTCATTGCCCCGCCGTCACCGATGCCATAAAAATAACTTTAAAAAAATGAACTAAGGCTCCATGTCAACTTGCCAGTCCTGCTACTAAATTGTAAATAAATTCATTATTCTGTGATGAAAGTGAAAAATTACACTCATTCTTTAATATTAATGATAAAATACAGAATCTTAAGCAGCATTCTAATTCAACTGACGGTCTAATTTATTCGTATAAATTTGTAATATGATATTCGTCGCCCAAAGTGAAAATAAAAACGTCAAAAGTAATTCGTATAAATGATTACTTTTAAAAAGTCGTCAGACGTTTATTAAATTGTAAAAATTGCCGTATGATCGTGTCAAATTTATTTGTTTTGATGTTTATATACGTTCGGAGTGACATCGAATGTTACTCGATACGGAACTTCGTCAATATCAATTTACTTGTTCATTTTATGTGACGTAACAGGAGCGTTAATAATAGCTTCCTAAAAGGTATTCCAATAAGACATTTCATTTTCAATAGATTTTAACAGTTGCCATGACTCAATCTGTATCTACTTGATAGATAACAAGTAAAAACTACGCTATTAATAAAAATGGAACGATATACGCTTCAACAACGCATTGAAATTATTCGCAGCTCGCAAAACTAAAGCATTTTTGGATGGTCGTAAACCACCTGATGGAAAAATTTGAGCTTTTGGGACAAGTTAGTGCTGTGAAGAATCGAACTTATACACATTGCTCAAGAACAACTGAGAATATTGCTGTTATAACCCATAGTGTTGAGAAAAACTCAGAAACGACATTACACCGTATTTTGCATAAAGACTTAGGTCTTAAGACTTTTAAAATTCAGTTAACACAAGAACTCATACCTACCTACCAACCATCAACAACGTCGTGTATTTGCTGATTGGGTCCTTGAAATGCGCCAAACTGATACCGAATTTCATCAAAAAATCATCTTGAGGTGAAAATGAGCCTCGTCATTTTCACCTCGGAGGCTACGTTAATAAGCAGAATTGTCGCATTTGGGGCTCGGAAAACCCAAGAATTATTGTTGAAAAGCCTCTCCATCCTCAATGTGCTACTGTTTGGTACGATTTTTGGTCTGGCGGAGTCATTGAACCTTACTTTTTCGAAAATAAGGCTGAAGCAACTGTTACGGTGAATGGATTGCGCTATCGAAGCCGGAATTGGAAGATATTGATGTAGACGACGTTTATTTTCAACAAGACGGCGCTACGTGCCACAGAAGTAACGATACCATCGCTGTTTTGCGTGAAAAGTTTCCTGACCGTGTGATTTCTCGAAAAGGCGATCACAATTGACCACCGAGATCTTGTGATTTAACACTTTTAGACATGTCTATGCCTATGGCCCACAATCTATTCAAAACCTCAAAGATGGAATTCGTGAAGTTATCGAGGACATACAGCCGCAAATCTGCGAGTTGGTGATGGAAAATTTCATGAAAAGGATATGGTCCTGCTAGCGTAGCCGTGGCGGCCATTTGGCTGATATTGTTTTCCATTATTAATGAATGGCATACCCTCCTCTTTACAATTAAATAAACATCCAACGATTTCGCTTAAAAATACTCGTTTTTTTATATATCAAAATGGCAGTTGTCTTAACATAAAAAAAGACTGAGTTTCTTCAATCAAAAACTGGTATTTTTAAAATTTAGGAAAATTGCATTAAATATTTTTCTTTGAGATCATATTTTTATTATATATTTCCCGCTTAAACTGCTTAGAAAATGGAAAACTCATTAATAATGAAAATTAGCATTTTCTACTGTGCCATCATTGATTATAATCACAGAAATTATTTAAAGATCCGCACTGGAACAGGGCTCGAACCTGTATCTGCCGTTTACTAGGCGACTGCTTTAAAGTAAGTCACCAGGCAGTGCAGTTTCGAGTCTATTAATATGCCATAAATCTCATTATGGAAACATCTAATAGTTATAACCCACAGATTGGTTTTGATGCTAATAATAATATATAATTATATAATTAAACGCTTTACAATAGGAGATGAATGAAAATTGCTATAAAAATTTCTGCGCTGGAACAGGACCCGAACCTGTATCTGCCGTTTGCTAGACAGTCGCCTTGTAAATTAAGCCACCAGGCAGTGAAGTTTCGAGGCTCGTAATACGTCATAAATTGCTAATAATTATATATGAATATATAATGAAGCGCTTTGCTATGGGAAATTGATGAAAATTAGTATCCTATCATTAATATTAACACACTGTGTACCTAAGATTTTGAAAATACCTATTAACTCTAACTAAAATACATATTTCAATGTTTTAATATTTACGTTTCCTTTTAAATAAACAAATATTACAAATACTAAATACGCGTCACTATGATAAATATAAAAATGAAAACAAACAACTCCTCTAGCCATAATAAATGACTTTTTTTATATTATGCTCCGTCTACCTCGCCCGCAAAAAATCTATTTATTTTATCTTGAACACCCTTTCAAAAATATTTCTACAGAGACAATGGATTAAAACAACGGCTGTAAAAATGTTAAGCGCCTTGCTACTGCTGCAAAGAATTGAGAATGTCAAAAGACATCGTTAATAAGTTGCCATTGTTTGCACAATTTATAAGAAATCCGCTGACAAATTATTTCAGTACGTCGCGAAAAATGTAAGTCGAAAAACTCCGGGATGTATCGTCACTCGTGGTGGCGTGGGTCTTTTGAAGAGAAATCTAAAATTATATGTAAACTTCCATGTATGTAATTATTACTTTATGAGAATTTTATTAGCTTAAATGCCTCTCGTATATGTAATTAATATTAATATTAATTACATTGCTTAAGCAATAGCAGAGTAAACGTGCTATGCTAGAAATATAGCACACCGAAAAGACCTTCGGAAACAAATTTTCAACTCTCTAAGTTGAGCATGTTAATATATATAAACGTATCCACCGCCACAACAAAATTTAAATTATATGATATAGTGTGGTGTATAAATACCTGAAAGTTATAGATTGCAGATAACAGAGCCAGCTAGTCAATAATATGTTATTTAACAGGACTATTCAGATATCCATTAGAGGGACATTAAGTACTACTAAGCTACTGAATAATGGACTTCCACAGGGCTCCGTATCGGCCTAACTTCTTTTTAATATATATTGTACATACATATCTGAAATGCATGCCAAAGACAATATCTATGATATTGCCATAGTAACACGCAATACCAAGATGGATAGCCTTGAAGCCACGCTCACTGAAGATCTGCAAAAACTGAACGCTTACTTCCAACAAACTGGAACGCGTTGCTTTCATTTGGATAACAAATTAGCCCATAAAACACTTCAAGTAACAAGCAGTAGAAATGTGACGAAATATTGTATTATTTCTTACAAACAACATCTTATCGTACAACAGTAACTTGCTAACATTTTAAGATTCAATTTGCCCTGGTACCATTTTTTCATTCCCAATATGTCTAAGTGGAAGCACTTGCCATCCTTATCATTAACGTCGACCATTTTTTTTGGGGCAAAAGTTTTCCTACTTTTTTGTTTCCCTTCGAAAAACTAGTATTCATGAGTGTCCATAATTCTCCCAAATTCTGTAATGGTGGTCGATACCTCTCATCTCGTAAGTAGCAAAAAAAGCCAGCGCAATCCATTCCACTTGCAATCAAGCACCATCGTGCCAAATTCAGTTCGAAGCATTTGTTTAAGAGGGAGCAAGAGAGTGTATCCTTGCGATTACAAAGGGTACTTGGAAAGTTTTGCAATACAGCTTTGTTTATTTAATTTTTTCAAAGCAATTTCTTCTACACTCGATACACCTCTCCATCCTCCGAAACCAATCTTTAAACCAGTTCTGCCAAGTTTCACTAGGGAGTAGAGCACACTCTTTGTCCCAAGCCCGCAGAAGGTCCTCGTCACTGGAAAACCGCCTCTCTTTTAGCTTCATTTTCACATGCGGGAACAGTGAAAAGTCGCAGGGAGCAAGATCTTTCCTAGTACCCTTTGTATACTGCGTTTAATAGTTGCAGTTCTTCCTGCTGTAATGTTTCTTTTGAGGAATAGTGTACTATCGCTAACGATTGAGTTTCATACGAAACATGTACTTTGAATATAATAAAATTTTCCAATTTTTCAAAGCATCAAAGAATCTCACCTTATTCCGAGACAAATAAATTTAAACTTGAAACAAATCTTCAACAATATCGACTTAAAGATATTCAATGATGTATGTATATTGTCCTCACTTCTACGCAACATACATACATGTATGCACTAGGATACGTCGGTGTTATAAAAGTAGTTGCAAGATCGACGCTTCGTAGAGTCTATTTCTCACGTAACTCTATAATACATATATGTATATATAATGGCATTCTCCCTGTGGAAAAGCGTCCAGGATGCGTTAGCCAACATTGTTCGATAACGGGTACAAACTTCATTGTAAACATATAACAAGAGTGCATTATTAATACCCTCTAAAATTGATGTTATCGCAACTTTATGATGTCTTTCATCAATAACGTTTGACAAATATCTATTATGATGCTTCAATACATATAAATAGAGAGGTTTAGTGTTGTGCATAAAGAAACGCCAAACGTATTGAATTCGCTTTATTTAGCTTTTGTTGTTTGTCTTTTCGAGAAGAATTTGGAATGTAAATCAATAGATTTTAAAAGTCCCTGGCTTCTGAGCTACAATTACACATTTGAGTATTGTTATTACTACTGATGTTTCCTTTTTAATTTACATCTTCATGGCATTTATATGTTGATATTGGTGCATTGAAAATAGAAAATCTGTAGTACTGTTTGATGCCTCGAATTAGCAGAGTAATTTGGTTGTAACATAATTATTTTAAAACCAAGATTTAGCGGAAATTATGTAGAAGATAAGTTTTGATTATTCTAATACTTATGGGTTCCTATAGAATATATAAATTAATTTTGCCAAGCCCATTTAAGAACATTCTCCCACAATCTACAAGTAAACAATTAGATAAACGTAGAAGCATATAAACACCAGAAGATTGTCCAGAATTCTGGGTATTGATAAAAAAGAATTTGGAAATAGAAATCTTAGGATGTAAGTTAAGGAGCTTTCAAATTGCGTTAAAGTGTGTTTTATTTCAAGACTTTTTAGTCTTTAAGTTACGATACTGATTTAAAAATGTTGGAATAGAAATTTTTTTCTGAATGTAAAATAAACACACTTTTTGACAATGTATCCCAGTGTACTATCGATAGCACAATTAGTCATACTTATAAAATAAATGGATTCCACTTTCATGGACGATGACGAATGGATACTTTGTGTAACAGAAAGCAAGCAATATTTATATTAAATTGAAATTAAACTTTAAAATGTACAAAGTCATATAAAGTTTAGTTTAAAATATTAATTATTATTCCTCAAATATTTCAAGGACAAGAACAGTAGTACAAAAAGTCAACAACTGCAAGAATAGCTTAGAATATTTATAGAACAAACCAAATGATAACGCCACGCGGGCGTGGTAGTCACTTACCTTGAATGCACCATTATTTGTACTATTGTCAAACTTTCATTACTACTGTTCCAAGTAAGCAATTCCTTAATCAATTGGAAAAGGAAAAAGTCCATGAAATGACGCGTACCTGCTTCTATACTTGCTGAGCATAGGCTTGAAACTCGGCACCATATCCATCACGATTCGACTTAAATTCTGTTCCGCACTAGCTATTATTGTGGCCGAAAAATCCATGAATCTCTAATTACCCAAAAAATGGTAGTTATACCCTACACATCGTCTGGCAATACTGGCAAGCTGAAATGAGAAAAGAGACTATGCAAGAAAATAAATATCATTTTCTCGAAAAAAACTTGTTCTTTCTAGATATTTTCCGATATATCCTCGTAGCTTCTCTATGCGAACTTCTGTTTTCGTAGACTTTCAATTTTTAAAGGTATCTTTGTATCCTTTAGCGCCTTTATCGCCAATAATAGTATTATTTGTATATATTTATAATCTGTACTTCCCCATATAACAAATTTGCTCCCAAACTTAACTGCATAATATTTATTTTCTATGTTTTCTTATATACTACTGTGGGCAAAAAATAGTAAGGCTTTGTTCATAATTTTTAAATTCTTAATTTATTCTCCCAAATCTATTTCGTCCCCCTCAAAGTAATCCCCCTGGCACCAATACACTTGTGCCAACGTTTCTTCCAATTCTCGAAACAGTTGTTAAAGTCAATTTCAGGAATAGCCTTCAATGCGCGTAGCGATTCACGTTTAATGTCTTCAGTTGACTCAAAACGGTTTCCCCGGAGCGGTCGTTTGAGTTTGCTGAATAGCCAAAAATCACACGGAGCTAAATCAGGCGAATACGGTGGTTGCGGCACGATATTGGTTGAAAATTTGGCGAAAAACTCATGAAGAATTAATGCAGTATGCGACGGTGCATTATCGTGGTGCAAAAACCAAGAGTTGTTGGCCCATAATTCTGGCCTCTTTTTACGAATAGCATTGCGCAAACGACGCATAACACTCAAATAGTATTCTTTGTTGACAGTTTGGCCGGTCGGAAGGAATTCGGAATGCACCACACCTCGACAATCGAAGAAAACTGTCAACATAACCTTGATTTTTGACTTGCTTTGACGTGGTTTTTTGGGCTTCGGCTCACCTTTGATACGATATTCGGCCGATTGATCGTCTGTTTCCGGGTCATAAGCGTAGATCCAAGTCTCATCTCCAGTTATGATGCCTTTCATTTTGTCTTGATAGTCGGAAAGCATTGTTTCACAGACGTCAACGCGACGTTGTTTTTCGAAAAAATTGAGTGATTTTGGAACAAATCGTTTCACTTTTCTTAGGCCCAAATGATCTTTTAAAATGGTTTTCACTGATCCTTCCGATATTCCAACGATGCCAGTAAGGTCTCTGACTGTTAATCGTCGATTCTCAAGCACGAATTCCTTGATTCTATTGACGTGTTGATCATCAGTTGATGTTGATGGCCGTCCTGGACGTGGTTCGTCATCAACGCCTTCTCGACCCTCTTTGAATAATTTGTACCAATCAAAAACACTTGCTCGCGACAAACAATTATCACCGAAGGCCTTTTGCAACATTCTGAACGTTTCGGCACCAGAAATTTGATTCAGTACACAAAATTTAATGGAACTTCTTTGCTGAATAATTCCATTCATTGTAAAAATCGCCGAATGCACTTTTTGTACTTCAGAAAGACAAGCGTATACTAAACAGGAATGATTATTTTGATGTGACATTTGGCACAGATGTCACTGACAGTCATACCAACCTAGAAGAAAAATATTTCGACGAATGGGTTTTCGCGCGAAATTTAAATTAAAAAGTCTTACTATATTTTGCCCACAGTAGTATATACTCTTACCTCATAAATTTATGATAAATTACAAAATCATGTTCTTTTCCTTCTTAATATTTGTCCATTAATTATCAAAACTTGGCCCATAGATTTAAAAATGAGTTGATATTCTTAAAGCAGTTAACTGAAGCATTAACTTAATTAATAAGTTTGAGTATAATGACGAAGATGATTGTCTTTACCATTATATTCAAACTCCAATCTGATTTATTTCAATATGTTTTACGTATTACGCATTCTTACCCAACAGTGATATCGTCATCCTTTAACATTTCTTAATTTTAAAATTACGGCATCAAATTCAAAATACACATGGGATCGTAAATAACCGAAGAATTTTAATTAACATAAAAACCGAAACCAGAATTCCCCGAATTCCGAACGTGTTTCAGTTCTGTTTTGGAATCTGTTGTCTTGCTGAGGCGCGTTAATTTATATTTTAAATACCGATAACGTAGTGCGATCAAAATTCTAACTTTAAATTAAAATTCACACACGTCTTATGTGGGTACATTCAATAATATTTTGCGTTTTTTGTAAGATTATGGTAACACCTTCCTACATCGCTATTGTACTATTTTAATAAATAATATATGGAAGTACATACGATTCTAAATAATATTTTTAATTGCTACGTTTTATTGATGTAGAAGTAGATATGTACGATCAAATATACGTAAGTCTGGCAATAAAAACTTTAATGAATTTTAATTCGCACCTATTTTCGGGAGGTGAGATTTTTAAAATCGTATCCCATCTTGAAGGTGGTTGATATCACTCCCGTTACCCTTCGGTATTGAGCGAGAATAATCAACACTGCTTCCCCGGTATTATGTGAAATCTATGATGAAACTAGAAATTTTAAATAGTTTCTTAACCCAAGTCTGACCAGGATCTGCGTTCAAACACTATACAACTAATCTGGTCCGCGGTCGTGGTCCATGCTATCTGCTTCTGGGTTTCCGGACTGGAACCGCGTCACTTGTATATCTGCCGACGTTTCGTACTCATTTATATGGGACATCTTCGGCAGATATACAAGTGACGTGG
>JAVIWB010004028.1:0-53834 GCA_031893035.1 Dermolepida albohirtum | reverse complement strand
AAAAGCAAAACATCTTAAACAACAGAACTAGCGTGATGAGCACACACACGAACTTCAAATAAAATTTGCAAATATACAGTGCTATGCAAAATAAGGAAGCACCTTCTTGAATTTTACAACAGAACTAGCGCGATGAGCACACACACGAACTTCAAACAAAATTTTCAAATATACAGTACTGTGCAAAAGAAAGAAGCACCATCTTGAATTTTACAAGAAACTATCAGGTTGTAACATATATTCTGTCCGATTCTCGCAGCAACTCGCATATATACGCATTACGACGAAACGTTGCGAAATCTCTGCAATATGAGTCATATTGGTCTATTCGCAATAAGTTAGTCAGTACTTCTGCAACTTTTGAAGAGTGTACATATTGTTCTCAATTTCTTTTTCGTCCATTAAAGATGGAAGTGACAAAAGAACATATTCGACATGTTATGCTTTACGAATACAAAAAAGGAAATAAAGCGAGTGAGTCGGCTAGAAACATTCAAGGTGTCTATGGCAATGATGTTGTTAGTGAACGGATGTGTCGGAGATGGTTTGAAAAGTTTCGAAACGGTGACTTAAGTTTGAAGGATGACGAGCGTACCGGGCGGCCTTCTGGATTTGATAGGGAGGTCCTTCGAACTCGGGTTGAAAATAATCCATTTACAACAGTGCGAGAACTTGCACAAGAATTTGACGTAAGTCATATGACTATACATCGTCATTTGCAATCATTGGGAAAAGTGGTAAAGTTAGGAAAATGGGTACCGCATGAACTATCGCCAGCACAACTCCAACATCGTATTGATGTGTGCATTTCAATGCACTCTCGTCATCTCCGTGCTCCGTTTTTAAATCAAATTGTTACCGGAGATGAAAAGTGGGTGCAATACAAAAATATTAAGCGTCATCATCAATGGCTTAGTCCTGGTGAGAAGGCGGTGCAAACGCCTAAAGCTGGACTGCATCCAATGAAAACATTGCTCTGTGTTTGGTGGGATATTAAAGGTGTAATTCATTTTGGGATGCTGGGAATGAACGAAACCATCACTGCCGCACTTTACTGTCAGCAACTCGACCGTTTAATGGAAGCCCTGCGAAAAAAACGCCCAGCACTGGTCAATCGACGCGGTGTTCTGTTCCATCAAGATAATGCCCGCCCACATACGGCTCGCATCACTTCTCAGAAATTGGAAGAACTTGGCTGGGAAAAAATTTCACATCCACCGTACTCCCCAGACCTTGCTCCAACGGATTACCACTTATTTCGAAGCTTGCAAAACCACCTTGATGGAAAAAGCTTCAATTCCCAAGAAGATGTTCAAACCGCAGTAACTTTATTTTTTGATTCAAAATCCGAAGAATTTTTCCGTAGAGGAATTCATATGTTACCTGAAAGATGGCTAGCGGTAATAAATAATGAGGGAAAATACATTGACGATTGATAAATAAAAACTTTGTACAAAAATTTAATAAACAAGTTTTACAAATTTTCGGACAGGGTTTATGTTACAACCTGATATTATAAAAGGATAAATAATAATCTTGCACAAGTTGAAATTTTTTTTAATGTATAAAAACTCACATATCGATATTTAAACATAAGCAATTCAAATTTTCAATATTTTGTATGACCACCTTTATTTTTTATGGTATCCTGCATTCTTCTTGGTAGGCTTTCCATTAATGAATTAATGAAATTTTTAGGAATATTGTATCACTCTTCCTGTAGTATGTCCACACTTCATTTTTGTTCTTTGGTCCCCTTTCACACTTTTTTTGTCAAAATAATCCCACACATGCTCAATAATATTTAAGTAAGGACTTTGAGGTGACCATATCATAGTCTGCAATACTCCATTTGCTTCCTGCTGTGTTAAACAAGTTTTCACAGGTTTTGAGGTATGTTTGGAACCATTATCTTGCTGTAGAATGAAATTATTGGCAATAAACCGCTGCCCTGATGGTATGGCATGTTCTTCTAATAGTGTTCTGTATTTCTCACCAGTTAATTTACCCTATATTTTCACAATTTCCTCCACACCTGTTACCGAAATACAACCCCAAACTTGGATATTGCGTCCTCCATGCTTTATGGTAGTGTGTTAACATGATTCCAATAACGATTCACCGGGGCGTCGTCCAACATACTGTCGTCTGTTCGTTCCAAATTGATATTTAGATTCGTCAGTCCATAGTACTTGTCGCCACTCATTATATCCCTAAGTATCGTGGTCTCTGGCATATTTTAATCGTTTTCCTCTATTACCTCGTCGTAGTAAGGATTTTCTCACGGCGACGCATACCCTCAAGCCTAATCTGAGCAAGTATCGCCTTGCTGTAGAAGCATGTACCGAAGTACCAAATGTTCGCGCAAAATCTTGAGCTATTTCTGCGCTAACTTTCTTACGATTTCTTAAGGTACCAACTTTTAAAAACTGTGCTTAAGCTTTACTAAGCATTTCTGGACGTCCACTCTTTAGTCTATCACTTACACTGCCGGTTTCAGTCATTCTTTTTACTGTTTGTTGCACGGCGTACCGGGAATATTTCACTATCTTTGATATTTTCACTTGACTATAATCCTCTTGGTGTAAAACAATAATTTTATTTCTATCTAGTAATGCTATTCTAGGCATTTTCTATCTACTATAACAATTTACAGCTCACAATTTAACTCGTAGGCGCGTTTTTTAAGAATCTAAACAAATTCTATTGTGGAACCGCTCTGTATCGTTTCTACCACCGAATTAAAAACAAAATCTTAAAGATAAATAATTCCCTTGAAATTTTATTGCAGAGCATTGTGGTGCAACAAAATTTATTACTTTAATCTTCTTTATCAGGCGGTCGATCTCACCTATACGCGGAAGTATATAACATACTTCCGCGTAGGGGTAACTTGGAAATTCTAGTGATTATATTTCTACCAATAAGTGAATCGTTCTTGGAAAGATTTAGTAAGTATTATAAATTAAATTAACC
Organism: Dermolepida albohirtum; assembly: GCA_031893035.1. Lineage (NCBI taxonomy): Eukaryota > Metazoa > Arthropoda > Insecta > Coleoptera > Scarabaeidae > Dermolepida > Dermolepida albohirtum. The sequence continues at coordinate 50,858 of JAVIWB010004028.1, read as the reverse complement.
CAATAATTATTAGTAAAAATGTGTTAGTAAATAAGTTTTGGAAAATATCCTTAGGTGCTCTTTCCTTTTGCACAGTACTGTACATAAAAGCAAAACATTTTAAATAAAACGATTATAATTGCGTTGAGTGTGAGTACAGATCGCCTGAATCAAAACAATTATAATTGCTCCAGATGCGAATTCGAAACAAACTACAGCAGAATCCCGGTTCTTCCAATTTTGATTAATGCGAATCCTGCATCCCGCTGCGATGATGTCACAGCGACAGGACATAAAAAGTTTTTCCCCGAATGAGTTTCACAAATATGTATTTTGTTACGTTACTATTTGATTAGTTTGCTGTTGCATCGACCCCTTTTTGTGCATTATTAACTCTCACACCTGGAGTTGGTATATTAATTGAAATGTTATAAGAACGAAGGCGTAATTGATCGAATTCTAAGCAATCTTTTGCCTTATAATAATAATAATAATAAAAGACTGAATAATAAACTTAATTTTATTTCTGACGACTCATCAAGAGTCCAGGGCGTGTGTCAAGCTGAAAGAAAGATTATTAGCAGAAACAAAACAAAGTCGTCCCTAAAATTTTATTTACTAATTCAAATAGAAAATTCTTAAAGCTTGAATGTATGAATGCATTGATAAGAATAATAAACGAAAGGGAAAATATAAGCAATTATGAAAGCTTTAATAGAATAAATTAGGTAATAAACTGTGAGTTAAAATATACAAGGATTGGTAACAAATTGGTATCAAATGATACGTGGTCTGCTTGCGTGTGCATATCCTTGCATAAAAATGTTGTATATCGCGACATATGTAGAACACTATATGTTTGGAGTTACAATAAAAACTTCACTCACATGCACGTGTTTTGCCGTTGAAGGATGTGGTACAAGAAAGAGGGATTTTTAGAAGATCGGGCCTTTTAAAAGAATCGGTGGGACGAAGGGCAAGTGCACTGATCAATTTAAAATGAACCAATGGGAGAACAGGAGAGGCACCGCAAAAGAATTAACAGTCGCGTTAAATCGAATATAATTACCAGGGAGATAGACGTTAATAAGTGTGTATTTTGTATGACAGGAATTAAAGTTTGAATTTCTAATCGTAATTAGAAATTAGATGAAATAACATTAACATTAAATGTAATATTGAAAGGCTGTTTTAAGAAATGTTTCTACGAATAGAAATACGTTTGTTCTAGGTAATAGATTTTTTGGAAAACGAAAAAGGCACTTCTACGTGACTCAACAAAATCATTTTTCGTTCGAGTAGACGTAACTCACAAATGTTGGCTTTCTTTGTTTACATTGAATCGTATTTAAATGATATAAAATAATTTAAGAATATAATAAAAAAGAATTATTATTTATGCAAAGCGTTAACAATATTGATATTTTCTTGCACAATTATTGGATGTAAAATGAGCTAAACGGGCAAACGGAAATGAGTTTTGACGCAAATAAAATTAGAAGCAACGAAGAGGCTAGATAAATGTGAAATTATAAAAAAAAACTTGTATCTGAATACCGTGTAGAAGCGACTGTAGGTGATTGGTATCGAAACAAGCACAAAATTGAACAATATTGCACTCATTGTGTAGGTATATCATTATGGAAGTCGATGAAGAGTGCTGAATATGAAAAATCTAGTGAGACTTCTTTCCGTTGTTTTACTCAAAAAGAGAAAAAGAGTCGAATATTACAAAAGGAAGCCGTATTTTTTAGGAGAATTTAACTTCAAAGTCTGTTTATCTCAAACCAAAGTGATGGACAGATATTGGTAATCCTCAAATGTATGCGGAGAAGAACTTTCGCCAACCATCAGAAAAATTCAAAACATTAAGAGAAAACTAGGGACTAACTCCCAATTAGTTGTACAATTGCGATGAAACGGGTCTAAGTTAAGAGCTAAAACACGTCTCGAGAAGAAGCTGCAACTTCTGGATAAAAAAAGTAAAGAATTAACTATCTTAGCTTGTGCTTAACGCTACTGGAAAACATAAGGCATAGTTATGTTTGAAAAGGCGGGTGATGAGGTGTCAACTGAAGTTCAACTAGAAATAATCAGTCATGATGACTACAATTGTTTTGGGAACTAATCGTTTACGTAGAACAAGAGGAAGCAACATGCACAGGTGTTCTATTGTTAAAACGTCGACGTGATATCGCTGCCAAGAGGTTATATCAATTAGGAAAACAAATAATAGAATTTTTTTCAAACGAAAATGATTAATTGTATTTTTATAATTAAGTACACATCTAAATAAATTACAATATCTTTATGCAAACATATTTGCTTTTTTTTTGCTTATCTTTGTAACCCTCCCGTATATTTCGAGTGTTAGACAATTCGAGGTAGGTATATAGCTGCAAATATTGTACATGTACGGTATATTTGAAACGGTTGTCATATTGCCGATACCCTGTTTGATTTACAACAAGCAAATACAGTGTCAATAACATTTTTATTTACAGTCCCTAGCCAGAATATTGGCGTCGCCTTGATAATTTTTAAAATTTCCGTATTTCGACTAATGTAAATCAGAATCTAGTAAATAAACCGAAATATATGACAATCTAATGTTTAATATATTCTAGGTGTAATTATTTCTGAAAAAAAGTTAGAATTTCTGGTAACGACTGTATCTAACATCGACCCTTTCATTAACCCTCTTGTTTTGTTGTGGGTGAGTTCTTTGAAGCGCATTGTCTATTCAAAACAAAACTTGTTTCTCTTCATATGTTCATATTAAATGTGATTGAAAGCACAATGTAATTAGAAGGTTCTACGTTAATACTGCCATCTATTGATAGGAACGAAAATTTATGCAATTATTCCGTGATCATTTACATAATTTTTAATTTTATTTCTATAAACATATTTTTGTTTAAAAATTTGGAGTTTCACAATGACAAATCAATTTATAAATAAAAATATACGTGTACTATAGATCTAAGATAATTTATTAATATGGTACATAATATTTTCAATTAAATAAAGAATAATATCACATAAATTAAACATACAAATGTTATTTGTTTTTATTTTTTAAATCTATTTTGGGCCAACATTTGTATCACATTACTTATTTCAATATATTTCTTGTTTTTCTTCTACATTTAATTGCAGTTTCTTCCATTGTAGGGCTGCTCTATAACTTTTATTAGATGTTGGAGCTAAGTGTTGCTCACGAGTTTCACACACTTTTTAAGAGGTGTCCTTTGGCCATCATCATCTCTAAAAATTAGAAAAAAAGATTGATAGTATAATTCGTATAGTAGAAAAAATATCTTTCATTTTTATTTTACAAAATACAAACCTGTATTCTTTAATGGATGTTATTTCCTAGCTTGGCAAATGTTATAAACAAATTGTTGAAAAAAAATATTGTATGTTCATTGAACTTTGCTTATTTTACCTGTATTTCATGTAATAATATTAGGTATTTATATAATATTTACCTGATATTCGTTGTGCTATAGTAGCGGTGTCTGTAAATGTATCTAAGTCGTTATCTTCTCTAAAATAGAAAATTGAATTATTTACATTATATTCTTTAAAATTCGCACTCACATATGATACAAGCGGCAGTTTTTTGAATACATTACAATAAAAATATTCAACATATAAATTACTCGAACACATAATTAGCCTTTTAAATTCACAAATGACACTATAAACCTAAATAAATAATTAAATTAAGTAAAATAATTAGATTCCAAAACATACATCGTGTGGTGCCATCTATTGACAGAAACGAAGATATAAATAGAGTGACGATACTTTGTATTTAAGAGTAGAATAATCTCATGTGTTTGAAATAATATGGACGCCGAAATATTTTCAGAAATTTCTTCAAATATGAAGGAAGAATTCGAAGACGATTATCTAGATAATAAAGTATTTGTTAGCGAAACTATCGTTACTACAGATAGTACGGAATTGCATACACATATAAGAGATGAGAAAATAAAATTAACGAGCTCTGATATCAAACAAGAATTATCGTCCCATATAAATATATACAATACTTCGATAGATGATGAGATTAAAATAAAAAATGATGTTGCTGATAATATAAAAGTTGAAGTAAATAAACAGCAATGTAAGTATATGTATGTTATGTTATATGTCAGTGATAGTATTTATACAGTAAAAATATTTACATGTATTCTTACAACATCCATGAGAATTTACAGACATTCTAAAATAAATTATGTATTTACAATTTATTGTGATAAATATGCATTTCAAATTAAACTCTTTGTGGAGAAATGGACGTGTAAGTTCCTTAATTACTTAAAAACCATTTTCATTCGAGGTATTTGACTATTATTATAAATAAATATTGAGCAGTATAAGTGTTAAAATAACATTTAAAGTTTGTTATAGTGAATAAATAAAATGTGTGTAAATATGATATTAAATTATTATCGTTTTGCATTTTCTTACTATTGGTCTTTATCTCCCTACTTTGTATACGATAGTAAGTGTTACATTTCTTGTAGGTAACACATTTCACAAGATATATAGTAAAGCTAAGTTTATAAGTGCAGATATAAATTTCTTGAATCGCTGTAAAAGTAGAAATGTTTTTCCTAAATTTATTAAAGTAAATGTCACATCAAATTGTAGAATGAACGAAAAAATCATTTCATATGCGAAAATGAAATGGTTAAAAATGGAAATGAAATATCTGTACAGTAAAAGAAGTAGATTAGAATTAAAATTATATGAATTGCATTTAAAATTAACAAAAAACTTAAATGAATCTGAATATCAAGACTGGTGTTGCTTTTATAGAAAAATCGCGGAAATTACAAACCATAAATTAAATAAGAAAATTAAAGGTTTGAACAAGAAATTCAAAAATTTATGCCCACGATCAGACAAGAATGTTAATATAAATCCTATAAAAGAAACACTCGTCGTCAATAATTCATCCGAGACTTTTAATCGAGGAGAAATAGACTTATTAAATAAAGGTTTAAAACATTGTTTGTCGTACCGCGAAACCCCTACCGAGGAGGTGATCGCAAGCATCGAAGCGGCTATTAAATATTTAGATCAAACCTCAAAAAATTTTATTAGAGAAGCTTGTAAGACTCAAATCAAACAGAACTTACAAGAACAAAAACAAAAAGTAGTGCACCACGAATGGAACTTAATTAAGAGTCTCAGATCGAAAGACTGCTTTTATTTAAAAGCAGATAAAGGGAATAAGTTAGTAATTTTGAACAAAAGCGACTATTTTCTAAGAGTGAAAAATTTAATCTCAGAAGGTCCCTATGTTGAATGTAAGAAAACTCCATTACCAAAAATGATTAGGGACACAAAAAACGCGTTAAAAAGTTGTTCAAAGTTAATAACCCCGAATCTGAATTATAGGCTAAGTGTAAGTAATCCGTTGATCCCTAGACTATATTGTTTGCCTAAAATACACAAACCAGGCAACTCAATGAGACCAATTGTCTCAGGGATCAACTCCCCTACTTACTTGTTATCGAAATGGCTAGTGAATGAATACAAAAATTTGCCCGAAAAACTTGAAAGTCTCTCAGTCAATAATTCATTAGAATTTATCCAAAGGATCAAAGATTGTAAATTAGAAAAAGGAGAAATTTTAGTTTCATTCGACGTTACGTCATTGTTTCCTTCGGTACCGATCCCAGAAACTTTAAAATATTTAGAAGAATTGCTTCACAAAAATAAGATCGAACCAGAGAAAATAAAGGAATACGTGAAATTAACAAACCTTTGCATGTCCCAAAATTGTTTTCAGTTCGAAGGGAAGTTCTATGAACAAAAACAGGGTACTGCAATGGGCAATTGTCTTTCTCCATTCATAGCGGACCTGTTTATGAGTAACTTTGAAATAGAACTAAAAAATAAAGCTAAATATTTTCCTAGAATTTGGGTCAGGTATGTCGATGATATTTTCGCGGTTTTCAATACACAAAAATGCAACTTAAATGATTTCGTTAAACAGTTAAATTCAAAATTCCCGACAATTAAATTCACAGTAGAAAAAGAAAACAATGACAAGTTGCCTTTTTTGGACACCTTAGTTATTAAGAAAGATCTCAAAATAGAAATTGATATTTTCCGAAAAGAAACCAATGTCAATAGATTCATTACGGCTGACTCAAATCACAGCATGCAACAGAAGATGGCTTCATTCAATTTTCTGATTAATCGTTTGATCAATTTCCCATTAACAAAAGTAAGATATGAAAGAGAATTGAACCTCATTAAGAATATCGCGGTATACAACGGTTTCGATTCGGAAATAATCAATGGATTAATTAGAAAGGCCAACATAAGAAAAACAATCCGTGACACCACATGTCTTTCACCACAGAGCAATCGGGAAAAGTATTTTGTTTGTTTACCTTTCCATCGTGTGACAAAAAATCTGAATAGTATTTTTAAAGATCACGGGTTTAAAGTATGTTCACGCCCTAATAATACCCTGAAAATGCTGTTAGGAAATGCAAAAGACAAAATTGAAGAGATTAAAAAATCGGGAATCTACCGAATTGAATGTTTAGAGTGCAATAAACAATACATCGGCCAAACCAAAAGATCGATCGAAACCAGGTATAAAGAACACCTTTCGCACATAAAATTCAACCGACCGGAAAAATCGGGTATAGCGAGACATGTATTAGAAAATAACCACAGTGTTAATATGGATTGTTTACATTTGATAAAGAACGTGTACAATTATCGCGAACTGGACGCGTATGAAAGCATGTACATCGTAAAGAATTCAGGCCATCTGGTTAACGTTTATGAGGCCGGCCCTCTGCAAACGCCTCTCTTCTCTCTGCTGAAAGACAAGAGGAGCAATATCATAAAACACACATAAATCACACAGACACATTTTGACCATAATAACCTTTTTCGATGTAGTGCATGTTAGTTTAAGTAAAAGTATTTTTAAAAATCTTGTGAAACAGACACAGTGCACATCTTGGTTTTCAACGGTGCGGATCGCGTACGGAGTGTATTTTTCGTACAATTTTTTCGCCGTGTTTTACCAGGTGCGACACTTTGAAATTATCTGCTGATGATGACAACTTGGTTGTCGAAATGCGTATACAGAATTTACAAATAGTTAATTGTGGAAAGGGGTTATATATCAACCTTATTGATTAAGAATATCCATTGTCAATTTTATCATTAATATAATAATGATTCATAATTAATATAGTAATTTTAAAGGCTTTTAATGTGAATATTTTTTTTTACAGTTTGTGGCAATTGTAATGAATATTATGAAGCCTATTGTATCAAATGTGAAATGCTCATATGTATTTTAAATGGGACTGGTTTTGATAACACAGCAACGAAAAGGATACCAACAGATATTCTAGAATATAGAGAGGGATTTCTAAGAGGCACAGGAATATTTGCTTTAAAAACTATACCTCCAGGTGTAAAATTTGGACCTTTTACTGGACTTAATAGCTTAGAGTCTTCTTGGAAACTTAAAGGTGGAAAATTTGTAGTTAGCAATGATAAATCAGAGTTTTCAAATTGGATGCAGTACGTTAATTGTGCCAGTAGTGTTTTTCATCAAAACCTATCTGCATTTCAATACGAAGATAATATATATTATCGCAGCATTTGTGAAATTCAGGAAGGTGAAGAATTATTGGTGTATTTTGGTGCAGAATACGAAGAAAGTTTGAATAAAGATATCGAAATGAATTTTGATCCTGTAATAGAAAATGATGTAAAAATTGTATTTGCCTGCACTTTTTGTTGTCTCGGATTCAGTTTTAAAGCATATTTGGAAGAACACAAAACTGTTTGCTCTAATGGAACCATCGGAAACTTTCAAGGTATGAAGAATGATTTAATATTTTGAATGATGAAACAGAACTTGTAGCAAATACTTAATGGTATGAGAAAATGCAATTATTATTTTCTATTTATTATTAAAGTAATTATATAATATCTATAAATGAATTTAACTGTGCATTTCTGGAGAATTACAGATAAAGATTTGTGGGATTTAGAATTGGCTAGTCTCTTGTTAACTATATTTTGTTTAATTTATCTCATTTTCTCTCATGTTTTTCATTCTGACCTCTATCTCTCTTCTTTCTTGTCTTATTTTGAATCACCTTTTTTTTTGCCTTTCCTTCACTTGTATTTATAATTTTCTTTTGATTCTTCCAAATTATGTATTGAAACCATTTTAGAAGCGTATATGTTGTAGTTTCGAATTTCTTTTTTGATAAATATTTTGTAATTCCTTATGTTATAAAAATATATAATCTTATAACATCACTTTTGAGCTTACTGATTTTTTTTTATGCAGTTTTAGAGTTAATTCAGTGCCCATTTTGTAAAATTTACCTGGAGAAGAAAGAATATTTGGAATATCACCAGATTAATTGCTGTCAAAGAAGGTAAGACTCTATTATTAAATACTTAATCTAAAAATCGTTTTTGTGATTTTGTAACACATATGTTTCCTCATTTACTTCGGTGAATGATATTTGCTGTGATGAAAAAATTTTCTTATATTTCGAGAAGGAGCATTCGACATGTACATAAAATATGTGATATAAAATAATGTTTGAAACTAGTAAATCGATCTGCAGCTATGTCACAAATGTGTCATTACTTTGTAAAATCGAAATCCTTTTTTAAAAACTATCGAACTTTTCTATTGCACTACTGTGATCAACTATATGGTGCAGCAATGCATTTACTTTGTCCACTATTTGTACTGTTCCACTAACAACAACCCAGTATTTTGCAATTTTTTCTGTTACTTCAGGTAATCATCAAAATATTATAGGATAGTAAAGCAAACATAAAAGATTAAGAAGTCTACCTGCTTTTCTTTAAAAGGGCAGGTATATTCAATTGGTGAGAGGTACGTTCTTTTTCATATATTAAATAGCAGTGAGTGTACATCGTTCACTATTTGCATAGACTCTAGTAAGGACAACACAATATTTTGCAGTTTTTCTATTGCTTTAATAATCCTTTATAATTGTCGTAAATAGTTTTTAAATTTGTTTCAAAGGAAGTATCTTGAAAGTTTATACGAGTTTCCTTATAGTAGTTGCAGCTTCGTTGGGATTAAATTATAGAATCACAGATTTAATTTGTTGGACATACTGAGAATAATAAAAAGTCGCTTTCAATTATGGTCCCCAAACATGTAAGAATTGATCGGGTTGGTATTACCGGAGCACTATGTGAAATTAGTATTTCTTGTTAATGTCTACCTCTGAAAAGTATTCTTGAATTGTTTGTGCCACAAAATGTAAACTATGGCTTTACATGTCTTACAGTCTTCTTTAAGAGAACATTATACTTTACTTTGGCTTTGCTCTCATTATGTGTCTGTGCTTTGTGCGATATCCATCAGCGTTTCTTGTTATACTGACTGTCAGGCAAATTATAGCAACCATAAATATAATACATTGTTACAATCACTATCTGGTAGACTAATTGTTAACTAAACTTGTATTTATTCGACGTTGATTACTCCATTACTGGTGGGGGTAGCTGTAGTGAGCTTGGAAAGCATCCTTAGTATACATATAGTCATATTGATGATCAAATTTATAAGAACCACTTTGATTCGAGGTTCTAATAGTAAGAGGGTCGAACGAAATATTTTACCCGAAATAAACAATATTATCATTATACGAAAAGGATGAATTGCATCATAAAGTAAACTACCGGACATAAGTGAGGGATCACTATAGGTAAAATACAAAAAAAATGGTACACTTTTGGCAAAACAATATATACTTATACGAATAAAAATGTAATTAGTTATCTGCTTCTGGGTTTCCGGGCTGGAACCGCGTCACTATTATGTCTGCCGACGTTTCGTACCCATTTGTATGGGACATCTTCAGGGCTGAACTACTGCACTGAAACTGAGTTTCTGAGAGAACTCAGTTTCAGCCCTGAAGATGTCCCATACAAATGGGTACGAAACGTCGGCGGACACAATGGTGACGCGGTTCCAGCCCGGAAACCCAGAAGCAGATAGCATGGACCACGACCGCGGAAGTCTACGTACCAAATTAAAAATGTAATTACTATAAAAATAAACTACATTCCCCTATAAAACAAAATAATATCATTATCTATGAAGAAAAAGTGGCACTTTTTAATTCAAGCGACTTTCGTCAAAATATCCACCTTTATACTTAATAACTTCTTTACAAATTTTGGGTAGTCTCAACACAAGTTTTTGAAGAGTTTGAACTGGAATATTGTTCCAAATATTGGTAAGGTATTCCCGTAGCTGTTGCTGCGTTTTTGGATAGTGTTCTCTCACTTTTCTGTCTTAGCATATCCCACAGTAACTCGATAGGATTCATATTGGGCGATTGTGCGGACCAAACTATATTCACGAGAAGTCCTTTTTCTTTTTGTTTCACATAGTTCTTGCAAGGTTTAGCACTATGTTTGGGGTCATCATCTTGTTGGAAATAAAAACCATCTCTTATCAATTTAATTCCGGACGGAATTACGTGTTTCTTTAAAATCTTCAAATGTCCTGTTTTTCTTAAAATTCCATCAATTCTATGCAAATCTCCAACACCATTAAAAGAAAATGATCCCCAAACAAGAAGTGAACCTCCACTATGTTTAACTGTTGGCACAACATATTCTGGTATCGTCCTTTCACCAACTCGTCTGCGAACAAAAAACGCGCCGATTACTTCCGAACACTTGCAACTTAGATTCGTCCGCCCACAGAACCCGCTTCCACATTTCCACATCCCAATGTTGGTGTTTCTTGGCCGACTGTAATCGTTTTTTACGATTTTGTGATCGTAGCGATGGTTTACGAACACCAAATCGCCCTTTTAGTCCTGTCTTTGATAAACCGTCGTTTTACGGTTGTCAGGGGCCGGATTTTGACGATTTTTATTTAATTCTGCGCGAAGCTGTGGAGCTGTTAACCGTCTATTCCGTTTAGATAACAGTTCCAGCCGCAAATCTTCTTGTCTAGTGATCATCCTTGGTCTTCCGACACGTTTTTTTTTGGTTGCATTACACCCGTTGTTATGTACCTTTTCACTGTACCTTGCACTGCATATGTTAATTTTAATTTTTACGCTATTGTCCGCACTGACAATTTTTCTTTGTGTAATGTTATTATAGCACTACGAATTTCTGCACTCAATTCCTTTCTTTTTGGCATTTTGTATGTTTGTTCACGAATACTCTTATTATAACTTACTCGGACAGATTCTGGACGAATATTAAATTTATCTTAAATCGCAACATTCTGTATGGCACCACAAATTCGTATAAATTGTTTCTTAGAACCATTGTATCTTGTAATAAAAAAAAAACCTTTAAAATAAATATTTTCAGGAAAAGTATTAATACTGAATGCAGGTCCATGGAAGGATTAAAGTAAATTATATTTTACACTAACAAATATGATTATATAATTTACATAATGATCCGGATATTATCGGTAAACTTCCCAGAAACGCATTCACATCTGTTATTTCAATTGTTCCTACCGAAACCCAGTATAAAAACACTGCGATTCTATCGATAGTATGTGATCCCTCATTCATGGTCGGTAGTGTGTATAATATGAATACTATGTCTTCATAGTATTAACCGCGTGTACTTTAAACAATAGTGCTATTGGCACCATCTATTCTTTATTCTCAGAAGTTTTCGAAAGACTGTCTTAATTTAAAAGGTGAATGATACTTATTTGATCAGTTACAAGTCAACCATATATTTTCCGAATATCCGATATGAATTATCAGTGTATAATAAAATAGGGAAAGGTACTCTGACGTAGCTTCGCAATGTACGAATACTAGTTCGCCGGCTGAGAATTATCAGTAGCGGAGAGCTGACAGAGATATGTGTGTTCACATCAGTTTATATCGATGATGCGAAAAAAATATTTCTTCATGTACGAGGGAGCGTTTTTATATTCGCGGAATGGGGGACAAGGGGTGGAAATAAAAAAACCAAATTATTTTTCAATATATTCACCTGCAAGACGGATACATTTTTCACATCTTTCAATTAATTTATTTATACCCTCATAAAAAAATGATTTCTCTTTATCTGCAAAATACGCCGAAACTGCCTCCTTGACTTCAGCATCGGCAGTAAATTTTTTACCCCGCAGCTCTTTTTTCATTTTCGGAAACAGGTAATAATCACTCGGGGCCAGGTCTGGGCTGTAGGGTGGGTGATTCACAATTTCGAAGCCCACCTTATGCAGGGCAGCTAACGCAACGCGGCTCTTGTGGACGGGCGCGTTGTCGTGCAAAATCAGAACACCTTTTGTCAATTTTCCCCGTCTTTTCTCTTTAATGGCTTCTTTTAGTAGCTCTAATATTGAAGCGTAATATTCTCCGGTTATAGAAACACCTTTATCTTTATAATCAATCAACAATATTCCTTCCGAGTCCAAAAATACCGTTGCCATGAGTTTCCCAGCTGATTGTGACACTTTCAATTTCTTGGGAGGTGCTGTGCCCTTTTTATGCCACTGCATGGAGTCTTGTTTGGACTCAGGTTCATAATGATGAACCCAAGTTTCGTCTCCAGTAACAATTAAACTAAATACACCATCCTTGTCTTCATTACAGAGGTCCAAAAATGCACGCGAACACTCTACGCGCTGTTGTTTTTGCGGCGGCGTGAGCATTCTCGGCACCCATCTTGCGCTGACCTTAGACATGCCGAGATGATCGTGTAGGATTTTAAAAATTGTTGTATCGGATACTCCAACCATTTCTGCGAGTTGTTTCTTGTTTAGTCGAGCATCTTCGAGTACAATTTGTTCAACTTTTTGGATAAGTGCTGGCGTGGTCACCTCAATGCTCCTGCCCGGCCTCGGGTCGTCTTCAAGGGATTCCCTTCCTTGTTTAAATAAACTATGCCACTTGTACACCATGGTTTTTCCTAGACAAGAGTCGCCGTAAACCAATGACATCTCATTCATTATGGTCGCGACTGATTTTCCTTGCCTGGTAAGGAACTTTATAACGGCACGATATTCGATTTTTTCCATATTTCACTTTTCACTCCTGATTATGTTACTTGGTTGACGATAGCTCAAAGACTAACTGTCTAATAACAATGAAACTTCGTATTTATACTAATCATGAGTCGCTGCACAGGCCACGCCCCCAATGCGCCTACTCACCCCTCTACAACCCGCTCATTCCGCGAATATAAAAACGCTCCCTCGTATTCCTTACGTTAAAGTCCCTTTCTCTGTTCCATTTTACTTTAAGTAACAAAATTATTTTATGTGGAAATTATAAATAACCCATTTGATCTTGTTATTGTACACAAAAACGTATTCGTAACAAATTTACTTATTTTCAGATACTGCGTATCTCCCCCTCTGGATGATCTCTCCTTTGAAGAAAAAAGTCATTATAATTGCATGGAATGCGAGGACGAAACAAGCTGTAAATCAAACTTAGAAGAGTACGTAAAAACGAAACATCTTAAAGAACACGATTATAATTGCACGGATTGTCAATTCCGGACGAACTATAAAAAGAGCCTAAGGACACATTTAAGAACGAAACATCTCAAAGAATATGACTATAATTGCATGGAATGTGAGTACAAAACGAATAATATGTCAAATTATGAAAGACACATGAAGACGAAACATCTTAAGGAACACGATTACAATTGCATGGAGTGTGAATACAAAACAAACCATCAGTCAAATTTTGAAAGACATATGAAGATTAAACACCTTAAGGAACACGATTACAATTGCATGGAATGCGGATACAAGACAGATTACAAATCAAAGTTGAAGATACACATAAGAGAAAAACATCATGAAGGATGCCATTATAAATGTACGGACTGTGAATACAAGACAAACTATAAAGCAAAATTGGAGGTACACGTGAAAACGAAACATCTCAAAGAACATGATTATAATTGCAAGGAGTGTGAATATAAAACGAACGACAAGTCGAACTTTGAAAGACATGTAAAGGCCAAGCATTTTAAAGAACACGACTACAATTGCACGGATTGTGAATTTAAAACGAACTACAAAAGGAGCCTAAAGACACACCTAAAAACGAAACATCTTAAAGAACACGATTATAAATGCACGGAATGTGAATTTAGAACGAATTATAAAGAAAGTTTAAAGACGCATCTCAAAACGAAACATCTTAAAGAACAACGTTATAATTGCATGGAATGCGAATACAAAACAAACAATAAGTCAAATCACGAAAGGCACGTGAAAAATAAACATTTTAAGGATCACGATTATAATTGCACTGAATGTGAATACAAAACAAACGATAAGTTGAATTTTGAAAGACACATGAAGACTAAACATCTTAAAGAACACGACTACAATTGCAGGGAATGTGAATACAAGACAAACTACAAGTCAAACTTGGAAGCACATATAAAAACTAAACATCTTAGTGAACTGCATTATAATTGCGCGGAATGTGAATACAAAACAAACAAGAAATCAAGTTTTGAAAGACACATGAAGAATGAACATCTTAAATTACATGATTATAATTGTTTGGAATGTGAATACAAAACAAACAAGAAGTCAAGTTTCGAAAGACACGTGAAGAATAAACATCTTAAAGAACACGATTATAACTGCGTGGAGTGTGAATACAAGACAAACGATAAGCTAAATTTTGAAAGGCACGTGAAGACTAAACATCTCGAACAGCACGATTATAATTGCATGGAATGTGAATATAAGACGAACTATAAATCAAACTTAGAAACACATATAAGAAAGAAACATCTTAAGGAACACGATTATAAATGCACTGATCGTGAATTTGAGATAAAGCATAAATCAAGCCTAGAGACTCTTTGAAAGATCTTAATTTACAGTACTTTCATCTTGGCTTTCGGGCAGTGCAACAAGGAAAGCAGCAGCAGTTAAGTCTTGAAGATGTCTCATACAAGTGGACATGAAACGTGGGCAGCAGAATTACCTTAGACGTGTTTCCAGTCCCGAAGCCAAGATGAAGAAAGTATGGACAATGACCACGGAAGTTTACGAGCCAGACTATCTTAAAGGACAGGATTATAATCGTGTAGAGTGTGTGTTCAAAACAAATGTTTAAAAAATTGTTTGAGGGAATCATATAAAAACAAAACATGCTAAAAAAAGGCATGGATATAAATCGTAGACACAGTACATACAGAGTTTAGAAACACCTATAAGTAAAAGCAGAAGCGTGCAAAGAACTTGATTATTTATTTATGTAATGACGAACAGAGAAATAACAGAGCAGATTTGTACAAGCAAAAATTTTATAATACGTTTAGGTAATTGAAATAAATTGTATACAGATGTGTTCGTTTCAAGTAGATCTTTAATTCTGTGATTCGATGCAGAGATCGTTGGTTACTAAATGTTTAAAAAATTATCTGTTAAGAAAACGGAACTCGATTGGCCACTTTCACAACGTAGAAGAAATAACGATAAAAGCACCTTCTACCACTGATGGGATGTGTCCATAATGGAAAATAATTTTGATAATTAAAAAGAGGAAAAGCAAATTTTTGTACATGCTCACAAAGAGATTCAAAAAGATTTTCATTGCCGCTCGTTTAAAAAAGACGTAGCACGTATGCATGTGCCGGCTTTTTACTAACTTATTCAGTGATTGTACGTAAATAATTAAAAATATTTGTGTTTCGTTTTCTTTTTGATACTGCTTATTTTATTTAATATATCTAATAAAATTTAAAACCAGAGCAATTACTATATTTTATTGAAATGAATATGATTAAAAAAAAGGTAGATGAAACTCCTTACCACATCAATGTTCGTGTTTATATTTCGACAACTTAAGTTGTTATCGTCAGCAGATGATCACAATGTCGTATCTGGATCTGCGCTAAAACTCGTAGAGTATTATTCCAAACAAACTTTCCTCACTAACCGACAAATACAAACTTAATTTAGTTCACACGTAATGTTTCCCAGTCTTAAAACTAACACTTGTACTAAAGTACACTCCCGTTTCCATTTATGAGCCTTTTTTAACAGTTGTATCTTTCAGGAAGAGGCACGAATATGTTATCGGACTTTTATCTGTGTTTAACACATGGTTTTTATTTTTCGCAATGAATATGCTCTCGTAACTGTCCAATTTACAGTAATTATTTGCATTTGTGTTTAAAGTAGACATCCGCAGTTACACTATTCTTATTTTCTAGCACATGTTTCACTAAACTGTATTTCTCAGACCGATTAAACTTGATGTGCGCCAAATGTTCATTATACCGGGTTCCTATCGAGCGTTTAGTTTGACCGATGTATTATTTATTACAAACTCAGCATTTTATTTGGCCAATCCTCGTTTTCTGTTTTACCTCGACTTTACCATTCAGATTTCCTAAGAGAGGGTTCCTGGACTAGTACGTACTTCGAAATCTGCTTTTTTTAAAGACCCTACTTAATTTGTTGGTAACTGTGAAATGGTAAGCATATAAATTGCTTGTCTCGATTGTTTTGAGGTGAAATGCAAGTGGGATCCTGAATTGTCTTTTAAGTTAGCTTTGCTAATTAAACTAGTCATTATTTTCAAATCAAAACTATACAGATCGTGTACGGAAATTGTTTCGTAAGGGGTTTTGTCGTAATCCAGATGCGACGCCGTTTAATTATCTGCTGATGGTGACAACTTAGTTGTCGAAATGCATATACAGAAATTAATGTGGAAAGGGGTTATATATCAACTTTAAGTGATTAAGTTAATTAACCACAGGTTCCATCAAAATTACCATTAGCTTTCGTATAACTAGTACATATAACAATAAAATGATAAAATTAAGAACTATAATACGTCTTATATACTATCATCTAATATAGTATATAGTAGGTAGGTCTTGCATAACCCAAAATATCGCCTTATTGGATTCAAGGATCTCCAACAGAACTTTGTATGTAAGAGTAAATTTTACATACAAAGTTCTGTTTTCATTTATAGTCTTCGTTCCTATTAATAGATGGCTCCACGCGATTTGAGTTTTGGAACAGTTATTTTTCTTGCCTACTAAGTAATTGTTTCAGGTTTTTACCGTGGTCTCTGAATTTACATATTCGATTTCTTCTTTTTATCAGTTTCTCTCTTTTCAATATTTGATTACGTGTCTTTTATTTTGATCGTGTATTGCTGTTGCAATGTGTGTATAATACCTGCATTTTTAATACAAACACAATGCCAACCAGAATAGTCAAGTTTTGTATTGAGGATTGTCATGTCAGTGCTGACTATATATTAAAAATGACTTCCATTCAATGAATTTATATGAAAATAATATTTAAATTGTAATTAATTATATGATAAAGTACTTTATCGATTTCATAACCCGTAGACAGATCTAAAGCGTTTTAACACCTGGCTAAGGATACTATAATAAATATTGATGCATTATGTTTATTGGATGCCGAGACTGTATACAATAAACGTGTCTATTCCAAATATTTTGACGCAAAATACAAGTCGCAAGGAAACGTAAGATTTCATCCCAGTGCCATTCTTATGCTTGAGGTAACAGGTAAAATTATTTTATACTTTTTCTCTTAATAGAATCTATTCCTCCAACAAGAGCTAATCAGTCTGAAGAAGAAAGCTTTATAAGAATATCAGATGATGAATGGGGATAGGTAAATATAATTTCATATTTAAATATGAGATACAAAATTTTATAAGTTAAAAAGCTAACAAGTAAAGCTTCCGTTTATATTTAAATTCTACATTTTTCTACTGTACTAATTATACTATAAACATTTTTTCAAATGTTTAGAGACAATGGCCAAAGGACATCTCTTAAAAAGTGTGTCTGTAACACGAGAAAAACACATTTCGAAAATCAAAAAAATGTATAAATCAGCTCTGCAATGGAAAAAAACTGCAATTAGATATCGAAGAAAAACTTCTGTGTTAAAAGAGCATTTTCTAAAATATAAAAATATATCAAAACAACAAGTACTGTGATACAAATGTTAGCACAAAATAGATTTGAAAAGTATTGTTCTTTAAAAAATAAAAGCAAATAACATATTTAATTTATGTGGTATTATTCTTTATTTAATTGAAAATATTGTGTACCATATTAATAAATTATCTTAGATTCATAATACACCTATATTCTTATTTAAAAATTGATTTGTAATTGTGCAACCACAAATTTTTAATTAAAAATGTAAATCTGCTATAGAAATGAGAATAAAAATTTTAAATTATCTAAATAGGCAATAATAATTGCATAAAATAAGTTTTCGTTCCTATCAATAGATGGCAATACTAGCGTAGAATTGTACAGTTATACCGTACGTTCCCATTAATATGGGTGATTTATGTACACGTACATCGTTTTTGTGGCTATGATTGCTTGAATCAGCATTATGGATGAAGCAAAAATTTCGGAAATTTTACTCATGAAGGATGAATTTGAAGACAATTATCTAGATGATAAAGTATTTGTCAGCGAAACTATAATTACTACGGAATTACATGAATATGTAAGAGGTGATAATGTAAAACTAATAAACACTGATATCAAACAGGAACTATCTTCATCTAATTTAAATTTATATAATACTACAATAGATGATGAGATTAAAATAGAAAATGATGTTGAAAATATAAAAGTTGAAATAAATAAGCAGCTATGTAAGTATGTTATTATATGTCACTGATTGTTATCTACACAGTGAAATATTTAAATGTGTTCATACACCATCCGTGGTAGGGACATTTTAAAATAAATTATTTATAATTTATTGTGGTAAATATGTATTTCAAATTAAACTTTTTCCAGAGAAATGGTAATGTAAATTCTTTAAAAACTATTTCTGTTGAAGATTTTTGGTTATCAAATGTAAATTATAAACAAGTAGTTAGCAAAATAAGACAAAATAATATTCAATGTTTATTTGATTACAGTGAATAAATAAAATATGTAAATTTGGCACTAAATTATTACAGTTTTGGCATTTTTGTAAATATTTGCTTTAAAATGATACGTAGTTTTTATTTAGTATATCTACTTTCTCTGATATGTACAGTTATGACTTTTAAGACTTAGGAATATTGATTGCTAATTTTATCATTAGTATAATGATTTATAATGTATGTGGTATTTTTAAAGATCTTTATTGTAATTAATTTTTTTTTTAGTTTGTGGCAATTGTAATGAATATTATGAAAAATATTGTACCAAATGTGAAATGCTTATATGTATTTTAAACACAATTAATTTTAATAATACATCAACAAAAGGGATACCAACAGATGTTCTAGAATTTAGAGAGGGATTATCTAGAGGCACTGGAATATTTGCTTTAAAAACTATACCTCAAGGTGTAAAATTTGGACCTTTTACTGGGCTAGGTGCTTTACAATCACCTTGGCAACTTGAACGGGGAAAATTTATATTTAGTAATGATAAATCGGAGTTTTTAAATTGGATGCAGTACGTTAATTGTGCGAGTAGTGCTTTTGATCAAAACCTATATGCATTTCAACATGAAGATAATATATATTATCGCAGCATTCGTGAAATCCAGGAAGGTGAAGAACTGTTGGTGTATTTTGGTGCAGAATGCAAAGATAATTTGAATAATGATATAGAAATGAATTTCGTTCCTATAATAGAAAATGACAACAAAAATGTATTTGCCTGCACTTTTTGTTGTCTTGGATTCAGTTTCAAAACTTATTTGGAAGAACATAAAACTGTTTGTTCTAAAAGTACTATTACAAGTTATCAAGGTATGAAAAATAATTTGATATTTAAAATGAATAAACAGAAGATGTAGATTAATAGATAAAAAATCGGCAATTATTTTCTGTTTATTCCTAAAGTAAATATATCTATAAAGCATTTATTGATGCATTTCTGTGCCATTACAGTTGGAGATGTGTTGGTTTTAAGATTGGCTCGTGTCTTGTTATTTACATTTTCTCATCCTCCTCACTTTATTCTTTTTTCTTAACTTTTATTCTGAATTAGTTCATTTTCTTTTGCTCGTCTTTTAATTACTTTTATTTTTTTGTGGTGCATGTAAACTATGTGTTAAAACTGTTTTAACACCAAACATATTGAGTTTTTCTTTTTGCTAAATATTTTGTATTCCTTTATTTTCATATTCTTATAACAAAACTTTTGGTTATACGAGGGAGCGTTTTTATATTCGCGGAATGAGCGGGTTGTAGAGGGGTGAGTAGGCGCATTGGGGGCGTGGCCTGTGCAGCGACTCATGATTAGTATAAATACGAAGTTTCATTGTTATTAGACAGTTAGTCTTTGAGCTATCGTCAACCAAGTAACATAATCAGGAGTGAAAAGTGAAATATGGAAAAAATCGAATATCGTGCCGTTATAAAGTTCCTTACCAGGCAAGGAAAATCAGTCGCGACCATAATGAATGAGATGTCATTGGTTTACGGCGGCTCTTGTCCAGGAAAAACCATGGTGTACAAGTGGCATAGTTTATTTAAACAAGGAAGGGAATCCCTTGAAGACGACCCGAGGCCGGGCAGGAGCATTGAGAACTTATCCAAAAAGTTGAACAAATTGTACTCGAAGATGCTCGACTAAACAAGATACAACTCGCAGAAATGGTTGGAGTATCCGATACAACAATTTTTAAAATCCTACACGATCATCTCGGCGTGTCTAAGGTCAGCCCAAGATGGGTGCCGAGAATGCTCACGCCGCCGCAAAAACAACAGCGCGTAGAGTGTTCGCGTGCATTTTTGACCTCTGTAATGAAGACAAGGATGGTGTATTGAGTGGAATTGTTACTGGAGACGAAACTTGGGTTCATCATTATGAACCTGAGTCCAAACAAGACTCCATGCAGTGGCATAAAAAGGGCACAGCACCTCCCAAGAAATTTAAAGTGTTACAATCAGCTGGGAAACTCATGGCAACGGTATTTTGGGACTCGGAAGGAATATTGTTGATTGATTATAAAGATAAAGGTGTTTCTATAACCGGAGAATATTACGCTTCAATATTAGAGCGACTAAAAGAAGCTATTAAAGAGAAAAGACGGGGAAAATTGACAAAAGGTGTTCTGCTTTTGCACGACAACGCGCCCGTCCACAAGAGCCGCGTTGCGTTAGCTGCCCTGCATAAGGTGGGCTTCGGAATTGTGAATCACCCACCCTACAGCCCAGACCTGGCCCCGAGTGATTATTACCTGTTTTCGAAAATGAAAAAAGAGCTGCGGGGTAAACAATTTACTGCCGATGATGAAGTCAAGGAGGCAGTTTCGGCGTATTTTGCAGATAAAGAGAAATCATTTCTTTATGAGGGTATAAATAAATTAATTGAAAGATGTGAAAAATGTATCCGTCTTGCAGGTGAATATATTAAAAAAGAAAAATAATTTGGTTTTTTTATTTCCACCCCTTGTCCCCATTCCGCGAATATAAAAACGCTCCCTCGTATTTAGTGAGTTTAATGAGCATGTTTTTGTATAATTTTAGAGCTTGTACAGTGCCAGTTTTGCAAAATTTACGTGGAGGAGAAAGAATATCTGGAATACCACAAGAATAACTGCTGTAAAAGTAGGTAAGACTAGTTTTTCCATCATTAGAGGAGGATGATTGCCTTATTATGCGAGAGTAAAATTGAAGTGTAAACTTTCTTCATTAACAATTTAAATAGAAAAACGAGAAACGAATATTTCATGTCCATTGTTTAATAATATTATATTGGTAACAGAGCATAGTCTATACGATGAACTCGCTAGGTACTACTGCACTGAAACAACAGTTTTATTGCAGTGGTTGAGCCCTGAAGCACTGAAAAAACAGTTTCAGTTTCAGTCACCCATTTGTATGGGACATCTTCAGGGCTCAACTACTGCACTGAAACTGTTGTTTTAGTGCAGTAGTTGAGCCCTGAAGATGTCCCATACAAATAGGTACGAAACGTCGGCAGATATACAAGTGACGCGGTTCCAGCCCGGAAGTCCAGAAGCAGATAACATGGACCATGACCGCGGAAGTCTACGTACCAGATTAAAGGGAAACATATCTGAAGTGAATAAATAATAGCAAACAAAGATATCGCAGTTACACTGCAGAAATACATCATCCAGCCTTCGCTCGACACTCGTACATATCACAGTCACAGGAAATCTTCTCATCAAATTTGTTCTAATTATGGATGTTACAAAATTGTGTTGACTAGCTAGTCATGGCACATAAAATTGTAATTTAGGTAATAAATATTCACAAGCAACTTTGTTAGGAAGAAAACTACGTTAGAACCTAGGGCAGTAACTATCTCGACGAGATCCTAGTGTAACAAAATCATGTCTCCGGAGTAATTTCACGTGAGTCAACAAAGTACCGGGATAAACTCCATCAACTTTAAATGACAGAAGTTTCAAAAACTTTCGTTGAATTCTTTCAGGACATATATTGTTCCCAGTATGTATGAGATACCATATAAGACATGCATGTTCAATTTTGCTAATTATAAAGAGCTTAAAACATCTATATTCATGAAGTACCGAGAAATTTTAATAACAAAACCCAAAAACCTGCAAGCAGAAGTGGCCAGTGATTCAATATGTTTGTTAAAAGTAAACGCTGTGTCAAATCGAACTCCCAGATCAGTAATTGTATCTTTGGTAGATAGATAGTGGTTATTTAGTTTGTATCGCGCAGATACGGGGGAAAATGAATGACACTAAGTAGCAGAGCAACGTTTAGAAACGTTAATACTTCGTTTGAAGGTAGTTCACCAATCAACCAAAACATTCAGGTTATGTCGTAAGTCAGCATCATCGGTACTATTGACTTCAGAATGTAGATTTATATCATCGGCACGAGTCAATACAGGACAAGTCAGTGAAGAAAATACATCATTAATGTAAAAGATAAATAGAAATGGAAACAAGTTCAAGCTGCCAGGAACTCCAGAAGTAGCAATATTCCTCAGAACTAAAATCATTGTAGAAAACAACATCTTCTGCTACTCAAATAAGATTAGGTTAAATTTAGTAGAAAAACCGGGCGAAAACCAAAAGAAGGGAGTTTACACAGTAAGATATCATGATTCAAAATATCGAATGTGCGAAAACATCTGTATATAAAGGGTTTTCCAATAACACAACTTTTTTTCAAAATAAAATGCAGACAATTTGAGATATTTCAAAAAATTTATTATCGGGTTGAAGTACAATCAAAACATTTATGAATGGAACTTGACTTCGTTCATATGGCCACCGCGGGCACGTTTGCAGCGGTCGATTCGTTGGACCCAATTTTCGATGACTCGGCCACACAATTCGGCCGAAACGGCTGCTATTTCGCGTTCAATGTTGGCTCTGAGCTCTTCTAACGTTGTCGGCTTGTTGGCATAGACCAATGACTTGACGTAGCCCCAAAGAAAAAAGTCTAGAGGCGTTAAATCGCACGAATGAGGCGGCCAATCGACTGGTCCATTTCTTGAGATAACACGCTCATCAAACTCACTCTTCAATAAATCGATGGTAACGTGTGCTGCGTGGCTTGTGGCACCGTCCTGCCAAAACTACATGTTGTCGAAGTCCATGACGGTCATTATCATCGACGAAAAAATATGGCCCTATGACGCAGCCGGCATGCAAACCGTACCAAACAGTTATTTTTTTGTGGATGAAGTGGGATTTCATGAAGCACATGTGGATTTTCACCCGACCAATAACGCATATTTTGCTTATTGACGAACCCATTGAGCCAAAAATGAGCTTCGTTACTTAAAATGATTTTGCGATGAAATTGATCATCTTGGCGCATCTTTTCCAGAGCCCAATCGGAGAACGTACGTCGCTTCAAATGGTCCATCGGCTTCAATTCTTAAGTCAGCTTGATCTTGTATGGGTGTAAACTAAGATCCTTACGCAAAATTCGCCATAAAGTGGTCTGGGCGATGCCCAACTCTTGAGAACGCCGTGGAATTGACTGATTTGGATCATTTGCTACGGACGTTTCAACGGCAGCGATATTTTCTACACTTCAACCAACCCGTTGTCTCACTGGTACGGCAACATCACACAACGAATATGTAGACTCAAATTTTTGCACTAAACTTGTTATTGTCTGTCTACTAGGGCGAGAATTACGACCGAAAATCGGAGTGAACGCTCTTAAAGTAGCGGTCACCGACTCCGAATTTCTGTAGTAAATTTTTATAATTTGCAGACGTTGTTCGTTCGTGTACTTTACCATGATGAAAATGTTAAGTTTATTGAATAAATTGATAGTGACAGTTCGATGATTAGTGAAAGGATGCGTTCACAAATTGAATTAAAAGTTGTCAAGTCCCTATTGGAAAACCCTTTATAACATCTACATGATCTCGTCCAAAACTTCACAAGTGTATCCCGAAAAATAAGAAAGATTGGAATTAGTTGATTTAAATGGTACGAAACCGTGCTACTGAGGAGACAAAAAAGAACATAAACTGAAATGTAGTTGTTTTTATTGGAAGGTTGATAATTATTGATAATGGGTTTGCTAAAGCATGCTGATATCCTCGAATAATGAAGCTTGGTATTAGATCACCTGTAGCTGTTGATTTAGTCGGTAGTGTATCCATAATCGGTAGAAGATCATAGCTTGATCAGATTTTATTAGACATGTAGTAGAAGTCAAAGAGCGGTTACTATCAAAACTACTGAAGAAGTACAAATTCATTCACTGTGGGGTATCGAACTCTTCGTCAGATAAAATAAGTCGTCCGGGTATTCTCACTGAGTCACATTTGATACTCAAAAATTACCATAAATCAGACGGGCTTTGTTTTATATTGTTATCTGTTCTTCGCATGTAATCATGATAATTTGTAGCATTCTGTGATTTAGCAAGTGATTTTAAATGTTTAAATTTCTCATAGTAAGAGTGATTGATTAAAAACCATTTTTTTTATAATTTCATTCAGCGAACATTTGTATATTATTTCATTGAAGTAAAATAATTCGCCTTTTTTTAAATGTTTTCCCTGTGCTTAACTTCGTTTATTCAATTATTGCTTAATTAAAGTTATAAGAAAATGGTATAAATTATTTTGTTGAATTAAGAAATTAGATATTTGATCTTGTTATTGTCTATGAAAATTTATTTGTAATAAATTAATTTTCAGATACTGTGCACCACCCGCACTGTATGATCATCCCTTGGAAGAAGAGAACCATAATAATTGCATGGAATGTGAAGACCAGACAAACTGCAAATCAAGCTTAAAAGCATGCGTAAATACGAAACATCTTAAAGAACAACGTTATAATTGCATGGAATGCGAATACATAACAAACAATAAGTCAAATTTTGAAAGACACGTGAAGAATAAACATTTTAAGGAACCCGATTATAATTGCACTGAATGTGAATACAAAACAAACGATAAGCTCAGTTATGAAAGACACATGAAGACTAAACATCTTAAAAAATACGATTATAATTGCATGGAGTGTGAATACAAGACGAACCATCAGTCGAATTTTAAAAGACATATGAAGATTAAACATCTTAAAGAACTGGATTATAATTGCATGGAGTGTGAGTACAAGACACACTATCAGTTAAAGTTAAAGGTACATATAAGAGAGAAACATCTTAAAAGACGCCATTATAAATGCATGGATTGTGAATATAAGATAAGTCACAAATCAATGTTGGAGGTACACGTAAAAACGAAACATCTCAAAGAACAGGATTATAATTGCATGCAGTGCGAATATAAAACAAACGATAAGTCAAATTTCGAAAGACATGTAAAGGTCAAACATTTTAAAGAACACGACTATAACTGCACGGACTGTGAGTTTAGGACGAATTATAAAAGGAGCCTAAAGCCACACCTAAAAACGAAACATCTTAAACAGCATGATTATAATTGTACGAACTGTGAATTTAAAACCAATTATAAAGAGAGTTTGAAGACGCACCTCAAAACGATACATCTTAAAGAACAACGTTTTAATTGCATGGAATGCGAGTACAAAACAAACAATAAGTCAACTTTTGAAAGACACGTGAAGAATAAACATTCTAAAGAATACAATTATAATTGTATTGAATGTGAATACAAAACCAACGATAAATTAAATTTGGAAAGACACATGAAGACTAAACATCTTAACGAACACGATTACAATTGCATGGAATGTGAATTCAAGACAAACTATAAATCAAGCTTAGAAGCACATGTAAAAATTAAACATCTTAATGAACAACATTACAACTGCATGGAATGCGAATACAAAACAAACAAGAAATCGAGTTTTGAAAGACACATGAAGAAAGAACATCTTAAAGAATACGATTATAATTGTGTGGAATGCGAATACAAAACAAATAAGAAGTCGAGTTTTGAAAGACACATGAAGAATAAACATCTTAAAGAATACGATTATAAATGTGTGGAATGTGAACACAAAACAAACGATAAGTTCAGTTATGAAAGACACGTGAAGACTAAACATCTTAAAGAACACTATTACAATTGCATGGAATGTGAATTCAAGACAAACTATAAATCAAGCTTAGAAGCACATATAAAAACTAAACATCTTAATGAACAACATTACAATTGCATGGAATGCGAATACAAAACAAACAAGAAATCGAGTTTTGAAAGACACGTGAAGAAAGAACATCTTAAAGAATACGATTATAATTGTGTGGAATGCGAATACAAAACAAATAAGAAGTCGAGTTTTGAAAGACACATGAAGAATGAACATCTTAAAGAATACGATTATAAATGTGTGGAATGTGAATACAAAACAAACGATAAGTTCAATTATGAAAGACACATGAAGACTAAACATGTTAAAGAGCACGATTATAATTGCATGGAGTGTGAATACAAGACGAGTCATCAGTCAAATTTTAAAAGACATATGAAAAGCAAACATCTTAAAGAATAGGACTGTAATTGCATGGAGTGTGAGTACAAGACAAACTATAAATCAAACTTAAAAGCACATATAAGAAAGAAGCATTTTAAAGAACACACAATTTGAGGAAAACCATAAATCATGCCTAGAGACGCTATAAAACGATATATCTTAAAAACATGATTATCATTGCGTGGAGTGTGTGTTCAAAACAAATATAAAACGAACATTACTTGAAGGAATCACATAAAAAGAAAACATGTTAAACAAGCTGTTATATATAACGGCTTAAACGTATATACATCCTCTGAAGTTCTGTAGTTCGTCACAGTGTTGGTTGGTTCCAAAGCATTTGAAAATTTCCTGTCGAGAAAACGGAACTTTTTCTATCATTGTCAGAGATAAAGAGACTGGCGCGACTCTCACAACGCGGAGGAAATAACTAACATAAATAAAACCACCATCGATCATTGGCGAGATATGTCCATAACGAAAAATAATTTTGATAAATAAACATAACAAGTCAAGTCGATGTCATATACACGGATACTTTATAAACGTCAGCAAGTAGACGTTATATATGTACCTAGTCCTGCCATAAGTATTGATACAAGTGTAAACGCACCTTTTTGCAGATGATAACTTGAAAGCACAAAAATTTTATGTTGGCAGTTCTGACATTTGATATATGCTTTACAAAAGTGCCGAACAATTTCACTATAGCGTGAGTCGTCATTATGGAATGGTCGGATAAAGAGAGCCGTATTGCGGTTATTGCACTTCATAAGTGTGGAATAGAGAGAGCCCGTATTTTTGATTTATTGAAACCGTTAAATATTACGCGTGTGTTTGTGTATCGTACTGTTAAGTTATTCATTGATACTGGAAATGTAATCGACCGTGAAAGATCTGGCAGGCCTCGCGTAGTTCGTACACTACAGGCCATCAATGCTGTGAGGTCCCGCATCAATCGACATCCTGTCCGCAAACAGAAAATCATGGCTCGTGAAATGGGTATCGCTCCGAAAACCATGAGCCGTATCATTAAACAAGACCTAGGACATAGAACTTTCAAACGACAAACAGGACAGCGCCTTAACGTTGAATTAAAAAGAATAGAGAGAAAAAATGCAGACACCTAATATCGTTGTACGGCAAAGAGCGTTACAAAAAAATTCTGTTTTCTGATGAAAAAATTTTTACCGTGGAAGAAACTTTTAACAAGCAGAATGATAGGGTGTATGCACGGTCCTCCAAGGAAGCCAGTGAAGTGGTGCCAAGGATTCAGCGAGGTCATTTTCCTGCTTCAGTGATGGTTTGGTGGGGAGTATCCTATGACGGTGTCACTTCCTTGCATTTTTGTGAAGAAGGTGTTAAAACAGCGGCCAAAAACTATCAACGAGACATTTTAAGCAATATAGTGGAGTCCCTGAACTACACCATGTTCCAAAACCAACCATGGATATTCCAACAAGATTCTGCGCCCGCTCACAAGGCCAAAACAACTCAGCAATGGCTTGAAAATCATGTACCTGAGTTTATTAGTACTGACTATTGGCCGTCGGCAAGCCCAGACCTAAATCCGCTCGACTACAAACTGTGGTCAATATTAGAGGGCATAGTCTGTAGAAGACCCCATCGCAACCTGGAATCATTGAAGCTAGCGTTAACAGAAGCAGTCGACAATTTTCCCATGGATATCGTCCGTACAGCGATTGATGAGTGGCCCTGCAGACTTCGGCGTTGTATTAAGGCAAATGGCGGCCATTTCGAGTAATTTGCATTGTATTTTGTAGCTTACTATTGCCAGAATAAACTGTCAAAAAATAATTTAAATCCAACTTGCAGTTTTCTTTTTGTACTTAAAAACCTTTATATTAGTATTTATGGCAGGACTAGGTATACGGACTTCAGTAAAGCTTCCGATACTACTAATCATGGCATTTTGATTTCCAAGTTGACATATTTTGGCTTTGCTCCGAATATTACTAATTTATTTTTTTCCTATCTGCAAAATCGTTCCGGTTATGTGCATTATAATGGGTTCTCATCTAATCTGTTCGATATTTCCTCTGGAGTCCCACAGGGTTTCCATTTGGCACCCCTTTTGTTCAATATCTATGTCAACGATCTCTTGGAACGTCTTGACTGCAGAGTGTTAGCTTATACCGACGATAAAAATCTTTAGCAGTATTAATTCACCCGAGGCTAGCACTAATCTTCAAACAAATCTGTGCACTATTGACAAATGGTGTACCTATAATCAGATACAGCTAAACATCGACAAATGTGCTGTTCTCCCTTTTAGCAGAAGTGACACTCCGCTTTACTATGACTATAATGTTCGTCAATCTACTATACCTAGAGTATACAACTTGAAGGATCTTGGAGTTTCGTTCGACTCGCATCTTAGCTTTTCTAAGCATATAAGTAGCATAACTACATCATCTTCTAGAAGTCTTGGATTCTTTATTCGATCTTGCAAGGGTTTTAGTAGCCTGCACACTTTGAAGGTTCTCTACTGTTCTCTTGTCCGGTCCAGAATGGAATACGCTTCAGTGGTGTGATACCCGCATTACCATTACCAGCAGTTACTCCTGGAGCGTGTTCAAAAGAGATTTCTGAAATATTTATTTTGTAGGATTGATGGACATTATTCTACCTTTGGTATGACATATGAGAGTCTACTTGCTAGACATAATTTCGAATCCCTTTGTACACGCAGGGAGAAAGCTAGTGGTGGTTTTCTTTATAAATTAATAAATAATTTTATTGATTCTACTGATCTACTATCTCAAATTGATTTCCTCGTACCTAGGTTTGATACTTGATCGTCGGCAACTTTTTCAATACCTAGGCCAAGAACCAATGTTCTTTACAAGACACCACTGGTACATATGTGCAGAAATGCCAATAGATTATACGTGGAACCCTTTCATTAATCAACATTTATTGTTCATTTAGTTTTCAAATGACTTGCACTACCTTATTATGAAATGTCCTCTATATACAACCAATACTCAAATTGATTTCCTCGTACCTAGGTTTGATACTTGATCGTCGGCAACTTTATCAATACCTAGGCCAAGAACCAATGTTCTTTACAAGACACCACTGGTACATATGTGCAGAAATGCCAATGGATTATACGTGGAACCCTTTCATTAATCAACATTTATTGTTCATTTAGTTTTCAAATGACTTGCACTACCTTATTATGAAATGTCCTCTATATACAACCAATGCTCAAATTGATTTCCTCGTACCTAGGTTTGATACTTGATCGTCGGCAACTTTATCAATACCTAGGCCAAGAACCAATGTTCTTTACAAGACACCACTGGTACATATGTGCAGAAATGCCAATGGATTATACGTGGAACCCTTTCATTAATCAACATTTATTGTTCATTTAGTTTTCAAATGACTTGCACTACCTTATTATGAAATGTCCTCTATATACAACCAATGCTTATTAAGACAATTTACATGGTATATTACTTAAGTCTTTTTTTAAGTTGAATATTATCAATTGATTCTTCTCATACTCACGTTTAGATATAGCGTGATTTTCGCATTCATTTTAACGTTGGACGGCATGGAGCCGTACCTACCCGACCAACGATTATAAAATGGGTTACAAGTTTTCGGTCCACAGGCAACATTATGGGGAAGAAACCACCAGGCGCTACACGAACAGTGAGGACTCCGGAGAACATTGACAGAGTGACAACAGCAATGATTAGGAGTCCTGATCGTTCAGCTCGACGGCACGCATCTTCATTACACATGGAACGTGAGTCGGTCCGAAAAATTTTGAAACGGGATCTCAAGTTTCATCCTTACAAGATTGTGTGTGTACAGGAGTTAAAAGAAACTGACTACCCCCAACGGTTGGATTTCGCTACTCAAATGCAAGTTCTCCTTCACGATCAGCCTGACGTTCTGATTTTCATGAGCGATGAAGCTCACTTTTACCTAAATGGGACAGTGAACCAACAGAACTGCAGATACTGGGCAGAGGAAAACCCAAGACAGCTTCATGCGAAACCTCTCCATTCGCCTCGTGTGACTGTATGGTGTGCGGTGTCGAGACAGCATGTTATTGGCCCCTTCTTTTTTGAAGAGGATGGAGTTGCGGTGACAGTGAACGCGAATCGGTACGTGCGTATGATCAACGATTTTTTTTTCTTGCAACTGCAGATGCTCAACTTGCAACAGGACATATGGTTTCAGCAAGATGGAGCTACTGCACACACAGCAAGAGTTTCGATGACGTTGCTGCGAAACTTGTTCCCAGGTCATGTCATTTCAGGATTTGGAGATGTGCCCTGGCCTCCTCGTTCTCCCGACCTCAACATCTGCGATTTTTTTTTGTGGGGACATTTAAGGAGAAAGTTTTTCAACGCAAACCTCGTAATTTGGAAGATTTGAAAGAGGCAATTCGTGAAGAGGTGGCACTAATCACCAAGGAGACACTACAGCTAGTATGGCAGAGCTTCCTCAACAGAATTGAAAACTGCATCAGAGAAGACGGCCGTCACCTTCCTGACCTTATTTTTGTAAGTTAAATGGCATATCCTAATAAACATGTCCGAAAAGTAAATATATTTTTTGTTTAAAAAATTAACACCGTTTTGCTGTTTTCAAAATGTTAATACTTCCCGTGGTCAGCCTATAGATATATATATATATATATATATATATATATATATATATATATATATATATATATATATATATATATATATATGTATATATTTGTAATGTAAATACAGATTTGTAAATCATTACGTAGATGTTATTGATAACTAATTTAAATATACATGTATGCAATGGTTATTAAAGCCAAGAAATATTGAATTATATTTTACTTTATTGTAGAATTTGTACTTTACTTATTGTAAATATCTTTATTCTATTCTAATAAATATATTAAAGGTGTATAAGACTTTCATTTAGAAATACAAGCATATCTTCAAAAAGCGAATAATAAACAGCGTGTTTCAAAAAGAATATACGTATTACAAAGTATTATTTTGTCCAAACTATCGATCGCTGCGGCTCGGCTCGCCTATTGAAGAAACGAAACATAGTCTAGTTTATTTAATAGTCGCTAGATGTCAGTTGTCTTCTGTTTTTCTTGATAACCGTCATATATTGAAAATGGCTACTGCGCAGCAGAAATCATTTTGTGTTCTCGAGTTTGCGAAGTGCAATTCAGTGATTACAGTGCAAAGACGTTTCAGGTTGAGCTATCAAATTGATCCTTCGAATGGGTGGAACATTCGCAAATGGTATCGACAGTTTGTAGATAAAGGATGTGTATGTAAAGGAAAGAGTCCTGGCCGTAATCGTGTTTCTGAAGAAAATGTTGCACGAATTCAAACTGCTTTTCAACGTAATCCTTCAAAATCAACTCGTCGTGTCAGTCGGGAGTTACAACTGCCTACAACAAGAATTTGGCGTGTTTTGAGACGTCTGTTGGTTATGAAGTTACAGTTGTTACAAGCTCTTCGTCCTGACGACAAACGGAAACGTGTGGCATTTTGTAACGAGATTCATGATGCTATTGACAATGATAACACTTTCGCACAACGCATCGTGTTCAGTGATGAAGCGACTTTCCATATTATTAGGTGCGCAACAAAGTTCTCGCTGTTTTTTTGATGAAAATGCAACTTTATTGTGAAAAAATGCTCGAACACCGACACGGTAGAAGTGTTGGTCTTTTGAGGCTATCCACGAATCAAGCCATTTCGAGACGTCTTCATGTGAACGGAACTGTTGATTAGCCAGACCATGTGCCATCGAACGGAACAAGTAATAATCGGACGGCGCAATATCTTGGGAATATGGCGGGTGGGGTAGGACCTCCCATTTGAGCGTTTTTAAGTTGGTTTTAACGGGTTTGGCAACGTGAGGTCGAGCGTTGTCGTGCTGTAGAATCACTTTTTCGTGCCTCTGCTCGTATTGTGGCCGCTTTTCGCGCAGTGCTCGGCTCAATCCCATCAATTGAGTTCGGTTTCAACAGCTCATAATAAATAACACCGCCCTGGTCCTACCAAATACACAGTAAAACCTTCGCAGTGTGAATATTCGGCCGAACCGACGACGTAGAAGCATGACCGGGCAATCCCCATGATTTTGTTCTCTTTGGACTGCTGTAATGAATCCATTTTTCATCACCCGTAACGATGCGATCCTTTTTTGCCGCTGGAGCAGTTGTTCATAGGCGAAAAAACGACGCTCAACGTCTCTTGGCTTAAAATCATAAAGAACCCAAGTTCCTTGTTTTTGAATCATTCCCAACGCATGCAATCGCTGGGAAATGGCTTGGCGGGTAACTCCTAATGCTGCTAAAAGTATATGACGCAAAAACAAAATCACTAATGTGTCAAAGCAGTTCGTTTACCAAATGTGTAAGCTTGGTTCATGACGTTTTGGTTATGTCACAATCGACCAGCACTTACTACTGGAGCCATCTCTTGAAAAACAGCGAGAACTTAGTTGCGCACCTAATAGTATCTGGCAAACAAACACAATGTTCGAATTTGGGTCTACAGAACCCACATGCAGCCATTAAACATGTACGAGATTCGCCTAAAATCAATGTGTTTTGTGCGATATCCCGATCATCTGTTTACGTCCCATTCTTCTTTGATGGAAACACGATTAACGGTCAGCAGTATCTCGCTATGTTACAAAACTGGTTGTTTCCGAGACTGCACGAAGACAACTTTATTTTTCAACAAGACGGGGCACCCCCTCACTGGTGTCGCCAAGTGCGTGAATATCTGAATCTTTTGGAAAAGGTGAACGTCTAGTTGTATTTCACATTGATTGTGAAACTTCGTTAAATAATGGTCTAGTATTTGAATCAAAAAAGGCAGGTGACCACTATGAAGATATAAATAGCGTATTTGCTGAGTATATGAGAAACATATTACCAAGCTTTGATCTTGGACCTGTCGTCGTAATGGAAAATGCTCCATACAACTCAGTAAAAACTTATTAAAAAATTAAATTTTTAATAATTCTTAGAGAAAAGACACAATAGTTGAATAGAAAACATGAAAAATATTAAGGTAGATAAAACACTATTAAAAGCTGATCTTTTTGATAAAATAAAAACGTGTTGCTATGATATGTGCCATGACATATTGAATAAAATTCGAGTGTTGGTATAAACATTTACTCACAACACAATATTTAATTATGGAACTCTTTTGTTTGAATTTTTTTGTAAAATATTAATAGGGTTGATCTGGTGTTTTTTAGAATCAACCAGATACGTAAAACAAGAAGTTATTCTTCCAAACTATATTACACCAATCAAGAAATATTTACTAGCTTACTAACAGGTAACATTGAATGAAATTATACACAGAAATGACATCAAATATTGACTAATAACGCTTTAAAACAATTTAGATTTAATTTGGTCTAAAATAATGTAACAACGAGGGTAGCCGTTTATATTTTGGAAACAGGCAACACTATCACACATCGATAACTACAGTATATCGTTGGTATAGTGAACTCAAACTTGGACGGCGTTCTTTGGAAGATGAATTTCGTGAAGGACGTCCCACAAATGTTGTTGTATCGGAATTGATAATGCAAGACCGTCATGTGACATACTGTGAGATCGAAGCATCTCTAAGTATTAGTAACACCAGCGTGCATAAGATCCTGCAGAACATTTAGTCGTTAAGAAGCTATGTTCACGTTAGGGTGTATGGGCCCGATACTAAACAGTAGTCGACTGTGTGGGTATTCTAAGATGAGCCAAAATCAACAAAAGCTGTTCGCACTCGAAGCACACCAAAACAAATGATCGCCTGTTTTTTCGAAAAAACCAATCACGTTGCAACCGTGCCTTTAGAAAGTTGTAGAACGGTCAATTCCGAATGGTACACAACTATTTGTTTGCCAGTTTTTTAAGAAATAAGGAAAACAAACCGAAAACGACAGATCATTCTCCACCATGACAATGCAAGCTCTTACAGGTTGATTCAAACAATTGAATATTTGACCAGGCAAAACATTGAATTGATGAGCCACCCGCCGTACAGTCCTGATCTAGCACCCTGTGATTTCTTTTTGTTCCCACACGTAAAGAATAAACTTCGTGGTCAACGGTTTTCTATGCCGAAAGAGGCAGTTGAGGCATTCAAAACTCATATTTTGGAGATACCGCCGTCACAGTGGCAACAGTGCTTTTCGGATTGGTTTAAACGATTGCAAAAATGCATTGATTTTCAAGGAGAATATTTTAAAAAGCAATAGAACTATTTTCGATAATAAAATATTTTTTTTGTTTGCTACTGCGAAATATAAACGGCTACCCTCGTATAATGACGTACTATTTCAACTTTTTTAAACTAATTATGTGTTTTCTAAACAAATATCTACACAAGAATTTGAACGCATATACTACTGATATATTTACTTTCCTATTCAAAATTTCACGAATTTTATAGGTTAATTTGGGCTTGGTGCCTGTTCAGAAATTTGTCTCTCTCGTTTTGAAACACAATATAGTAGAGCTAGCAAGAATGGCATAAATCTGAATTGATTTTTCTATAAAACACAATAATCTACGACACCTACAAGCCATAAGACAAATCCTAAGTAGATGTAAAGATGAAGCATTTTAACCCATTAGCGACCATAATCCCCATTTGAGGATTTTGGTTTTTCCCCTAAAAAGCTTGGCGCCAAAAGTATATAGCCATCGTCCGACAACTCAATTTCATTTTAGACTTGTCAGTCAATATTTTTGTAAGCAG
Source organism: Dermolepida albohirtum (assembly GCA_031893035.1). Taxonomy (NCBI): domain Eukaryota; kingdom Metazoa; phylum Arthropoda; class Insecta; order Coleoptera; family Scarabaeidae; genus Dermolepida; species Dermolepida albohirtum. Next base: position 15,128 of record JAVIWB010004028.1, on the reverse strand, counting down.
ATAATTTGTGTTTTGTCTCTGGTTTTTTTTTTAAATCAAACAAATTTGGAATTTATCGGTAAGTTGAACACCACAAAATTGTCTTACTTGAGACATAATTTTTTTGGTTTGGTTTTTACATTATAATTAAATATCGTGATTAAATATGTAAAATAGAGGTTATGGTAACTATACGTTACTTTCTCAACAATTTACTCTTTGAAAATATGATTTTATTGAACATTTTATTACGATACCCATTTGGGGATTATGGACAATAGCAAGTATTTTTTTCCTCTCTTAGTTTTACAGACTTTTTTTGCATTTTACAAGAATGGGTACCAAGAAATTCTTAACACTGGCTGAATTCGCAGATCTTGTAAATCATCCACATTTTTTGGAAAGTGACGACGATGAAGCAACTATTGATATTGTTGAACTTCCTCCAGAACAAGTGGACATGATGTCAGATGTCGAAGATATTGACGACAATATATTAGAAGACAACTGTCCCAAAGATGTTCCTGGTAGACTAGAGATTCAATCGAATGCCTTCAATATAGCTTCTGCAAGCTGTATGGAACCTGATAACGACTATGTAAGGACAAATGAACCATCAAAAAAACGTATTAAAAAAATAGTATCAAGAGACGAGAAATTGTTCCAAAATGGCGGAAAATAAGACCCGACTTTGTGAAAATACTTGGCAATAATGATGACATTGAAAATGCTCGATCTCAAATAAAGGAATCACTAAAAGGAAAATCACCTGTTGAGGTTTGGTTTTTACATTATAATTAAATATCGTGATTAAATATGTAAAATAGAGGTTATGGTAACTATACGTTACTTTCTCAACAATTTACTTTTTGAAAATATGATTTTATTGAACATTTTATTACGATACCCATTTGGGGATTATGGACAATGGCAAGTATTTTTTTCCTCTCTTAGTTTTACAGACTTTTTTTGCATTTTACAAGAATGGGTACCAAGAAATTCTTAACACTGGCTGAATTCGCAGATCTTGTAAATCATCCACATTTTTTGGAAAGTGACGACGATGAAGCAACTATTGATATTGTTGAACTTCCTCCAGAACAAGTGGACATGATGTCAGATGTCGAAGATATTGACGACAATATATTAGAAGACAACTGTCCCAAAGATGTTCCTGGTAGACTAGAGATTCAATCGAATGCCTTCAATATAGCTTCTGCAAGCTGTATGGAACCTGATAACAACTATGTAAGGACAAATGAACCATCAAAAAAACGTATTAAAAAAATAGTATCAAGAGACGAGAAATTGTTCCAAAATGGCGGAAAATAAGACCCGACTTTGTGAAAATACTTGGCAATAATGATGACGTTGAAAATGCTCGATCTCAAATAAAGGAATCACTAAAAGGAAAGTCACCTGTTGAGGTTTGGTTTTTACATTATAATTAAATATCGTGATTAAATATGTAAAATAGAGGTTATGGTAACTATACGTTACTTTCTCAACAATTTACTTTTTGAAAATATGATTTTATTGAACATTTTATTACGATACCCATTTGGGGATTATGGGCAATAGCAAGTATTTTTTTCCTCTCTTAGTTTTACAGACTTTTTTTGCATTTTACAAGAATGGGTACCAAGAAATTCTGAACACTGGCTGAATTAGCAGATCTTGTAAATCATCCACATTTTTTGGAAAGTGACGACGATGAAGCAACTATTGATATTGTTGAACTTCCTCCAGAACAAGTGGACATGATGTCAGATGTCGAAGATATTGACGATAATATATTAGAAGACAACTGTCCCAAAGATGTTCCTGGTAGACTAGAGATTCAATCGAATGCCTTCAATATAGCTTCTGCAAGCTGTATGGAACCTGATAACGACTATGTAAGGACAAATGAACCATCAAAAAAACGTATGAAATAAAATAATATCAAGAGACGAGAAATTGTTCCAAAATGGCGGAAAATATGACCCGACTTTGTGAAAATACTTGGCAATAATGATGACATTGAAAATGCTCGATCTCAAATAAAGGAATCACTAAAAGGAAAGTCACCTGTTGAGGTTTGGTTTTTACATTATAATTAAATATCGTGATTAAATATGTAAAATAGAGGTTATGGTAACTATACGTTACTTTCTCAACAATTTACTTTTTGAAAATATGATTTTATTGAACATTTTATTACGATACCCATTTGGGGATTATGGACAATGGCAAGTATTTTTTTCCTCTCTTAGTTTTACAGACTTTTTTTGCATTTTACAAGAATGGGTACCAAGAAATTCTTAACACTGGCTGAATTCGCAGATCTTGTAAATCATCCACATTTTTTGGAAAGTGACGACGATGAAGCAACTATTGATATTGTTGAACTTCCTCCAGAACAAGTGGACATGATGTCAGATGTCGAAGATATTGACGATAATATATTAGAAGACAACTGTCCCAAAGATGTTCCTGGTAGACTAGAAATTCAATCGAATGCCTTCAATATAGCTTCTGCAAGCTGTATGGAACCTGATAACGACTATGTAAGGACAAATGAACCATCAAAAAAACGTATGAAATAAAATAATATCAAGAGACGAGAAATTGTTCCAAAATGGCGGAAAATAAGACCCGACTTTGTGAAAATACTTGGCAATAATGATGACATTGAAAATGCTCGATCTCAAATAAAGGAATCACTAAAAGGAAAGTCACCTGTTGAGGTTTTTGAAACACTATTTGATGAGGAAATTATGTCTTATGTAGTTGAACAAAGTATTAAATATGCTTCTTAAAACAACAGGCGCAGTTTTACTTTTTTAGCAGACTGCTTGAAAAAATTTGTAGGATTTTTGTTGCTGACTGGATATCATTCGTTATCACAAGAGCGAATGTATTGTTGTGAAGATGAAGACTTGTGCGTTGAGGCTGTTAGCAAATGTTTTTCGAGACACAGATATTTAGAAATTAAAAGAAACATTCACTTCAATGATAATTCTGAAATTCTCACCAATAAGACAGCAGATCCAGGTTTGAATATAAGTCCCCTAATAGAAATGATGAACCAACGATATCTCAAATTTGGAGTTTTTGCTAGAAATAAAGGGTTTTCCAATAAGGACTAGACAACTTTTTTTCAAAATAAAATGCAGACCATTTGAGATATTTCAAAAACTTTATTATCGGGTTGAAGTACAATCAAAACATTTATGAATGGAATTCGACTTAGTTCATATAGCCACCGCGGGCACGTTTGCAGCGGTCGATTCGTTGGACCCCATTTTCGATGACTCGGCCACACAATTCGGCCGAATGACTTGACGTAGCCTCAAAGAAAAAAGTCTAGAGGCGTTAAATCGCACGAACGAGGCGGCCAATCGACTGGTTCATTTCTTGAGATAACACGCTCATCAAACTTACTCTTCAATAAATCGATTGTAACGTGTGCTGTGTGGCTTGTGGCACCGTCCTGCTGAAACCACATGTTGTCCAAGTCCATATCTTCCATTTCGAGCCAAAAATAATCGGTAATCATGGCGCGATAACGATTACCATTCACAGTAACGTGACGATCATTATCGTCGACGAAGAAATATGGCCCTATGACGCCGCCGGCATGCAAACCGCACCAAACCGTTATTTTTTGTGGATGAAGTGGTATTTCATGAAGCACATGTGGATTTTCACCCGACCAATAACGCATATTTTGCTTATTGGCGAACCCATTGAGCCAAAAATGAGCTTCGTCACTGAAAATGATTTTGCGATGAAATTGATCATCTTGGCGCATCTTTTCCAGAGCCCAATCGGAGAACCTACGTCGCTTCAAATGGTCCATCGGCTTCAATTCTTGAGTCAGCTTGATCTTGTATGGGTGTAAACCAAGATCCTTACGCAAAATTCGCTATAAAGTGGTCTGGACGATGTCCAACTCTTGAGAACGCCGTGGAATTGACTGATTTGGATCATTTGCTACGGACGTTTCAACGGCAGCGATATTTTCGACACTTCGACCAACCCGTTGTCTCACTAGCACGGCAACATCACACAACGAATATGTAGACCCAAATTTTTGCGCTAATCTTGTTACTGCCTTACTACTAGGGCGAGAATTACGACCGAAAATCGGAGTTAAAGCTCTTAAAGTAGCGGTCACCGACTCCGAATTTCTTTAGTAAATTTTTATAATTTGCAGACGTTGTTCGTTCGTGTACTTTACCATGATGAAAATGTTAAGTTTACTGAATAAATTAACAGTGACAGTTCGATGATTAGTGAAAGGGTGCGTTCACAAATTGAATTAAAAGTTGTCAAGTCTCTATTGGAAAACCCTTTATAAGTATTGACGAGCAAATGATTTGGTATTACGGACATCATTATTTCAAACAATTTATTAGAGGAAAGCCGATTCGATTTGAGTTCAAACAATGGACAATGTGTTGTGCGGAAACGGGGTACTGTTACCACGCTGAATTATATACAGGGAAAAGAACAGATGATTGTGAGTTACAAGGCTTAGGAGCATCCGTTATAATGAAGAATATTGCATTTAGTGACAATCCTTCAAATCACGTGTTTCATTTCGATAATTTCTTTACTAGTTTCGAACTTATGAAAATGTTGAAAGAGAAAAACATTGCAGCCACGAGGACAGCTCGGTCAAATCGCCTAAATAAATGCCCCATAAAATCGGACAGTGACTTCAAGAAGGAGGTTCGTGGGAGTTTAGATTATCGATTTGATGTTAGTAATGAAATATTATGTGTAGTATGGAAGGATAATATATGTGAAGGAGTAGAACCACTTAACAATGTAACTAGATGGTCGAAATCCAAGAAGAAGCAAATAAAAGTCAATCAACCCTACTGCATAAACAATTACAATAAGTTTATGGGAGGGGTTGATAAACTAGATTGGAACATCAATAAGTATAGAATTAAAATTCGCGGAAAAAAGTGGTATTTTCCCATTTTCACGAATATCATTGATACAGCTGTTGTAAACGCATACGTATTGTACTGTCATACTGAGAAAATCATGCCACTGTTAGAATTCAGACGCATAATTGCTCGCGCATATTTGCAGCAATCGTCGGCACTTTCCAATCCTAAACATCTTGGGAGACCTTCCCTAAAAAAACAAGCTCTAAAACGCGTCCCCGAAAGGGTTATAAAACACCCAATAGGACAAAGAACATTGGAAGACAAACAAAGAAAATGCGCGGTTTGCAAGACAAATATTCGAAAAGAATGTGGCAAATGTAATGTATGGTTACATGTGGAATGCATGGAACAATGGCAGCAATATGTATACCGATTAAACCTTATAATTTCTCATAGATATGTAGATAACATAATTCATAAAATAAAAGTATTTTTCTTGTTAGTTCTTCTTTACACACAACCGCCCATGATCCCCATTTGGGACTTTTTGAAAAATATAAAATATTTCCAAAATGAAACATAATTTGAACATAATTACATTATTACAGACTTTTTTGAGTATTTATATATCCTTTTCAGTAAAAATTAAAAAAAAAACACTGGGCGTTAATGGGTTAATGCCAATTTTCCGGATGTATCAACGATGCTATTTTTGATCGCATTTTCTAGCTTCCGTCAATATTTTCGATCGCCCCGTACATGGATGCGATCACTTTGCAATTATCTGCTGATGATGACAACTTAGTTGTTGAAATGTGTATACAGAATTACGAAAGTTAATGTGAAAAGGGGTTATATTGTATATCAACCTTAGTGATTATGATGATTCATTTTTATAGGTGGTGGAAGGTATCAAAATTTTAAAAATATTCTTTCTTCAATGCAAGTAGCGCATTTGTGGGATTATCCACTTTTATTAAATAAAATAAAAGTTTCTATACCCTGTCTTAGAATAAGAAGGAGTGATTCAAATATTGCGCCAAAATAGTACATATTTTTAAGAGATTTCATTGGTTCTTGAACAGGCAAGTTTAATATGGATAAATGAATGCCAGATATCCGCCATTTTTCATAACCTGTAAACGTTTAATTACATTTTTGCATTGTTTTACTATATTTTTCTGTATTATTTAATAAAATCTGTACTTTTGAGTACAAAAATAAAATGAGTGATCACCGAGGTTCTAGCAAACAGTTTGTATCACCACCCAGAAAGCGTGAACGACTGGGACACCTGATGCATGAACAAAAACAAACAGTTTTGAATATATATAAAATGCTAACGCTGCAAACTCCACCAATGGGAACGACAGCAATTGTAACGAACATCTCTGAAATGCTAAGTAAGTTGTAGGTATTATTTCTATAACAATATGTTATAAGGAATGTATTCCCGGGCTGGCCAAATCAACTGTATATCGAGTTATCCAAGAATATAAACAGACAGGTGAAATCAGCCCTTCTAAAGAACGAGTAGGCAGGCATTCTAGTCTCCTAGAATCTGATGAATCTGTCAAAAGTATTGTACGGCAGATGGTGCATGGTTTCTTTTTAAAAACGAATTCATTGCATTTAGTACGTCTTCATAAGGAACAATATAATATATATGTAACTGATCAAATGGCAGCTGCTGCATATAAAACTGTATTGAGGTCACCATCATATCATTGTGAACTCAAACCAGTTCAAATGATTTGGGCACAAATAAACAGTGAAGTTTCTTAAAAAAATACTACATTCAAAGTGTCACATGTATGAGAACTTTTGATGGAAGCGATTACAAATGTTACAATGGATAATTGGAAAAATTGTATCAACCATGTGATTAAAGGAGAAAAAAGAATGTAATGTGGGGCGTAGATGGGTTAATGGATGATATTGTGGAACCATTTATTATTTGTGTCAGAAACAGTGACAGTGAAAGTGATTTATTGTCAAGCACAAGTGAATCCGATTAGTTGTACTGCTAATGTTTCTATATTTATAATCTTTGTTGTATTTTTGATGGAGTTTTATAATAAATTTTAACAGTAGTTTACATTTTACCTTGAATTTCGCAAATAGATTTCATATGAATATCAATAATTTATGACTTACAAATATATATACGAGGAGGAGTCAAAAAGTTCCCGGAATTTTGTTTTAACTCTTTATTACCACAACATAGGTACACAGTCACTTAATCGCCTTCAAAGTAGGCGCCGTCTGAACACACACACTTGCTCCACCGCTCCTGCCATTGTTGGAAACAATGATGAAAGTCCTGTTGTGGTATCTTCCGAAGTTCAGCCGTCGCGTTGGTTTCGATGTCTTCTACGGTGTCAAAACGGTTACCTTTGAGGCCCTTTTTGAGCTTGGGGAAGAGCTAGAAATCCTATGGCGCTAAATCCGGTAAGTAGGGAGGCTGCTGGAGGACTGGAATGTTTTTTTCTGCAAGCCATGTTTGCACAACAATCGACGTGAGGGAGCATTATCGTGATGGAGTTCCTTCTTGCCATTTGCCTGGACGTTTTCTTCGAATTTCCCTCACAAAACTTGCACGTAAAAAGGACCGTTAACCGTTTGTCCAGCTAGTAAAAATTCATGGCGCACCACACCTTCGTTGTCGAAAAACGCAATGAGCATCACTTTTGTTTTCGATTTGACATGACGTGATTTCTTTGGTCGAGGAGAGGACGATGTGTGCCATTCTGATGACTACATCTTGGTTTCCGGGTCGTATCACCCAATTCACCAGTATTGTCTGCAATCTCCTCTGTGCTTTTTTCAAAACATTCGGCCGCCGTCAACTTTTTCCATCTGATCCGGATTCAGCAAGCGCGGGACAAACTTTGGACTGACATGTTTCATCTTCAAATCATCTGACAGGATTGCGCTTCTTGTGCCAACTCGTCGATGGTCATTCTGCGGTCTGCTCTGATTAATTGTTTCACTCGCTCGACCATTAGGTTGAAGGTCTCCCAGTGCGACTCTCGTCTTCCAGAATCTTGAAAACCACTCGTAAACGGCTGTTTTCTTTAAAGAATCGTCAGTAAACTGTTTGTATTCTCTGATTTTCCCATGAATATTGATGTTCAACTAATCGCGCCAACTTACCACACACTGCTAAACTTCACACTGCGTGTTCAGATATATATATAACTATGCACCATAAGTATGTACAAAATTTATTGTGATTGCATCACAACATTTTGACTTCTATATGTATTACTTTTCTATTGAAAAGAAAATTTCATGAAATATTTATTTTAATAATATTTAATCTTAATTTTGAATAGGTTGTACATATTAATCCAAAATGTAACGTTTGTACAATCAAACTTCCATTAAAATGAATTTTTTTCATTTATTTTTACGTAATAAAGAAAGAGATTAATAATATTGTTGACAAACTACTACATTCACAACTATTTCCAGTTAAAAATTGGCATTCTAGTATTAATGTTATAGTGTTCTATTACTAATGTTCTACTGGATTCTCTTAAATCGCCACGTCCATTATTATTAGCGTGCAAAAGACTAAAACTATGTAATCGAGAAGCAATCACGACATTTGTACAAGATACATTAGAACAATTTGAGTTTCTAATAGAGTAACTGTCAATATTTGTTAATGATGGAGCCAGTACAATGTGTTGTATAGACCGTGTTTTTAAAAAATAGAGCGGTAATTTGCTGCATGTTATGTGTAAAATTCATGCATCTCGAGGCAGAATTATTTGAAAATTTTATCCAGAGGTAGATGTATTAATTGTAAGTACGGTTTCTACCACAAATAGGTTTACGATCTAAATCAATACTGGTCTACACGACGGTGGTGAGTCCCAAAGGTACCCGACCCAACGAAGAAAACCAATTGTTTCAGGGATTAACTCTGCCACCTATTTAATTTCAAAGTAGTTAGAGAACTAATACAAAAAAAATGCTCGAAGAATTTCGAAGTTTATCAGTGATGAATTCAATGGAATTTATTCAAAGAATTGAAGATTGTAAGTTGAAAGATGGGCAAATTTTAGTGTCACTCGACGTATGAGGGTGGTCCCAGAAGTACCCGACCCAACAAAGAAAACAAAAATTTTGGAAAGAAATGTATTTATTTTTTAACATAATCCCCTTTCAGCTCTATACACTTTTCCCAGCGATGTTCAATAAGTTCGATACCCTTTTTAGAATACGAACGGTCTTGCTCTCCAAAATAGCCATTAGCCGCCGACATCACATCTTCATCGTTGGAAAATGTTTCACCATTGAGCTATTTTTTCAAGTTTGGGAACAGAAAATAATCCGAGGGGGCTAAATCTGGCGAATAGGGTGTACGAGGTAGCAATTCAATCTTTAATTCTTTAATTTTGGTCATTGCAATAACGGATTTGTGAGCTGGTGCATTGTCTCGATGAAACAACACTTTTTTCTTAGCCAAATGCGGCCGTTTTTGCTTGATTTCTTCACTCAAACGTTGCAATAAGTTCGCATAATACTCGCCGTTGATAGTTTTTCCTTTTTTAAGATAGTCAATGGAAATTATTCCACGCGCATCCCAAAAAAACTGATGCCATGACCTTGCCTGCAGATGAAACGGTCTTCGCCTCCTTCGAAGCCGGTTTTCTCTTTTGAGTCCGTTGTTTTGATTGTTCTTTTGTCTCGGGTGTGAAGTGATGAACCCATGTTTCATCCATGATTATGAAACGGCGCAAAAATTCTGATTTCTTGCTGTGAAACTCCGCTAAACACTCAATTGAAACATCTTCACGACACTGTTTTTGCTCGAGTGTGAGCAAACGCGGCACCCATCTTGCACACAGCCTTCTTATGTCCAAATTTTCAGATAATATGTGATGGACCGCAGTTTTTGAAATGCCTACCATGTCTGATAGCTCGCGCACTTTCAGTCGACAATCATCCAGAATCGCTTTGTGGATTTTCTTTACAATTTCTGGAGTCGTCATCTCATTTGGTCGACCATTGCGATGCTCGTCTTGGTAGCTCGTACGGCCTCGTTCAAACTCTGCCACCCAATATTTCACTATTATAAACGAAGGAGCAGACTCACCCAAAGTAAAAGCCAGTTCAGCTTTTATATCGGTTGGGTTGAGGCCTTTCAAATAAAAGTACTGTATCACGTAATGATGACCAATTTTCTCCACCTTTACAAATTCACTAAAAACGTTCACTATTGATGGCTGTCAAACAAATACTAAATAACGTGGCGTCTTCAAACTTGAAACGTATGCTTTATAGATTGTGTACTTTCTAATACAGTGATATTTTTCAAACAACTACTGTCATTTCTAGGTTAGACCGGGTACTTATGGGACCGCCCTTGTATTTTTAGCTTGAGCCGTAACCGTAAATATCAAACTACAAAGAGAACTCTTGCATGTTTCATTAAAAAGTTAAACCATGGTGCGCGTAGTGTGTATCTCAAAGTTCACACAAGTTTGTTTACATTTTCGACCTGATAACAACAAACTTCAATGCTACTGCATCCTCTCTTTATCTCGCTCGAAATATGTGAGAAGTATACAGGAACCTTATTATATACGATATTTGGAGAAAGCGATATTTTTTGTGGACCAAAATAATAAAAAATAAATAATAATAATATATTAATGTATAATATAATGGTGTAAATAAAATACAAATAAACAAGAATACAATAATAAATAATAATGACACTACAATCACTTAAAAACCTGTAAAATACGTAACATTATACTGAGGGACAATTTTTAACACAATATCTGTCGAGTTCGATTTTTCAGCTGTTTCAAAGTTAAATAGGCGTGTTGATTTCAAAACTGTAATTAGTTTTCTTCCGTTTTGTTAAGTTTTTTTCTCTACAGCTTATATTAATGTAACCACTCACCACTAGCACAAGTGTGTGTGTGTGTGTGTCATAAGAAGCACTAGTGCTTTCCTATTGGCTGAAGTAAACCTTCTTCGATTGGGCAGGGGTGTGTGATGCCGTAAAGACTAGTAACAGGTTGTTTATACTTATCTAAGCTATTCAGTCACACCTAAGATAGCGTGGCGAGGTATTATGTGCCGCTCTTTATGGTAAAATGTATTCCAAAATGGAGTCCCGAGTTCTTGTTTTTATACGAAGAGTTGGCAGTGTTTAATTTTTTTATTTATATATGTGCTTAGTTCTATTCCTACTTAAAGGAAGAACATCAGTGCATTTGTCAGGCAAGCCTATTTTTCATATTTTAAATTGAAAATTGGTGATCAATATAAATCTTAGGTCTCTCACAAGGTGTGCAAGCAATGTGTTGAGAGTTTACGGATGTGGACCAAGGGAACACGTAAAAAATTGACATCAGGCATACTACTGTGGGCAAAAAATAGTAAGACTTTTTTCATAATTTTTAAATTCTTAATTTACTCTTCCAAATCTATTTCGTCCCCCTCAAAGTAATTCCCCTCTGGCCCCAATACACTTGTGCCAACGTATCTTCTAATTCTCGAAACAGTTGTTAAAGTCAATTTCAGGAATAGCCTTCAATGCACGTAGCGATTCACGTTTAATGTCGTTTGAGTTTGCTGAATAGCCAGAAGTCGCACGGAGCTAAATCAGGCGAATACGGTGGTTGCGGCACGATATTGGTTGAAAATTTGGCGAAAAACTCACGAAGAATTAATGCAGTATGCGACGGTGCATTATCGTGATTCAAAAACCAAGAGTTGTCGGCCCATAATTTTGGCCTCTTTTTACGAATAGCATTGCGCAAACTACGCCTAACACTCAAATAGTATTCTTTGTTGACAGTTTGGCCGGTCGAAAGGAATTTGGAGTGCACCACACCTCGGTAATCGAAGACAACTGTCAACATAACCTTGATTTTTGACTTGCTTTGACGTGGTTTTTTGGGCTTTCGGCTCACCTTTGATACGATATTCGGCCGATTGATCGTCTGTTTCCGGGTCATAAGCGTAGATCCAAGTCTCATCTCTAGTTATGATGCCTTTCATTTTGTCTTGATAGTCGGAAAGCATTGTTTCACAGACGTCAACGCGACGCTGTTTTTCGAAAAAATTGAGTGATTTTGGAACAAATCGTGCTTTCACTTTTCTTAGGCCCAAATGATTTTTCAAAATGGTTTTCACTGATCCTTCCGATATTCCAACGATGCTAGTAAGGTCTCTAACTGTTAATCGTCGATTCTCAAGCACCAATTCCTTGATTCCATTGACGTGTTGATCATCAGTTGATGTTGATGGCCGTCCTGGACGTGGTTCGTCATCAACGCGTTCTCAACCCTCTTTGAATAATTTGTACCAATCAAAAACACTTGCTCGCGACAAACAATTATCACCGAAGGCCTTTTGCAACATTCAGAACGTTTCGGCACCAGAAATTTGATTCCGTACACAAAATTTAATGGAACTTCTTTGTTGAATAATTTCACTCATTGTAAAAATCGCCGAATGCACTTTTTGTACTTCAGAAAGACAAGCGTATACTAAACACTAATGATTATTTTGATGTGACATTTGGCACAGATGTCACTGACAGTCATACCAACCTAGAAAAAAAATATTTCCACGAATGGGTTTTCGCGCGAAATTTTAATTAAAAAGTCTTACTATGTTTTGCTCACAGTAGTATCTATAATTTGGTGAGAGCCCAGAAATCATTCAAGTGCCTGTTACTTCTGTAGAGTGAAAACGTCAGGATATTACAAGGAAAACAAATGTAAAATAGAGTATTCTAGTTTATCATCAGCTATACGCCCAGTGCCCCGTTCAGCTGAAATCCCAGTGCCGGTTTTCAAAGAATTACTCTCTTTCGAACTACAAGAATACGAGTATGGTGAAGATCGAAGTGACAACCCAAGTTTGAAGATTTCGAAAATGAAGAAGACTCCGTCGTAAGGAATTTGATTAGCGTGATTTAAACGATTTGGCGCAAGATTTCTGACTATTCAAGAAAGCTTCAGAACTATCAGCATCAAGACTGCACGAGAAAAAGAAGCTAAGGTGTCCTACTTTTGATCAAGACGAAGTGCATTTGTGCAATACTTCCGAAGTGACGGTGCATTTGTGTATTGACGTAACGTACATGGTTTAATGGAGGAGTTAGGAATTCAATTCTATAACGAAACTGAATGGTGATTGTTCATCGATAACTTAAAGAGGAGCTTGAAGTGTGTCATACTTCTCGATGAAAATTTATTTGAAGCAGTCCCAATAGGCTATTCGGTTTACGTGAAAAATATGAAGACGTCAAGAGAGTCATTGATTTGTTTGTAATACCACATGCACAAATGGATCATCTGTGTTGACTTTGAAATGGACTGCTTTCTTCTTGAACAGCAATGCGAATATATCAAGTATCTCTGTTTTTTGCGTATGTGGAACAGTAGAACTCGTAAGAAGCATTAGATTCAGTCGAATTGGTTGCCAAAATCTGACCTCAAACCTGGTGATCCAAACATCCTACATTAGCCACTTATCGACAGAAAGAACGTTAAAAACAGTCAATTTTAATGGATGTAATGGTGATTCGTTAACGGCTTGAAGATTGTCTTCCCTCCAAATGCGGCAATTTTGCTTATTGACGTAGCCATTTAACCAGAAATGAGCTTCATCACGTTATATTTCCACATCTGCAATTTGTTAAAGCTTTGTCAACTGAAGGAGATTGTTTCAAGTATCTCATTTCGGCATTTCCTCGCCTGTCTTTTGAAAAGATAAAGGCCGATATGTTTGACGGCCCACAGGTTTGGCAGCTCGTTAAACATGAACACTTCATCGGAACATTGCCAGAACTCCAAAAAAGTCTTTGTTTGGCATTCAAAAACCTTTTCGAAGACTTCCTTGAAAATACACGAGCGTAGAATTGCATCGAAATTGTTTAGTAACTTTTGGAGAGCTTCAAAATGCTTGATTGCAACATGGGCTTCAAATTGAATTTTTTACATAGCAATCTGGCTGACTTCCCGAAAAAATCTTGGTGCAGTCAGTGATGAGCATGTTGAGCGGTTCTGCAAAGATTTGAAGATTACGGAGGTATGGTATCAGGATAGATGGGATGTACATATGATGGCTAACTATTGATGGAGCATCAAGCAAGACTGTCTACAGGTTGAACACTCCAGGAAGAGCTATAAGCGAAAATTTTTACCTTAATATGTATGTTTGCCATTTGGTAAAAGAACTTTACTACTTGTATGAACACAATTTAATTGACACAAACTATTGTATATATAGTCTTTGTATGAATAAAATTAGTCTTTGTGAACAGTATATTTGGTAATCTTTTCCTTTATTTTCCCTTGTATGCACATTTTGTACGACTTCTGGAGTAAAGAGAAGGTAACCTGTATTTTAAAACGTTTACGTGATAGACAAACAAAAACTGGGGTCATTTTTGGATTCAAATGCCAAATAGAACGCGCAAGTTAAATCTTATAATTTAAAGTCATTTACCATATATATGTATATATATATATATATATATATATATATATATATATATCGGGCGTTTGAGAACTTAAAATGATAATACAAGACAGAAATATTGTTGGAATGAAATTTTTTTATTATAATCTAGTAGATAATTTCATGGCATTTATTTTTTAAATATCATTTCCGGCATATGTCCGCCGCGGCTACGAGTTACATGGTCCATTCGATCAGTCCAATTTTTGACTACTTTTTCCAATAAATCTGGCCGTATGACATCAATGGTGACTTGAATATTGGCTTCCAATGCTTCAAGAGTTGCTGGTTTGTCGGCATAGGCCAATGACTTTACATAGCCCCATAAAAAGTAATTCAGAAGCATTAAATCGCACGAACGAGGGGCCCAGTGAACAGGACCACTTCTGGAAATAAAATTGTCACCAAATTGATTTTGCAATAAATCGATTGTTAAGCGCGCTGTATGGCAAGTTGCGCTGTCTTGTTGGAACCAAATGTCGTCGATATTTAGCTGATTAATTTTTGGAAATAAAAATTCAGTCGGTATGGCTCGATAGCGCTCGCCATTCACGGTAACAGCAGCTCCTTCCTCATTTCGAAAGAAATAAGGACCGATGCGGTGTGCAAACCGCACCAAACAGTCAATTTTAGTGGATGTAAAGGCGATTCGTTAACGGCTTGAAAATTGTCTTCGCTCCAAATAAGGCAATTTTGCTTATTGACGTAGCCATTTAACCAGAAATGAGCTTCATCACTAAACACAATTCTTTGAAG
>JAVIWB010004024.1:0-52920 GCA_031893035.1 Dermolepida albohirtum | reverse complement strand
TGGATTGACTGTAACAGGCAAGTTTTTAAGTACTTTTCGACCATTGGTAAAAAAACAAATTTGTTTGGATAAGACTTATATTTTGTAAAATATAACCAAGTTCTTAACTGCTCACTGTACGGACAATTGTTTGAGTCAGTGTATGTATATCTCAAAGAAAACAAAATAGTGAAGCCAGAAAAAATTTCAAATAGGCATTCAGAATTTGGTACGTAGACTTCCGCGGTCGTGGTCCATGCTATCTACTTCTGGGTTTCCGGGATGGAACCGCGTCACTATTATATCTGCCGACGTTTCGTACCCATTTGTATGGGGGCTGAACTATTGCACTGAAACTGAAACACCACCAGTTTCAGTGCAGTAGTTCAGCCCTGAAGATGTCCCATACAAATGGGTACGAAACGTCGGCAGATATAATAGTGACGCGGTTCCATCCCGGAAACCCAGAAGCAGATAGCAAGGCATTCAGAATTTTGCTAAATATATGAACATAAATGGAATGATTACAGCAATCAACCATTACAATTTTCATTTAGGATATTTATTCATAAAAAATCATAAGAAAGTACGATTATTAACAGAATATTTCATCTTATGTTCAACACTTTAACACTAAATATGTTTGGCGCCAAAATAATTGACCAGTGGTGTCCCATCATTACTTATGGTATGAAGCATTGAGGCCAAGTGGAATTGGTCTAGAAAAGTTATCTTGCCGCTTAACATGTTAACAATTAACTGAACTTAACAAATTTTTCCCCTAAAACATTGTTAGTCGTTTATTCTTTATATCATAAAAAATATGTTGGTATAATTTTTACACAATTCATTTATTTATATTATTGTATGTTGCAATGTTTAAATTAATTATTTTTTTTCTCTGTGCCAAAAAGAAACAAATACATTCGGACGCAAAAATATCCGCCCACATTGCATTTTCATTTATAAAAACAATATTACTTGTTCAGCACAGACTTGAACTAATATAACTCAACATGGTATATACCAATTTATGATTTATACAAATAATAAAATTTATAGCAAAAACTATAATAGGTAAAAGATGGGGAATTCCCCGAAATCTCTTGCTTGGTAATTATAAGATACAATAGTTATAATGTCTTGCAAATATTTCGTAATTGCTCCATATTAGCATTATGGGAAAAATTCATGATTATGTCGTTAATATAAGTATTCTGGAATTCTGTTTAAAGCCTTTTTAACAAAATACTTTGACAAAATGCACAGCTGGTGGTCCAAGAATTCTAGCGAACAGGAAACTGGTATGATCTGATATAGATAGAAAAAGCAACTGCAATTTAAGAATTGTTAGAATGATGCTATGGATAAATACAATGAGCAACGAATATTCAAACTGTGTCCGCTGCAGATATAAGTAATTTTTAATTTATAAGCGAAATAATGAATGGACATGTATATATAAAGTAGCACTACAATCCATATTGACCTGTGCTTTTTAACAATTTGAATTTTCTTTTCTACATTTAATTCCATCCACATGAAAATAATATCTTCCAACAAGATATTTTGCTGGAATTGTTAGAATTGATAATGTTACAGTGTTCGATAGATATTGAAAAATCCACCTCAATTATCTGACATTAATCCTAGAGAATACAGTACCATTCTTTTTCATTTCTAGTTACTATTTTAATTTCTCTCCATTTTACGTGTTTCCGCAGGAGTAGTGCTACTTCATTGTTCCTTTTCGTCTTGGATCTTCCTTGACTTGTATTTTCTTATACTCTTGTTTCTCATTTCTGTTTCACCCATCTTTTGCGACATACTCAATTCAAAAGATCAAACCATTTTAATTGACTTCGTTCTATGACAATAATTGGCTGTACACCTTTGATTCGTTTTTTTCCTTCTCAATTTTGTAATATTCTTGGACGTTTAATTGGAATATTTATTGCCTTTTCCTATTACCATTAATTCTATCTTGTTTATGTTGATTTTCATTTTCTTGAATTCTTCTCTTTTAAGTTGTAGACATTATACTGGCAACAAATGCGCCTTTCGATAACTCGTCTTATTCTAACAACTTCCCTAACATATCTAATATAAACAACATTGGACTCACCGCCCTACCCTGATGTAAATTTATTAATCGTACACTTTTGTGTATTCGAGTTTGTAAATTTTATAGGATTTTTAAATATTACTTAGATGTATTCATGATTATATAAGTAAAAGTTTATGTTGCATAAGTAATATTTTAAACTTTCAAATACGCTTCTGTTTGAAAATACAATGTGGGTGAATACATTTATGTTCCACTCTATTATTAATTATTAATAAGATTCCACACACACACACACACACACACACACCCTACGTACATAAATAAATATAATATTCTGAGTATTTGATGAACGATACCATCACTATTCCTATATACGTGAGAAGGTAAGGATGTTTTGATAGAATTAGGATTATTAATGTTCAATAAGTGTATAAAAAAAATAGAGCAGTTTAAGAAAAACGAAAATAAAAGAAGAAAATACTATCTTTATGCTTGTATAACTCTGTATAAATATATATAGTTAAATAAAATTGAAAAAAAAATGCAGATAAAATAATTTTCTGAAAATTACCTCTACTGTGTACAAATCGATTAATTTTGAGCTAAAAAAATTGTTAAATTCATGTACCTGTATATGTATCGTATATTGTCCTTTATGCATTTTATAAACACGAAAAAATGCATTATTTGGGGAGGTTGAATATCGTCTTTGTATCCGGATTATTTTTATTTTTTAAGATATATTATTTGTATAATTATATAAATATCGAATAGATACTTTTTTCCTCATAAATTATGTATAATATATGTAATTCAGACATCTTCCTTATATGTATACATATATATGTGTATATTTCGTATATAAAAAAATATACATACAGGGTGTTCAAAAGATAACAATCTCTGATGTATACAAGAAAAAATAAATGCGTAACGTTAATGCAAAAAAAACTTTTACTATGAATTTTTGATGTCAATTGATGTTACTAAGTAAATCTGAAATTGGTCGTTACGATTTATAGATTTATTTTGAAATGTGTTGTAAAGGTATTATTTTAAAAAATATTAGCCAAAAAGAAAATATTTAATTTTGCTTAGGATAAACTTGAATATTTAGACAAAGTCCATTAAATTTGTGATTTTTATAATTAAACGTTCCATATTTCCTTCAATTTCTCTCAAATATCTCCAAAACTCAGGAGAAAGAATACAATTTTTACCTTAGTTGTGATTGAATTGTCTCTGACAATCGTGGAATCTTATTTCCTTCTTAATTTCATTTAACAACGAATTGAGGTCTATTATTTAGTATTCACTGATAAAGTAAATATTTTAGGATTCTTTTTGAATAATTTTACGCAATTTCAAATATTGGATGCTCCATAACCGCAACTACACACCTGCCAGTGCACCAAATCGCCTATTCGCAATACCAAGACTCAAAATCTACCAAAATTTTGTATTCTTTTACAAAATTCAAGCATAGGCTACTCATACTCTATTCACATTCCAGCTGTTGCTTGATATGCTTGTTCCTATTACATGTAAGTCTTTTTCTAATTTCATTATCATTGTTTAGTAGTACAATATTTTGATGGCCTTTTTAAGACACACTCCACTTTGCTTCTTGATTTTATCTTCTCTTTTTTTGTGTATAACTTTCAATACTTATATAAACTTATTGCACACATTTTATATTATTTCTTACGTACATCATCTTTCAGCATATTTATTTCGACCAACAAATGATTTTAATAATAGTAATCCCAAAAAATCAAGACCATCGATATCCCATAGCCCTTGAACAATGTTATTTTACAAAATTGTAGCTGCTAAGTACACGAAATTGAAGAATAATCAAAGCTCAAGATATATGGAATTTATAAGCAATTTTCAAGTACTAAAAGAATTGCAAGATTGATATAGATGATTGACAAAATGTGGGATCATCCTATAATGGAAAAGGACTAATTCCCTTCAACGCTGTATTAGAAAAAGTACGGGGTTTTAAAAGATGTGAAACGTAAAAAGTCACTACTCCATCACCAGCTCCATCACCAGTAGAAAAGAAGTGGGTATTACTTTTATATTGAGACTGACCAATAACTTCTTAGATCGTTAAGATCTGTTGCAAATCCATCGTCCTGCATTGTCTTACCAAACGCGCTCTTCGGCGACGTTCTTACTACCGACAGAACAGATCTAACTTATTTAACACAAATCTAGATTCCTTTGTCTGATACACTGTTTTCTTCTCCCTTGAAACAAAATTTTGGAATCAGGGATAAGCACAATATTTTAAATATAACCAAAGTATTTTATCCACATATATGTACATGGATTTATTGAAGAAAAAGAAGAATGAATGATGAGAATGATTTGCAAGAAAAAGAAAGAAATTATTTATAAACGTACTTAGCTAAATATGGAATTACATAAAGAAGCAAAAGAAATAACATATTGACAGCAAAGGAATTTGTAACCTATAATATAATAATATATACTGCATGGCCATAATAATATGAAGACATAAGTTTTACAAAAAGAAACTATTCCAATAATTAACAACAGAAACGTAATGACATATTTGGTGAGATTTACATGTGCTCAAACATTAAGGGATTAAATTATTAATTATTCTTTGGTAAATTTCTGTCATAACTCTTTACAATTCATTGTTTGAGAGGCATGGGTTGATTTTTATTAACTGGCGTTCCAGTTTATTCCAGACATCTTCATTTGAGTTCACATCTGGCCTGTGAGCAATCCGAGTAAAACCCTCTAAAACATTTTGCTCTTTCTGCCAGACTGCGATTTTCGCAACGTGACAACGGGCATTATTTTGTGGGTAGATAGGCAACAGATGTTTTACTATTTACTATTATTTGCTGTTAGTGGTTTCTATTAATAACTTACAGTAATATTCTTTATACTGATACTTGCGGTTACAATAAGAGAAAGTCACAGATAACTTCCCATTTTATCGGCTGTATAAGTTTTTTCAGCGGTCGTTTTTGCAATTTGAGTACTGTTTTACTGTCTTTAAAGAAACTAGTCACGTTTTTCGGCATTGCACTCTTAGATAGTTTCAAAGTTTCCTTAATTTGACGTATATTGCCCCGCAATTTTGTTGTCCTCACGTAACAGAGAAAGAAATGTCACGAGCATTACGTGCTTTCGATTGTACATACATATATTGTTAAATATTGTACCTACCTACTCTTTACTAGCACCTCGCTCAATTCCGTTGTATTTAAGCGAACTAATATCGTTATTTACTTAAAATTTTATTGCGTTCGTTGTGTCTATGCATTGCATATAAAAATAGGACTAACCGAATTATTGTAATCTTCGAAAAAACAGTTAAAGATTAAAATACAGAGATGAAGATAAATAAGTCATTTTCAGGAGCAGTAGGTGTACAATAGGTAAAAATGCGGGACTCTTACCACTGCTCCATTTAACTATTATGTATTGTAATCTTATAATTTTTTGCAGCGTGATAACATGCATGCTTTATATGCGTTACATTAATAGAATAATATTTTTAAAGAGAAATATTATTAATTTATTTCATTAACTTTACATTACGTATATCAAAATAAATCTATAAGCTTTCTTCATACAATGCACGTTGATGTACTTACTAATAAAAAAGAATATTCAAATTTATTATCGCTTTGTATATTTTTTTTATAGTTGACATATATTTGGTTATGATAGAATACTGACTGTAATATGAATCGAGAAGTTGTAACTCCAACGCTTAAATAAAAGAATTTACTCCCTAAATACTATTAAAAGATCACTTTGTATATTTTAATTTAGAAACGGTTGTAATTAAATTGGGAAATACTTTATTAAAAATATTTTAATTTTTGAATATGAAATTTATCTGATAAAAACGTGAATAAAGGTACCAATATTTTATTTTAAAAGAACCGCCTAATTTTTTATTTATTAAATATGACAAAACTATTGAAAAAGTACTCTATATGTATATATTAAATATTATTTATTTATATAAAATATATAAAAGTACAAAGTGAAGAATATACATTCTGTAATTAAATATAAATACTTGTATATTTAAAAATGGGGGTAAACATTCGAAATTAATGAGCTAAATATAAAAAAAATAAAATATACGAAAAACATCACAAAATGTGTTATATTTAATATATATCAGTACTTATATTTTTATTAAAATAATTTATTATTTACAGTATTAAAAGTATGTTACGTCGTATAAAAATAATGTTTATAAATTATTTACAAAGAGAAAGAACCATTTAAATGTTTTTGTTACAAATTTTCTAGTTGTAAAATTTGAAATTCTATTGATAGTTTTATATCGCTATTCCTTGTTATCACTTCCTTATTGAATGTACAAAATATTTTACTTTTTTTGCATTTAAAAATTCTTTAGAATATCGAGCATATCGGTATATGTACTAAAGAGGTGTACTGTAACAAAATTAAATTATAAAGCGCTACAGACATAGAACGATGCACTAAGGCTTCAGTGTTAGAACCATTACTGAAGATGACAACGTTGTTGATATTCGTTATATGTAGTTATTTGGACAGCGCGGACTGCTAAGTTATAATATTTCTTTCTGCTTTTCCATGCTTATTTTCCAAATTTGTATTCGTAATCGTTCCAAACTGTTTCTCGTTAATTAGTGTAGAAACTATCTAACCATATGTCATTTATATTCAAATATTTTTTAACAATTGCAGAATGAGTAAATATTATGTATGTGCCCAATGTTCAAAAGTCCAATTTCTTTAACTATTTTCAGTGCTAAAGTTATAGCACATCCCCATTTAATTTTTTTGGCAAATACGTGCGCCACATGTACATATATACTGCAATAAAGTTACAGCATATCCCCTTTTAAAATATTTTCCATTTCCTGCTTCATAAAAATGATATCTTGATGTTAATTGCTAATTTCTAGATGAAAACAAATATTAGTATTTTTCTATAGACAGTGGTGGAAGTAAAATACATTATTTATTATATTTATTTTATAAAATTGATACTAATTACAGAAAAACAAGATTCTATTTACATGTTGAAGTAATAAAAACCATTTAATATTTTCTATTGCTTTTGATAGCTTCACATTGATTTAACATACAAATATCAAATTTACAGCAGTAAAATTTAATTCCAGTGTTTGAATTACTATCCATATTGATTTTGGGTTGTAATTTTATCATTCTATTCGTACGTTCTGTTTTTACACATAGATCAGTCTTAATCATTTTCAACTATCAAGAAAGAAGTGTTTATTTAGTGATATTAGGTCATGTTTGATGTTAAATTTAGCTTTGCATAACACATTGACTGCATTGTCATCATAATGTCCCTTAAATTTTTAAAACTTAATTGTAGAACTTTCTCTAACATTCTGACAAATATGCACAAATATTATTGAAATCAATATTTAACGTACAGAAGACAACTGGAGTTTGTGCAGCGCGGATGTGTAAAATTTCTTTGGTTTCGGAAAGGAGTAGATTTTAATTTCATTAGTTTATTCCAGTTTTCAAAGTCGGGCACCAAAAAGTCCAAGCACTAGCATTATGCTCTTTGTACCGCATCTCATTTCCATTTGATCAGCCTTGCGTCCCGTGTAAAGACTTATTTTGCTATTCAGGGGAAATTTGAGTACACTCTATGTGAGTCTTTCGAGTTCATCACAAATATAGATGTGTAAACTAATTTCTCTTACACCAATATATTAAATAATATATAAAACAGAATTTGTTTAATTTAAAATATCGGGATTCCCCGAAAATAATCATAAATTTAATAAGATTTTATAATTATTACTGTGATCATTTTACGGAAAAATGTTTGTGATTTTAACAATTAAAATCTTCACATACATTAATTCCTCACCACTGTAAATATTAACAAGAATAATATGTGTATGTACACATATGGCGATTATAAAATTGTCAATAGAGTTGCTTCACTTAGATAATTGTCCCATATTTCTATGGTTTTTAATTTAGAAAACCATACCTTTATTATTATCTAATTTTACATATTTAGTTGTACATAGTGTATATAAAATATTATAGACACTTAATATATTTTACATTTGTAATATTGACTAATTAGTTATATACTTACTCTAATTTAAGATAACGGAAAATTAAAGCAAACATCCTGTATTCATATTTGTGTGTATCTCAGAAGGTTGTTCAAGAAAAGTATGTATGTATTATAAAAATATATAAATTATTTATAACTTGTATGTATGATTTACAACTTGGTAAACGAAATTATTTTGTTTCTTTGCATTTTAAAATAAATAATTATTAATAATAAACTTGGTAGTTTTTATGAAAAACTAGTTATTCGTAGACTTAAATATTGTTACATTACAATTTTCGGGCTGATAGCTCAGTGGTAAGTTCTTTCTAGTTTAAGGCGGAAGCCCTTCCACGAACATGAGCGCAATAACTGCAAATCACGGTTCGTCGACTGTAAAATACGTAACTGTAATAAAAAACTAGTTAACAAGGGTGATAATACCTACCAAAACAAAATCTAGATCTCTGGAGTTGATAAAGGTTTTGACGGTGCTTTTAACCTTTTCTCTTCTAATTCTTTTCCTTTCAAGAGTGCATTCAGATGCCTAATGAAATAATAACACAACCAAACGATAAAAACAGTATTTTACATAGTATTTAAAATGCTAAAAATGGATTTAAATTTATGTGGAAGTCAAATTGGTCCGCAAGACAATCTTTAAAGCCTGCAAAGAAAAACATTTGGCACAACAACCTTGTGGATCCGGAAAACATTCTTACATATAAAATTAAGCCTCATGAGACGGTTTGTGAAAACCTTACTCAAAGATAAATAAATTCGAAGAAGTCGTATTCATTGGTCCTGACATCCGAAAAACTATGTTCGCTTCCAACTCGATTAAAAATGACTAACTGAGAGACGCTTCGGCGTCATTCAAATAGATTGTTGCCAAGTTCTTGGATCATAAGAACCCACATTATATTTCTATTATAGCCAACATGCTAGATAATGAGTCTGAAGATTCACTCGAACAATTTTTTTGATTTTTCCCAGACAATTTAGAGAGATGTCAGTGAGGCGGTGGGCGTCTTTTAAGCTATCCAGATGGAAAAAACGGTAACAGGGCCGCTGGAATACCAATTTGATAGGAGTCTACTGTTGGTCACTTTACCGAGAAGCTTAGCAAGTAAAAGCTATATCAGAAGCTTTAAGAAGAAGTGGGAAAAGAAATATAAGCCAATGAACCACATAAAACCTATGTAAAAAGAAGTATTTAAATAAACTGCATTCGTATTGTAACAATCTATTTTTAATTTCTATTGTATGTTCCGTCATTTTTTTTAGTTTATAACTAATAAAAAAATAATGAATAAAAAAATAGATTAGATGAGAATCCAGAATCAAAAAAAAAGCCATGATAATTATCTATTGACATTGAAAAAATTTTTAAAAATTTGTTTTTCGTTGCCCTGTGTAATCTATTGCAGATAAGCTTGCTGGACATGGAGGATACTGTAGAATTTCATAGGTAATTTTCACGGAGCCTGTGCTTGATTAACTTGATCACTAGAGGTTGATATATAACTCCTTGCCACATTAATTTTCGTGTTCTGTATACGTATTTCGACAACTAAGTTGTCATCATCAGCAGGTAATTAAACAGTGTCACACCTGGAAAACTACGGTAAAAATACCCGTACGAAAACAAATTCCGCACGTAATCCGTACCGCGCTTTCAGCGGTACAGATCGCGAAATACGTATACAGAATACGAAAATTAATGTAGCAAGGGGTTATACTACTGTGGGCAAAAAATAGTAAGACTTTAATTTAAATTTCGTGCGAAAACCCATTCGTCTAAATATTTTTTTCTATGTTGGTATGACTGTCAGTGACATCTGTGCCAAATGTCACATCAAAATAATCATTAGTGTTTAGTACACGCTTGTTTTTTCTGAAGTACAAAAAGTGCATTCGGCGATTTTTACAATGAGTGAAGTTATTCAACAAAGAAGTTCCATTAAATTTTGTGTACGGAATCAAATTTCTGGTGCCATAATTGGAGATGAGACTTGGATCTACGCTTATGACCCGGAAACAGACGATCAATCGGCCGAATATCGTATCAAAGGTGAGCCAAACCCCAAAAAACCACGTCAAAGCAAGTCAAAAATCAAGGTTATGTTGACAGTTTTCTTCGATTATCGAGGTGTGATGCACTCCGAATTCCTTCCGACCGGCCAAACTGTCAACAAAGAATACTATTTGAGTGTTATGCGTCGTTTGCGCAATGCTATTCGTAAAAAAAGGCCAGAATTATGGACCGACAACTCTTGGTTTTTGCACCACGATAATGCACCGTCGCATACTGCATTAATTCTTCGTGAGTTTTTCGCCAAATTTTCAACCAATATCGTGCCGCAACCACCGTATTCGCCTGATTTAGCTCCGCCTGACTTCTGGCTATTCAGCAAACTCAAACCACCGCTCCGGGGAAACCGTTTTGAGTCAATTGAAGACATTAAACGTGAATCGCTACGCGCATTGAAGGCTATTCCTGAAATTGACTTTAACAACTGTTTCGAGAATTGGAAGAAACGTTCGCACAAGTGTATGGGGGCCAGGGGGGATTACTTTGAGGGGGACGAAATAGATTTGGAAGAATAAATTAAGAATTTAAAAATTATGCACAAAGTCTTACTATTTTTTGCCCACAGTAGTATATCAACCTTCAGTGATCTAGAATTTCATAGTTATTTTTAATTTTAAACGCAATATTAAACAATGTTTTTAAATCGTAACACTCCTGAATGAGATGGGCATTTATCACCATGGATCTCTTCCATAATTTGATACATTTCAGAAAAAGTTTTAGTTAATTCATTAATTAATCCACAGCTTGTTTACTAAAATGAATCGTTTTAACTGAAAAGGTACCAATTTAAATAAAAAAAATTAATTACATATTAAAAGAAATGTATTTGTAAAATCGTAGATTTTTGTTTTTCGTTCACAAATGTATAAACAATTTAAAAAGAAATTAGAAACAAATACAACAAATAAAATTATATAAACATTTTAATATTACATTAATGCTGTAAATATGTTTAAAACCATTCAAAATTGTAATGTATTTTTTATAAAATTCTATTCTTCTGTTTGCGTGGCTTTATCACAACTTTGGACCTTCTTCTTGTATATACAGAATTTATAAGGAAGCCTAGAATTTATAGGTTTTCTGCATTTTATATCAGTTAATTTCATCCTCTTGAAACATTTTAAATTTTCTTGTAAGTCACTGTCACTTCTTAATCTCTTCCTAGTTGGAATCCTTTCTATATAGAATTGATCTATTTCTTCCACTGCTGGAAAATATATTTTGTAAATTTTTGCAATTTATAATTTACGAGAATTGAGTGGCAATGATACTCTAGAGACGCAATACATCGAAACAAGACGTCTTTCAATTACATAACTACATTAGCGCGTTATCCCTTTACATATCACGTACATGTGTGATAATGAGAAGAAGAAAACCTCCTGTTAGCGATCTAATACAGTGTTGCCACTATATGTTGAAGACATGTTTATTATATAATAAAGACTTTGGAGTGTAAATTCATATAATTTTTTATTAATGTCGTTTATACTTACTTTCTCCTTGAGAGTTTGTAGAAAACAATCGTGAAATAGTATCTTTAACCAAGCTTGTCATTGATGACCAAATAGTGGTGTTAATGTTCGTTTCATCAGAGTCATTATCTAAACAAGGATGATTTAGTTCAATATCCACTTCAAATTTATCAAAGCTTCTGATTGAGCCAGAACTATTATCCACATTCTGGTTTTCTTTGCTACTTATTTTTAGAACAGAAATGCTTTCCTTTTCAGAGCATTTTGGAGTGTCACTTATGGCTGTTTCCCATTTAGAATTACTGTCATCATTCGTCTCATTTTCATTGCTTATATAAAGATCATTAAGAGTTTTTTGCACTAAAACAGGTCAAGTTTGGGTAGTTATAAGTATAATCATTATTTGTTAGCAAAAAATTTCAAAATAGAATAGTTTCCAGATATTACATAAAAAAACGTACATTTTGTATAACATAAAATTGTGTAATATAAAGTCGAATAAATACTTACTTTCATCTTGCCTGGATTTAATTTTTTTCAAAGATCCTTTCAGAGAATTTTTATTATTAATATTACTTTTCGATATCTCAGTTATAGGCGTTTCAGAGAATGTTACCCTTCTGTTCATCGGCGATTCTTTCGGTTCGTCCAAATTTAGTTTAGAATCGACTTTTTCGTTCTCTTTCTTTATACCATCTACCGGAGTTATTGGTTGAGAAATATTTTCTAAGAAGTGTTTTTCTTGATCTTCTGCTAATGGTGTACTGGTTGTTAAATACAAAATATTATTTGCATCTGGAATTGTTGAATTCACACACATATTTTTTCCAAAAGGGTACATAACTGGTGGGGAATCATAGTTAGAATCATTGGTATCATCTTGTACTATTATACTCGGTGTAATTGGAGTCTTAGAAAAGTTATCTTCATTTTTTTTCTTGCTCATGGGACATTTATTATGAATAACTAGTTCCTTAACAGAACCAAACATTCTATTGCAATTTATACAATTTAGAGGCCAGTGATGATTTTTAATGTGCAGTAATAAACTATCAGAGGGATTTCTAAGAATAGTTTGCCCGTAAAAACATATATCACAATCGGCGTAAACGTTATGTGTACATTCTTCGTGCTTTTTACGGCATTTTACACAACAAAAAACTTTTTTACAAAAACGACAATTATTCTGTAAAAAATAACTTTTAATCTTTTGTGTAAAGAATTAGTAAATTATATTATCATACCTCTTTAAAAAGCTTCATCCCCGTGTTTCTAACACAAACACTAGAAACTGGTCTTCGCATTTTTTTGCAAGAATTTTTTCAAGAAATTTAAATTGTATTTGAAAATTAACATGAAGTTAGCACAATTAGAAAATTTTTACAAACATCTAAAAATTTAATGGTTTTAGAATATAGCTTTCATTAAAGGAGAGTTTCTTTCAAAAATTAATTTATGTATTTAAAATTAAATAAAAATTTTCTACGTGATATAGGCAACCAAATTAACTAATTTCAAAACATACCTGTCATGTGAATAAGTTTATTGAACCACAATTAAAAATTCGCATTCGATTGACATCTACTAGCATAATGCGGAATTATATGAAGAAATCAAATTTATAATAAATAATTACTTTAAATTTAAAAATAACTTAGGGAGTTCAACAATTATGAACAAACCAATAAAATATGGAGGCTTAAGTTTATTTTATACAAAAGATAGTATAAAAAGTACTTTTCTGCATGAAGTCATTCGAAAAGAACAAGTGATACTAGTTTCACAGTTTCGCTTTATTGTTATTGTGATATTAATGGTGATTTTCAATTTTGAATATTTATTACATCGGCGGTAAACCGTTGCCGGGTTTATTGTCAACTAAAATTGTTTGTTTGTTTTCTAATCATTTTCACATTTATTATTAATAATCGCTACCTATTATGTATTAATAATTTATGTTTTGGTGTTATAGTAATTAAACTAACAAAAATGAGTGGAGCTGTATATGGAGGAGGTAACTTTTTATGTTTTATAACCCTTATTTTTTTTTTGTATACATTACAACAATACATATTTTAGATGAGATTGGAGCATTAGTCGTTGACGTAGGAAGCAATACAATTCGTGCGGGTTATGCTGGTGAAGATGCTCCCAGATTTGATTTTCCTACAACTGTTGGCATCTGGAAAGATTATAGTGATGAATATAATAAAACGAGATACAATATAGGTCTTGTCGCTTTACATGTACCTAGGCCAGGTAAATATAAAATATTAGGTTTATTCAGTAATACTTCATTTATCACTTTGATTTAATTTATTTCTCAACTTTAAATAAAATTTTGTGACTTCATTAAGAAATTTTTCAAAATATTTCGTATATAATTCTACTATCATATTATTAATTTTAGAGATGGAAATGAATACTTTTTTAAAAGATGGCATGATAGAGAATTGGGAGTTTTATGAAAACGTTTTAAACCATATCTACTTTACTATGCTTAGAACTGAACCACAAAATCATCCAATACTGTTGTCCGAACCAGCAGTGAGTATATATATGTCAGTTAATATATGTAGTAACAATTGGACCAGGAAATATAGACTATTAATTCACATTACTAAGAGAATAGTATGATTTTTCAAAATTTCTTTGTATTTTTAAGTTCTACACATAAGAAATGTGGATTTTACCGCTCATGTAGAAATAGTGTGCAAGGTTATTTAACATTCGTGATAAAACCTTATGCCATCGAAACAATTATTTCCAGGGATTCTAAATCTTAAAATCATATTTATGCCTTTGTTGGTAAATAGAAAAATTATGAGCAGCAGTGTATGTCCATAATAAATTTATGTTCTGAACATACACATTTGTTGTACGTTTTTAATATTATTTTATCTAAAATGCTTCTTAGTGGAATGTTCAACAAAAAAGAGAGCAAGTGACTGAGTTAATGTTTGAAAAATACAAAGTTCCTGCAATATATATCGCCAAAAGCCCGACATTGGTAGCATTTGCAAATGGACGTTCGACGTGTTTGGTGGTAGATAGTGGAGCCACTCATACATCAGCTGTTCCTGTTTATGATGGGTATATAGTGGATCGAGTTTTAATATCAATTTTAATAACATGTGTGTTTTCCAGTAATATTTTAAGCCAAGCTATAGTTAAATCTACAGCTGGAGGAGATTATCTATCAGCTCAATGTCGTAATCTTTTGGAAGAAAAAAATATCGAAATAGTACCAGCTTCCTTGGTTGCTTCTAAGGAACTAACACGTCCCGATGAACCTTCAAATTGGACACCAAAAGTATTACCGCGTTTAACTGCGTCCTGGCACAATTACATGATTAAGGTTTGTAATTATAAATTACTCAAAATATTTTTTTTATATATTACGATGTTTTCAGGAAGTGATGCAAGACTTTCAAGCTTCCGTGTTACATATCTCTGACACAGCGTATGACGAAGAAATCGTTAGAACAATGCCTGCCATCCATTATGAATTTCCCAATGGCTTCCACAAAGATTTTGGAGTAGAAAGGTTCAAAATAACTGAACCCCTCTTTAATTTGACTGCTAGAAATGGTTGTGGCACTCAACCAACTTTGGATGTTAGCACATTGGTTACAACAAGCGTAGGAATGTGTGAAATCGATCACAGACCTGTAAGTTTTAGTAAGCACTTATGTATAGCTATAGAAAAATCGTCTGAATAGGTACGAATTAGAGGTCCTGTATAGTCTAACGTAGGATACGAAATTTATATACACCCTTCGCAGTTAACATGTGTCGTTAGCATGATATAAGCATTGCTTACACAAGTATAGGCTTAACATCTGAGAATAGTTAAAACTGTGAACTATCCTATCGTTTCAAAACTTGCCCTGCAACAGATAGTAATAAAACATTTTCTTCAGTCCAATAATATGCAAAACGTGATTGTTTGAAATAAAAATTTACAGCCTGGCCCTTCATTTTGAGTGAATAAAGAAAAATAAATCACTTTAGAATTTCTGAAGCACTTACCTTGTTTATAGCTGTTAGTATGTAACGCGAAGCGGATAACTTTGGTAAAAAGTTTCCACATTTGTCTCGGATGGCTGTGATGAAAGTGTTCTATCTTGAGAAAGACCGTTCGACATTACTGATCTAAGACATGCATAATTAAAACAGTCTTTATAACGGATCTATAAAAGCACCATCACAAATTTGTCTTAATCTGGTAAAATCAAAATCTTTTTTATAACACTCTCGAAGTTTTTTTACACTCAAATTTTGTATATCACGTACAGCAAATAACAGTGAGCTGTTAATGTTATTCTGCGTAGTATTTGCTCGTTAACCTTTACTATCCAAGCAGAATTTGAAATCCATTCCTTTCATATTTCATTCACATTCTCTTCTCTTTCATTGCCTTTCTTCCTTTCTTATTTCTATTAGTACCTTCATCTTCCCTTAGATGCCTATTTATAAATTATACTTAATTCAAGTATTTTGAGGTCTTTGTTGTTATCATTTTAGACTATGTATAGCAGCGTCGTATTAACCGGAGGTAATACAAACATACAAGGTTTTACAGATCGCCTAAATAGAGATCTGCAAAGCAAAGTTCCCCCTGTAAGTATATTTTATTAACGTATGCTTCTCGAAATACAACACCCCTCCCCTCCCTTTACTTTAGAGTATGCGCTTAAAATTGATCTGCCAAGCCGGTATGTCGGAGAAAAGGTTCGCATCTTGGCTTGGAGGTTCCATTCTAAGTTCCTTGGGAACGTTCCAACAGTTATGGGTTTCCAAGCAGGAATATGAAGAGACAGGAAAAGGGATTATACGTACAAGATGTTGTTAGTTTTCTTGACTTTCAGGAAATACGGGAAAGAGTAAGTGAAGGAAAGAAATAAAGGCATAGATTACCTCTGTTTCGTTTATTAAAATACATGTTTGAATATTATTTTTGGAAGTCTGGCCTAAAGGAATTATCCTTGACATTCGACTGTATTACTTTGTTTAAGTACAAATCAGTATTTAAAATTCGATATTTTTTACGTCTACATTTGCGTGTATATATGCGTAAGAACAATAATTGGTAAATAAATTTAGTTAGGTGTAGATTATACTGTTTATAATAATTAAATTAATTAATTTAAATTAAAATTAATTAATTTAATTAATTCAATAAATTAATAAATATAAAGCATTTGCTATTTCATGTAAATCACTATATTGAGCGTGTTTATGTTTTTTGTCAAAAAAGTCGTCGTTATCGAGTAAAATTTTAAAAGAAAATTTTAAATGTATTTAACAAATCGATTGTCTTCGTTGTTACTTGTGGATATATGTGTATACCTTTCTACTCTCTAGGCTGGTTTCATTGTGATCGACAAATCTTTATATTTTACTTTCTATGATGTTTTTCAAACTCTAACCATATGTGTGTTATAAATGTCCCATTCCTTCCACAATTTCGGATTACCAAGTTTCTCATAGATTGAAATCTCTTCTATTCTTATACCTTTACAAGTTTCTTGTGTATCCTTAATTCTAAATTACCACAGAATCTCTATTTTTGCAGTATTACTTGCTATGCAATACGGTTTACTTGCCTTTTAAATTCGCATATTTGTATACCTATAATTAGTTCAACTATCCCGTGTTATTATATTGCATGTTATTATTCTATGTAGTATTTGCTCTTTAACTTTTATTATCCAGTCAGAAGATGTAATATTTCATTCACATTCTTTTCTCTTTCATTGCCTTTCTTCCTTCCATGTTTTTATTACTCCCTTCATCTTCCTATAGAATTCGCTGTTGATGCCGTCATCTATAAATGTTTGTCCATTCACTTGAAGTTTATTGAACGCTCGCAAATTTTCCTATGTATATCGAATTTTATAGATTTATTTGCACTCAATACTATTGATATTTATAACATTGTAAGTTTATCCATTTTGATCGTATCGAAAATCATCCTAAATTTTACGTTTTTTTTTTTATAAATCCATTTTTTTCAATTCTATGTAAGTATAGTTAGTTCTCTCTTATTTATTTTAATCTTCCACCACCTCAATTTATAAATAAAATACTTCATTTAGAATATATATATATACAAGCTGCTTTTGAAATAAGGTGATAACAATATTGCAAATGTTTAAATTACCAAGAAACAGTTTCTACCGCTTGTGCGTAGCAGTTTACCACACTTTTTAAATTACTAATAAAGCTATTTAATGTTCCGCTATTCTTATTTTGTATTTGTTTAGACTTGTCGAGCAATAATTGTTCCCAATGATGGTATAAATATTCTTCGAAACACAGATCGGTCGATACTCGAAGTTCGTTATTGTATAACATATTCTAAATGTATATTTGCTAGAATCACAGCAAATCATTTTTATATTCTGTTCCTTTATTTTAGAGCCGCTTGTATAATGTTTAATATAAAAAAATGTCCATGAAAAAAGACCTGCTGTATTTTATAATACCAAAGCCTTCTTGTTGTAGATAGTTACTAGCACGTTGCGATTAACAGAACGAAAATTGTGTAAAACTTAGTTCTTTTATTACTTAATATGATTCATAGAATTGTTTTAAGGTAACATTCACATAAACTTAGTGCAATTGGTGAAAATCCATTTGGTATAGTTAACTGAGCGTAGTGTTTTTTGCCATATATAAATTATATCTCTTCTAAATCCGAGTATTTCCAAGAAAGAATAGTCGAAAAAAAATTACCATAATTTATGTAATATAAGTAGAATCTTCGTCGGAAGAAGAAAATAATAAAAATGCTGAATTTTCCGTTTTTATTTAATTATTCTACTTCCAAGTGTTTGTATAAAATAGTGTCCTATGAAAAAGAAAATTAAATAATACTGACAGTAATTTTGGACGCACTGTTTTATATTTACAAAAATTAACGAATATTACAGAGTAGCCCAGAAATATTCATATAAAAATAGTATTTATCATAACCGTCTTTTCCTTGGATTGTAATAGTTATCCTCTTTGCCAGTAAAACATGCAAATTGCTAATAAAATATGGAGGTATTTATGACACCTCCATTAATAAAACAGAAAATTTTTGAGAAACGATTACCCCCTGTGTTAATATTTCGAAACATCGCTTTAAAGTTTTTTTCTTGGAATAGCCTCAAACATAATTTTCAGGTCCAGTCTCTAAGAGACGAGGGCACCATAATTTCTAATAGATCTTTTGTTTTTTTTTCGTTTATATCTTTTCTCGAACTTACTAATATATCTCGATTATTCTGTTGTATAAAGTTTTTGGGTTCGGCCACAGTGGATGGCATCTAAAGTTTTTAAGGATATTGAATTAACGTTAAAACTACCAACATGACGCCTTAAATTCATTAAATTTCCTATTTCCAACACGCAAGACGTTTTTGTTTCCTTCTTGTCTGTAACAGTCGTTTTAAAGAGAAAACGTGATGATATATCTTCCTATTCACGACAACGATATCATAGGACCGATTTGCAGTTTGCAATTCACTTACCAGTTTATAATCTCAAAAATTTTCTGTCAACTATGTCGCTCTTATAGTTTTTCACAAATTTACTGTGTCTGAGATTATTACTATGTTGTATAAAGTTTTTTGGTAATTAGGCGACAGTGGATGGCATCTAAAGTTTTTAGGGATGTCAAATTAACGTTCAAATGACCAAACACTAATCCCCGTGTATAATTATGCCTTGAATTCATTCAGGCTTGTATCTTTCCTCCTGCAATTTACAAATATTTTGCACTCATCTGTATACAACACTGGATTTTACATTTCGGTGGTCCAATCTTTTTGCTGTTTTGAATGCGACGTTTTTGTTTGCTTGTCTGTAATAATAGCTTTAAAGAGACAACGTGATGATATACCTTCTTATCCACAACGATGATATAGCCCCTATTTTATACGCAAGAGGAGACTTAACGCTAATTGTATCTGAACTTTTTATTTGAACATATTTTGAATCACTTTAGCAATTTGTATCTTTTCAGCAATTTTTTCTGTAAACTTTTTTCGCGTAGTATTATTTTATGATTGATATTTTAACTATTTTGAAGGTTTTGTTATTAGGTAAAATTTAAAGCATTCGATTACGCTCTCATAAACTGTTAAAAGAGCTCAGAATGACACTGTGTATTTTTATTATGTATATTTATTATGTATTTGCACTTTCTTCAGATCTACGTTCATCATCATCATTTTGCACTAAATTTATGTGAATTTAGATACATCAAATATTTTGATTAGAAATTCTTGATTTGCATTTCATTCTTAGTCTTTTCTTTTAAAGATTGTGGAGTGTTTCTGCGTTACTGGTTTGAAAACCTTAATTTTTTCCTTCCATTTCAATACTTCCTTCGTATACCTCCCACTTGCCATCTAATCTTTTGTCTTCCCCTTGGTCTAACTTCCGCAACTTCCAAGAGGAGACTTAACACTCATTGTACTCTCTTGTATATGTCAAAATTATCTCGGCCTTTTGTACATCTGACAATGTCTTCTCAATGCTGTTAATTCCTTATTACTAATTCATAATACACTAAACTTTTTTAGCATCTTTAAGAGCAGAATTTTTCTGAAGATTTTCTTTGCGAGTATTTGTTTTTATAAAATACATTGTTTCTGGTGCATATGTTGCATATATCCAACCCAATTATTGCTTCATATATTTTCGTTTTAGTTATTTATTGATGATTTCGTCTCTAGTTCAGCAATCGTTGATATTTTCTGCATCGATTCTGTGCTTGTGTTTTTTTCCTTTGCTACTACTAGATATTTCTGCTACTGTAGTGTTTGAAAATTGCATTCTCCTATGAAGGGAAGTTACTTACCTATTTTATTTTACCCCAGTTAATTCTTAAACCTCTGATTTTATGTTCTCTTGCTAGATAGTTATAATTTTTCAGCATTTCGTTCTCCTCTTACTATTGTTTGTAGTTTACCAGCGTAATTTATAAGTCGTGTTGTGATTCTTTATTTATTAATAAATTATTATTAGAAATAATTGGCAATGTGATACAACACATTATGTGTTGGACCACATTGTTTTTCTACTTGATACTCCTCTTCGGCAAGCTATTACAGTTTTCTTTATAGTTATATCAATCTAAGCGCTTCCAGTCGTCATAAATACATATTTTTTCGAGATTAACGTCATATAGTCCGCCCGCTCTAAATTGATTATCTACAAGATTTATTGATGTTAATTTTAATATTACAAAACTTGATTTGTATTTTTCTATTATACCTATGTCGTCTTATATCATAACACAATCACCCACCTGTCTATCACTAACAGTGACACTGTTCTTTCTCAAATTGTGAAAATAATTATAACCATGCCTTCATTTACACCAATGTAGACTTGGCTTAATGAAAGCTAACAAAAATATTTAATTTCAGACTTCAATAGTCTCTAATTGAGAAATATTCTGGAACTAATCTTGCCTTTTTATAACAGATTCTCTATCAATCTTTTGCAGTATATTTCTTCAAAATTATTAAATTTAGCGAACGTTCGTCGAGGATTGTATCATTTATTTTAAGGACTAATTGAATTTAGCCTTCAATAATTCATAATTTCCTTCTCTTCTTGTTCATAACCCTTCCTACTGTTCGATGTTAAATATACTAAAACTAGAATGTCTTCCTTTTTTCCAATTTTTAATTCGAAAACCAAGTCGTTATAATTTTTTTCTCATGAGCTCCTACACCTAATTAGAATTATTACGACAAGAAAGTCGTATGTATGTTATTTTGAGTGTTTTATTGTACTTTTAAAAGTTACGTGCAGTATTTTTTATTTAATTACTATTTATGTAAATGTCGCTGACATTAGTGTTTTTCTTAATTTTTGTTTGTTGTTAAATGCAAAGATTAAAAAAATGAACATTCCGATATTGAAAAATGGGTGATATTTGTTATCTCTTGCATAATTTATACATCAGGTGAATCTGTTTGAATTGCAATAACTGCTATGGTGTTATGGTTACTGTAACGGGACTGGTTAACTGCCATTGTTTGAATATTTTATTTACATTGCATCAACATTTTCTAAGAGGTTAAATTTATTTATATTTGATTGGGAATAATTTTCCTCTATGTCCGCAATGACTCTCTTTTATACCCAATTTCATTCATCCATAACCTCTCTGTTTTTGGTTGGTTATAACTGAAAAAATTTTGTTAGTTTGACGACAATCAATTAATTAAGCAAATAAACAAGTACCTCTTTCTCTCTTTGCTATGGCTCTCCTTTATGCTCCATTTCGTTCTACCATAACTACGGATTCTTAAAAATTTTTCATATCCTCCGCAACTTCTTGATCTTCTGGGGTCTTCCAAGTTTACGTATCTCCTTCCTGGACTCTTTCGTCCATTTTTAATTAACATACCACCAGCGTATTTCTATTTGGCAAGTCTAATAAAAGGGATATACATATTACAATGGAGTAGCAAGGATAGCTTTAATTACATATGTTAATTTTAAATTTATTTTTATTACATTAGTCTATACATCCACAGAACTTCTTCGACTTCTTTTTAGTTAATTAGAGTTAGGGCTTGGCCCTTTAACTCTTAATCGTTGCGTTGATTCATCCTTGTTACATTGTCGTTACTACTCGCTGTCTTCGCTACCGATTTTCATTCTCGGCCGTTTATACTTGGAGTGTTGTGTTGTGTATTCGGTCACCGGTGTGAGTGTCGGGTTTGTGTGTTTCTTCATATGTTTGTAGAAACATCCACAGAATATACTATAATCTTGATTTATAATATAATACATACCCAGCGCCCTCTATCAGTGAGTATATTTTATACTTTCCAAAGTCAATGTTTTAAAAATTTCCAACTAAATATTTAACATCTTAGAAAATTGCAGTGAAAATGGAAAACAAATTTAAAGGCCAAAACTCCTTAAGTCACGTTCATTTTGGTTGGGGTACATTTCGTGCAAGAAATATGCTATAATCGTAGTGTCGTTTGCTATGTGTTGTTGGTATAAGCAGTTAATAAATATGATACGTTTAAAATGTTTGTAAACAATATTATCGTATCGATTCTTGTTAAATTATAAACTATGTAAAGATATATTGCTTCAATGTGGAGAATTTCAACATGATCAATAACAGTAGTAGAGGGACTCAGCCGATTCTCGAACCTCCTCATTGACCTTGACCACAATGCATGTTGGAACGGTCAACGTCAATGAGGAGGTTCTAGAATCGGCTGAGGCCGAAAAGGTTTCAGTGTTAAGATCATTTTAAGGTTAAAATCATTTCAATGTCGACCTTGACATTGAAACGACCTCGACATTGAAGTGACCCCGACATTGAAACCTCGACCTCAGCCGATTCTAGAACCTCCTCATTGACCTTGACTGTTCCAACATGTATTGTGGTCAAAGTGAATAGAGTCCCTTTACTAACCGTAAACTCAATATAATGATATCTGAATATAAGAAATAATATAAAAAATGTAAACAACTTAAATGACGTAAATATTAGATATGAAAATTATAAAGCGAATTTGAAACACAAAATTAATATTTAAAAAAAAATTAACAAGATACCAATGATACTGTCCTATGTACACCAAACCTACTTTAAAAATAATAGAAATACGTTTATTAATGCAATGAAAACGGTATCACCTGATGTATAATATTAACACGTGATTTATTTCTAGATTTATTAAAAAAAAATTGATGTTCCTATTTTTTTTTATTAGTGATTTCGTTTTTAAAATTTTATTTAGTTATGAATCTCGTAAATTTATGTGTTCTAGCCTTCTTTTTTGAACAGAAAAAAAAGAGAAGGTTTACTTCAAAAAATTTGTTTATTTTTTAAATATTTTATATATAATATAAAATAAACTTTGTGCCAGTTTTTTTTAATAAATAATTTAAAAAAATAATTACACTATTATTATTATTCGTACTACATAAATTAATTTTACTATTAAAGTAGCCTTTCTGGTTTTGGTAGACCACAGATGGCGTTGTGCGCTAATATTGCGAACACTCCAGCCAAAGTTATTCCTAGAGTGTCTGCGAAACTTGTAGTAGCCATTGCAAATTGCTTATCCTCCTCTGGCATCTAAAACAAATATAATTACACAACTCAGATTACTTCTAATGTTTTGTCGACTAATTGTCCAATAACATCAGTTAATTTACTAATATATTTTGTAGCAAACCGAATATGAAGCTCGCGTAAATCTAATTTACTTAATTTAGCGTTTCTAATTTGACCGTCAAAATTGAGTAAAATGTGCTGCACGTGGTAGAGAAAGATGCAGGTATGCCTACAAGAAAAAATAGCAAATACTTGAAATGTATGTACCATAATCAGACTGGGAAATTTTAAGGCAACAGTGCTTCTATCTATACAACATTCAGGTTGTTCAAGTACTAAATCCTACTGATTTTCCTCCACGTATTGCATTTTATCAATGGCTTTTGCATAAATTATTTCAAACCCATACTAGCGCTTATTCTTTTTACTGCTGAAGCACATTTTTCAAGAAATGTTATTAGGAACTTCTACAATAACCGTATGTGGCTGATGAAACCCTACATCCGCTACTAAAAAATCGTTTTAAATGTCAATTTTCATTCAACATTTAGATTGAAATTGTGCGCAACTGGCTAGTCGGACCGGTATTTTTAGCAGGAAGACTTACCGATGAGACGTATCCAAATTTTTTGGAAAAAGCAATATCTGAGTTTCTAAAGGATTTACCATTGGCAATAAGAAACAACTGGCTTGTGCACTATGGTGCACCAGCACATTTTAGTGTTCGTGAGTTTTTAGAAGCAACATATGAAGATATTGCGGAATTGATCGAGGTGAACCTCACTCATGGCCCGTTCGACTCCCAGACTTAGATCCCTTGAATTTTTTCCTATAGGGCCATTTGAAAACATGTGCGCTACTACTATGGAAAATGAACGTTTGAGAAATCGGATAAATGATGGGCGTAACGCAGTAAGAAACAACCCTGGTGTTTTTGAAAGAATTCAGCAGTCGATGAGGAGAAGATTGAATGTACGAGGTAGGCTCCATAAATTCTCGGCCTGATAGGATTATACAAGTTCAATAGTGCAAAATCTACACTATAATTACCACGGCTCGAAGAGTAGTCGTTTTTATTAGTCAACCAGATAATGTGACTAGGGCATGCAAATGTTTCAGCTAACAAAAATTAACCACCGCGCTTTCATTAAATTTTTAACAAAAGAAGGGCATATGCTTAATCACATTAAATAAGGTTTAGATGGCGTTTATGGTGATTTATCTCCTTCATATTCCACTGTAAAAAGGTAGGCAAAATGTTTCCATTTGGAATGATAACGCCTTTCAGTTGTTGAAGAAATGGTATTAGAAGATCGCCGTTTGAAAGTCAAGGTATTAGCAAAGATGTCTAACATTTTTAAAACAAGTATTCGCCAAATTCTTCATGACCATTTGGATATGAATAAGATTAGCGCGTTTTCTTTCTGCTTTCTAACGCCAACGTCATGTCGAATGTGCGCGACAGTAGACTCCAAAACCGATTTTGGAGTCCATTGTCACAGAAGATGAAACAATCATTCTGTTTTATGATCCTCTATCGAAAAACAAATCGATAGAATGGCGGCGACCCGATGAACTACGTCCCAGAAAGGCGAAAGTTGTACAATAAATGAAAAAGGTAATGCTCACAATATCCTGGGATTGCGAGGGTATTTTACTCATGACTAAAGAGAGTAATGTAACTGTAAATAGCATATATTATGCGTCTTTGTTGCATAAGTGGAGGAACAATATTTGTGGAAAAAATCGAGAAAAATTCACAAAAAATGTTCGATTACCACATGACAATACACCCGTCTATACTGCGGTTATTTTACAAGCTTCCATCTGCGAATGCGTCTTTCAGAAATTGGAACAGTGATTATTTTTTATTTTCTAATTTAAAAAAGACCTTGGAGGACGTCATTTTAAGAACGATAGTGAGTTTCAAGCAGCTGTAATAGAACATTTTGAGACAAAAACAAGAACAAAATGTATTGACGATAGGGGGAGATTATATTGAAAAATAAAAATTATATTTTACCAAATTTATTTTTTCTATATTAGTCCGAGAATTTATGGTGCCTACCTCGTATGCATTCTAGTTAATGGTAGTTATATTTAGAAGTTTTTGTATATTAAGAATCTTTACATGTATTCGTAAGTAATAAAGTATCGTTTTCTTTGTGAAAATCTTTATCTTCGAAATAACTTTCCAAAAATATACGAGAATAAAAAAATCTTAAAATAGCTTAAGGAATAACCTGTATATAAACTACAATTGTATTAATTGTGCAACAAATTTTCCGCAACACCCTGTTTTAACATCGAATCGAGACACATTAATAAATTAAAATCAACTGAACTTATAAAGTTATTACGTATCGGTTTTTCGTGTCTGACTCAAAATTCGAGATTCCACAATCGATAAAATTGTTCTTGTTACAATAAACAACACAATATTTGTCACAAATGTTATACTAAAGGTCAAATGTTTTATTTTCAATTGTGTAATTTGGGATTTTTTCCCGCAATCTAACAAAGATAATTATAATGTGCCGATGTTTCCGCATAAAAACAAAACGATTTGACGAAAATATATCGCATCTCCATATTATTTTGTAAAACATAAATCTCCAGAAAATTAAACCGTAACTAGATCTTTAATTCCAACCAAGGCTGAAATGTTGCTAATTAATATTTATAATGTTATTGTAGTAGTTATTAGTCACCAACAATTTATACAGCTCACAAGTGTAGTGTTAGATAAAATAACGGTCACATCTCTACGTGAGGTTATTGACTATATAATAGCAGCGAACATTATAGAGGCCGTTTCAATAAACAGTGATTGTTTTGTTATTTCAATAAAATGAAAGTGATTTCATTTATTTTTTATTACTATACTAACACAGGAATCGTTTATTGAAAATAACATCATTTAAATGTACGCCTCGGCTAATCTGAAAAGAGCTCATTCGTTTAGCCATATTTTCCACGACTATATTGTGTTTCAAAATGAGAAAGACAAATTTCAGAAGCCCAAATTACAACCTATTTCATTCATGAATATTTGAATAGAAAAGTAAATAAATCAGTAGTATTGTCACATAACCCAACGCATTAAAATTCTAGTTTTTATGTGTGTAGATATTTGTTTAGAAAACGCATGCGATTGTATATATTATTTTGCAAAAGTTCAAATACGTGGGTTGTCTTTTAAGTTTTGCATATAAAACTGGAATAAAACAGTTGATAGCTTTTAAAGACTTCATTGTTTTTCGAAGTATTCTCCACGAAAATTAACGCACTTTTGCATGCGCTCGAACCAACTCTGTAAGCAGTTGTTCCACTCGTTTGTTGGTACAGCCAAATTGCATTTTTAAAGGCATCGAGTGCTTCTTCTGACGACTGGATCCTTTGACCACGCAGTCCGTTCTTGATTTTCGGAAAGGTAAAGAAATCGTTCAGACTTAGGTCCGGAATATACGGTGGATGGTCCAACAATTCAACGTTTTGTTGCGTTAAAAATTCAGTTGCTTGCGTGCTGTGTGCGATCTTGCATTGTTTTGGTGGAGGATGATTCGTCGTTCGTGGTTGGTTTTTCGAAGCTCGGCGATGACTTGCGGCAAACAAATGGGTATACCAATCGGCAGTAGCAGTTCTTTGATCTTGTATAGGAATTGTTGCTATATGACTTACTTTGGAGACACTTCGAGAACGGATTACTTTTATCGGCTTTTCTTCACTTTGGAACACCCAAACAGACGATTGGTGTTTATTTTCTGGCTCTTATGAGTAAATCCAAGATTCATCACAAATACATTTTTCAAGTTTCCGGCGTTTTTGGCGCCAATTCACCCTAGCTGCTTTCTGTTCTTCGGTCAACAAATGCGGTATTCAACTAATGTTTTTACACACAATTCTTTATGCAAAATTTTTTGAATTGACGTCTTTGAAATCCCTAAAAATGCTTCAATCCGATGTGGCGTTGAAGATCTTGCGCACAGCAACGATGTTTTTCTGAGTGACTGCCGTTTTTTGGTGAACCTCCTCTTGGATAGTCGCTAAGACTAATCCGTCCGCGTTTGAAATCTCCATACCAACGAGAAATTGGTGACTGATGTGGTGCTTCATTGCCGAAAACAGAAACTAACTCGCATTCTTGTTGAGATAATTGTCTTCGAAAATCATAAGAAATTATTCTGCGAAAATGTTCTCGATTTAATTCCATTTTTCAACTAACTTGTCAAGTTTGACAGTTCTTTGTAGCTACAATAATACAGGTACCGCACTGAAACTTTGGATTTAGGTTAACTAAAGATGGAGGTTAATTTTTAGTACTGATATTTGATTAGTGGCGCCCTTTATGTCGCACTATGCAAAACTTAAAAGACATCCCACGTAGTATGTCATAGATACGACTATGTGATTTCGCCTTCTTCGGCCAATGAGAATTAACTGTCATTTAGGTCTGTTCAGAAATGTTTCTCTTTGAAACATAGTGTATCCGTTGTTACGTTTATTTTATTTGATGCCACCGTAACATGAATTTGAACGTTTAAATTTTGTATTGTATTGTTTAATGTATCAAATATTGACTAATAATTTATATTAATGCAAATGTATTCATTCAACTACCGTTTTGAGTCACCTATTTGCAAGGCACCGAATCAAGTTTACCAAACATTTAAAAAATATAACAGCAAAAGATTATTTCAAGAACAAATACTGCCAAGTTAAATAGAAAGGTATTCAGAGTAAACGATACTTTGTTATTTCAACATTTTATCTTTTGTGTGTTATAAAATACAAAAGAGAGAATGCAATAAGCATTGAAGTTTTTTTTTGCTATCAAATCGAAAATATAAACAAACTCGTATTACAATCTACGCAAACCATTGTTCGTTTTTTTTTCTTTTTTCAATGAAATATAAGAACTCTCTTTCTAGTTTGATATCGTTACCGTTCGAATAAAACTTGTGATTTAGGTCGTAAATCTTTTTATAGTAGCAATTGTACCAGGAATGCCAATTGTTAATTAAATTTATTTGAGAACAAAATCACTTTGAAAAAATATGCTGCCATCTAATGGTAGCTCTGGAAAGTACTGACTATTTTTATCCACTGACCTTCGCGCATATATGTATTATGTAAATCAATATTTAGAAATAAATTAACATTTTTTGCGATTACAATAATTTGTTAAATTGCCAGAGGCAATGCTACCTTCAATTCGCAAACCCTATAAATATAGTATTTAAATGTTATTACTTTCGCGAATCGTCATTCTCAATTCTTAAGTGTAAATAATCATAAAATGTGTAATAATAATAAACACTAACCTCAGCAGATATTTTAAAGAACGTATTAACGTAGGCAGCACCGCCAAGAAGTCCTTCCCATAATGTTATTGCTAGCACAATCCAAAATGACGGTATATAATAAAAAATAGCTTCGGTTGTCATTATTATAACATTTATAAACTGAAAATGTGAAATAAAATAAAATTATAATTACAGAATAATCAGTTTAACTGATGCTTTACCTGTAAAACGGCCATCAACCATATATGTTTTACATGAAATACGTTAACAGATGACCTTGAAATAAATACGCCAATTTGGTAATCGACTTGTAACCATCTGTATTGTTCGTCAGTGGTAAGAAATATGTCTTCGAATTTGATTAATTCGAACTGAACAAAAATACATTGTCAAATTGCATGTATTAA
Organism: Dermolepida albohirtum; assembly: GCA_031893035.1. NCBI lineage: Eukaryota > Metazoa > Arthropoda > Insecta > Coleoptera > Scarabaeidae > Dermolepida > Dermolepida albohirtum. Next base: position 23,372 of record JAVIWB010004024.1, on the reverse strand, counting down.
AACGCTGTGGAAAAATTCTTACCATTCCCTGATTAATAAAATATTCAAATAAATAAACAGCACCCAAAGGAATCATATATTTCACTAGGCTAGGTAGAATACGAAGCTTCTTCCTGAAACTTTCGCCTGGATTGTTTAATTCCTGAGCGTTTATGGCCAATTGTAATACTACGCTTTTCTTGGACGGTTTTTTAAGTATGGCCCAAAATCTACGAAAAAATGTTTGTTGGTTAAATGCTTAAGATGACGCGAATGCTTGTCCTTACGCTACACCCATCGCAACTGGAATAAATAGCATGGCCAAGAGAGCATTTCTAATTCCTAACCTATTAAGGACAGCGTAAGATAAAGCACCAAAAACGCCGGCACCACCTGTACCTGAAGACCATGATGACACAACATTTCTAAAAATTAAATTATTTAAAGAATGTTGTAAAAAGTTTATTACAAGTTATTTTACTTGTGGTAAAAGGAACTGTATTGTAAATAAGTTACTTCGCCAAGACCTGCACTTAGAGATGTTAATACAACACCTGCTATGGACATCCATTGATTTGTACTAAAGGCTACGAATAAAAACCCACTTGACGATAATATTATACAGGTAAATACTCTTAAACTAGAAGAGAATTAATTATTAATTAATTATTTTGTATTAAAGAATAAAAATATGTAAATATATACGTTCCAAGGCAATAGACTAACCTCACCAATTACATATGTATAAATTTTCAGCTTTTAAATTTGTCAACAGGAAAACCGAAATTAAACTTCTTGTAAATACGTAAATAGCTTTTTCTAACGAGAAATTATTGACGTTTTATTGAGAATATTGGGGCAACTGATTAATCTGTGTGGTCAAAATGATCAGAAACAAGGAATTTTTTAACAATTGCTTAAAAAATCATAAACGGCAATGAATGATAAAGTGAATCTATTAAACTTTGTGGTTGCAAGTATTACAGAAACCAAATTTCTTGGTATTCACTATTGGTCTACGTGGGGTCTCTTTTACGTTTTGCATAGTGGGACACAGAGGGCGCACTAATCAAATGTCAGTACTAAAAATTAACCTCCATCTTCAGTTAATCTAAATCCAAAGTTTCAGTGCGATACGTGTAGTGTTGTAGTTACAACGAACAGTCAAACTTGACAAGTTAGTTGAAAATTGGAAATAAATCCAGAACATTTTCGCGGAATAATTTCTTATGATTTTCGAAGACAGGTTCACCAGAAACGGCTGTCACTCAAGAAAACGTCGTTGCTGTGCGCAAGATCTTCAACGCCCTATCGCCAGATTGAAGCATTATTGGGGATTTCAAAGACCTCAATTCAAAATATTTTGCATAAAGAACTGTGTGTAAAAAATCAGTTTTCCGTTGGATACTACATCTATTGACCGAAGAACAGAAAGCAACTAGGATGAATTAGTGTCAAAAAATTCTATATCGCTTCAACGCTGGAAGCTCTAAAAACGTGGACAACATTGTCCGTAGTGATGAATCTTGGATTTTCTTATACGGGCCAGAAAATAAACGCCAGTTGTCTGTTTGGGTGTTCCAAGCTGAAGAAAAGCCGACAAAAATCATCGGTTCTTGAAGTCGTCTCCAAGAAGATGGTCGCGACATTTGTCTCGAAAGCAGGTCATGTAGCAACAATTTCTCTACAAGATCAAAGAACTGTTGCTGCCGATTGGTATACAACCATTTGTTTGCCGCAAGTCATCGCCGAGCTTCGAAAAAACAACTGCGAAGGACGAATCATCCTCCACCAAAACAATGCAAGTTCGCACACAGCATGCAAGGCGATTGAATTTTTAACGCAACAAAACATCGAATTGTTGTACCATCCTCCGTATAGTCCGGACCTAAGTCCCAAAGATTTCTTTCCGAAAATCAAGAACGAACTGGGTGATCAAAAGTTCCAGTTGTCTGAAGGAGCAGTCAATGCCTTCAAAAACGCAATTTTGACTGTACCAACGAACGAGTGGAACAACTGCTTCCAGAGTTGATTCGGGCGCATGCAAAAGTGCATTAATCTTCGTGGAGAGTACTTCGAAAAACAATGAATTCTTTAAAAGCCATCTACTGTTTTATTCCAGTTTTATATGCAAAACTTAAAAGACAACTCACGTATTTGTAAAAATATACTGCAAAAATCTGTTGCATAGGTTTTCAATAATATTGAGGTCTTGGAGAAACGACTATCATAATATTGTTATCCTTCCCTGCTCAAACCAAGTATGACAGTATAATCGACATGTTTAGATATTCATGACGTTTCTTCCACATTCAAATCAATCCTGAACTTTATTGAAAGAGTTTGCATTTTTCCTCAGTTTGTTTTCCACGCAGTTACTAGATTAACTATGTCTTTAATAGAAGTAGCACCTCACATCATAACAGTGTCAGTACTATTGTGATGTTATCCGCGGTCTATCTACTGTGCGTCTTCTGGCAAAACAACCCCATTTTTGCGTAATTTTAAACTTGAATCGTTTTAAATATTGTTGGTTTGAAATTCCACAGATTTTTCAAAACAGGATTTTTTCTTTAGCTTCAGTCATAACTATGTTTCACTGTTTATACTTCTTTCTTTAGGATATGGTACATTTTGCTTCACAATCTCCACTGTAAAAGAATTTACAACTAAGCAAGGAAACTTTCGGCGTTCTTATTTAACAGTAACTTTCCTCACACTTCTTTGATTTTTCCAAATTTTTGAATGCAATTAAGGGGCTCTTCTCCTAATATTTTAGTACAAATTATTTCTTCTTGATTTAACTTGACATAACGTAAAATTTACCACGTCCCATCGTACTCCGTAATCACACTGTGTTAGATACAAACATATTCTTATTCAAAATCGAAAACCAAAGCGGTGAATTTAGTCAAATACTGTAGTTTTATCCCATACTTTTTACAATTTCTTAAAATACTTTTCATCGTTTTCAATACATCTCCATTTTCCTTGAAGAACAGCTTCATTCTACGCAGATAGCTCACCATCGTTAGCGACTTTTTTGATTTTTTACATATGGGAAAAAATTCATAGATCGCATTGTTGATATACACAAGATTTAATAATTATGAACCAGGTGTGCAATGATTCAATTCTCCTAGAGCTTAAAAAAGTTGACGCAGATATTCTTCAATATACCACTTACTACTTGATCGAATTGTGGCCCTTTATACATTTTCAATACCTTTTCCCTTCAAATTAAACACACTCTACTCCAGGATATTGAAAGATCATAAAAACAACGTGATATTTCAGCACCTGTAGTTACGGAATTTAAAACAATAATTTCACTAGAATTGAACTTCTTGGTCGTTTTCTGATACCGTTCATATCGCCGTTTGGGGTTGCATTATCTTTCCAGTCCAAAAAATAATTTTTTTTTAGTATTTTTACAACAGAAGGGGCACAGCACAATCGCGTCATGCAGTGCTGTTTACAGTTCGACAAATGCTCTATGTAACACACTAATAACGTGAAATATAATGCCAATGCAATGTAACCACGTCAACAGCAGGGCCCTTATCTTAACACCTTGTGTTTGTTAGGTTATTGCATCTGCTAAGTAGTAAGTCTAGGCTATCACGTCGGGAGTATCGAATTAGAAACCGACGCCCTACTCTCCGGGAAGATTTTTCGTGTTTTCCGTTTAAACGAATGCTAATAGACAAACATCTTAAGTCGCACTACGAGCGCTCGCATGATAATAGCTCGTGGTTTACTAAAACTTGTAATCGGTGTTAAACTCTTAGGGTATGTGAAGGCATGAATAATTATTAATATCTTAAAACTATATTTTTGGCTTTCAGCGGTACGGATCGCGTGCGGAAGTTGTTTTTCGTACGGGTATTTTTACCGTAGTTGTCCAGGTGCGACACTGTTTAATTATCTGCTGATGGTGACAACTTAGTTGTCGAAATACGTATACAGAAAACGAAAATTATTGTGGCAAGGGATTATACTACTGTGAGCAAAAAATAGTAAGACTTTGTTCATAATTTTTAAATTCTTAATGTATTCTTCCAAATCTATTTCGTCCCCCTCAAAGTAATCCCCTCTGGCCCCCATACACTTGTGCCAACGTTTCTTCCAATTCTCGAAACAGTTGTTAAACTCAATTTCAGGAATAGCCTTCAATGCGCGTAGCGATTCACGTTTAATGTCTTCGATTGACTCAAAACGGTTTCCCCGGAGCGGTCGTTTGAGTTTGCTGAATAGCAAGAAGTCACACGGAGCTAAATCAGGCGAATACGGTGGTTGCGGCACGACATTGGTTGAAAATTTGGCGAAAAACTCACGAAGAATTAATGCAGTATGCGACGGTGCATTATCGTGGTGCAAAAACCAAGAGTTGTTGGTCCATAATTCTGGCCTCTTTTTACGAATAGCATTGCGCAAACGACGCATAACACTCAAATAGTATTCTTTGAAATAGTATTCTTTGTTGACAGTTTGGCCGGTTGGAAGGAATTCGGAGTGCACCACACCTCGATAATCGAAGAAAACTGTCAACATAACCTTGACTTTTGACTTGCTTTGACGTGGTTTTTTGGGCTTCGGCTCACTTTTGATACGATATTCGGCCGATTGATCGGCCGGTCATAAGCGTAGATCCAAGTCTCATCTTCAGTTATGATGCTTTTCATTTTGTATTGATAGTCGGAAAGCATTGTTTCACAGACGTCAATGCGACGCTGTTTTTCGAAAAAATTGAGTGATTTTGGAACAAATCGTCACTTTTCTTAGGCCCAAATGACCTTTCAAAATGGTTTTCACTGATCCTTCCGATATTCCAACGATGCCAGTAAGGTCTCTGACTGTTAATAGTCGATTCTCAAGCACCAATTCCTTGATTCTATTGACGTGTTGATGGCCGTCCTGGACGTGGTTCGTCATCAACGCGTTCTCGACCCTCTTTGAATAATTTGTACCAATCGAAAACACTTGCTCGCGACAAAAAATTATCACCGAAGGCCTTTTGCAACATTCTGAACGTTTCTGCACCAGAAATTTAATTCCGTACACAAAATTTAATGGAACTTCTTTGTTGAATAATTTCACTGTAAAAATCGCCGAATGCACTTTTTGTACTTCACAAAGGCAAGCGTATACTAAACACTAATGATTATTTTGATGTGACATTTGGCACAGATGTCACTGGCAGTCATACCAACCTAGAAAAAAAATATTTCGACGAATGGGTTTTCGTGCGAAATTTAAACTAAGTCTTACTATTTTTTGCCCACAGTAGTATATCAACCTTCAGTGATCTAGTTAATCAACCACAGACTCCATTAAAATTACCTTATTTTCTGAAACACTAATATTTTTCAATATTTATCTACATATCTAATTTAAAAGCCAGAAAGTAATTATTTGATTATTCTATGAATTAAAATTTTTTACATTAGATTAAAAAAGGTCATTCAATTGTCTCAGAGTGTATAATACTAATTAAATTTTACATTATGTAGGGCACTCGACTTAACGGAAAATTGATAAAAAAAAGGAAATTTCGCAACTCGAATTGAAGAGGTGTTTTATCTGCTTCTGAAGATTATCTCATGTTACAAAGCAAATACATTATCACCTCGTTTTACCTTATCTTTACTTATAAACCGCTAAAAATTATCAATTAGCCACAAATACAAACGTTTAATATATTTATATTTCATTCAGAAAAATGATTAATTACATCCATGAGTGTGCGTTTAAAATCGCATGTGGATGCTATTTGTTGCGTGTAAAAAAATATTTTTTATATTTCGTCAGATAAACAAATTGATTACAATTAAAAAATAAAATATTGCCAGCCAAATTTTAGATGTCAATAAAATTTAAATAAAAAGATAAAATATATACGAAAAAAAACTAAACAACTAATTAATTACATTCTAATTTGTTGCAACACCAATATTTTGGACGAGAGAACGAAAATAAGTCGTCAACTGCAAACGCACTTCAAATGTAAATAACATTGGTTGAAAAAAACATGTTGTTAAGTTTGATTTTTCGATAACGGATGTACATGCCTTCGATTCTTATCAAAACACACCCATAATTTCGCATAAGATAAGTAAACGCATGTTACTAATAAATTTTTCTTTTTTCTTTTAAAAAATTGCTATTTTTTTAAAATTTTCTGTGTATTTTTATAAAAACCCTTTCAAAATTAATGTATTATTATCTGTATTTTTTTTAATATTTTTCATTTCACCCATATTTACGTAGTAATAATCGTTATTATCGTGATCGAAAATTATTTGATATGAAAAATATTTTTTAAATATTTACTTTAATTATAAAATCTGAAACTCTATTCTAGTATTTCTTACTATGAAATTGAATTTTTTACGTATAACGGACGTATATACATTGGGACAAACAGAGGTTAGCAAATAGGGGGACCCTACGTCAACCTCATGTCCAGACCACCGAAGTATGCGAAACCTTGTACATAATCAAACTCAACGTACTTTTAGATTATTTAATCTATCTTATTAACATCAATAAACTTCAATAAAAATGTGTTTGGTAATTTAAACTACAATTTCGATAGTTCAATTTTTTGCTTGCTATTAATTATCACAGATCGACTTTTGAAACTACGTGGTACAAAAAATTATTTAAAAAAAAGTGTGTTATGAATCGAGGTTATTGTTATTTATATATTTCACAGACATAATTTTTAAAAGATGCCTAATTATTAACCGCGAAAAATCAATCTATCATATACAAAATATATATTATTACTTACTGGACAAAAAATGGCAGAAACGGTGCTATTAATTTAATTAATAAACTTGGTAAAATATCTGCTAATAATATTGCTCCTGTAGACATATAATTACATTGTCTTTCCTGATTAAACTGCAAAATAAAAGAAAAATAAACAATAAAAAACAATAAACTTAAAATAAAATTATGTACCTCTCGTGTCACATTCTCTGTCTGTTTCTTTAGTATATCATTAGCAGCAGTTAACATGACTACATATCCATAATTATTAGTCAGTCCTAAGATCCAGTAAGCTATTATATTCCTGATTCGTTCCCTTCGTCCTTTCAACAGATCGTAATCGCTTATATCGTCTGTCGACTGTCTGTTAGACATTGTGGTATTTAAGTTAAATATCACAGAACTAGTTTAAATTTTTGCACTTGATATACACAGTTGTTAAGACACTACTATATTTGTATAAACTAAAGTGTGTTATATTGATATATTGTGATATATAGTTCTAGAGGAAGGTAATCAGAAACGTATGTTTTAGACCCCACCACGTTGTTGCAAACACGTGAAGTTTCAAGTTTCACGTAACAAGAATCCCGCTCTCGCGTGTTTCGACTTTAAACTTGTAAATAATAATGAGCAATCGCGAAATGGATAAACATGCTCTCTTGTTGAACTAATTTAAAAATGTCAAGAGCCCCTATTTTATAAGCGTTTTGATTATCTAATTTCAATCATAACATGTTTTTCTGCATTTTACTTTAAAGTATTTTTTTAAATAAATATATTTTATATTCCAACAGCGTAGGAAAAAAACATTTGACTTTAGATATTTATCTGCTTGCCAACAAAACTATTATGTCATTGCAGTCACTAATTTTTTGAATTTCATTGCATTATATATACAAGGTGTTCGAATATATTTTTAAAATTTTTTCGCAAAAGCCTACACATAAAATATTTTTGTTTTTGATTCACTTTCTGCAATATACTGGGTTGATAGAAAAAACTTTCTTCGTGCAAAAAGCAAAATGGCATTTCTTAATGTTTAACTGAAGCTTGTTTGCAGAGCAGTTTATATCAAGAATATATTGTAACTGAAAGACATCGTCCCAGGTCCTAATTGAGAGATAAACTTTTAAATCATCCGCATAAGCCAATACAGTACCTGACAGAGATGTCCCCAAGTCATTGATGAAATGATCAAACAACAGTGGTCCAAATAGATCCCTGTGGAACCCCATATGAGGAGATACCATCAAAGTTGAACATTGTTTTTAAAACAGGTTCTGCTTGTAACTGCTGTCTAATGGTATAGTTTCTGCTGTTATTTCTTCTTGTATTTTGTTTATTTTACTTTGTTACTTTTCGTGACAATACAACTTTCACATACGATCAATTACAAAAGTGTATGAAGATATACAAGTGACGCGGTTCCAGCCCGGAAGCCCAGAAGCAGATAGTAATTTAACAAATTTCTTTGTAATTGTGAATAATAATAGTTTTGATATTGTTATTAGAGGTTTTTAGAAATTTTAACGTTGTTAAATGGAAGTAAATATATTTGATCATAGCTGGATGTTCGCATTTAGTGATATTCAATATTCACGAGCTACGAACACTTTTGTGACTGACACTATGTTTTGGTACAATTCTGTCCGAGGAAGACTGATTGAATGACAAGAATCACTTTTTAACATTGAAAGAAGCTAACCTTTTTCGGAACCCGAAAGTATATAATTAAAAACATGTGCATTTTTAAAAAATTTATTCAAAAATACCTCATTAATTACAATTACTAATTTTGTGATACGTAGGGCATGGCACAGCTTTGCTAAAGAATTTTAATATAAAATTATAACAATAATTTTTACAAATATAGCAAAAAATATGTATAATAAAGTAATAAAAATAATATATGCCTTTACATCCCCCAACAACTTAACACCAATTCGCAGATCATGTGTTATATATTTAAAATATTATTTTTAATAAAGAACTAGATACAGCCCTGTATCAACATAACACTAAATATAAAAAAAACAAATGCGTAAGTACTACTGTAATAATTATTTTATAAGAATTTGGACCTATTTCAAAACTAATAATAATAAAGTACATATTTGTTCTACATTCATCAAAAACAAAAATAATACATGACATAAAAACGTAATGTAATTTAACATAAAGTTTAAGTTATGCTCTTAAGTATTAGAAAAATATTTATAAAATATGTCGCCAATATATTGAAATATATCAAGGCGATCAAATATATTGAAGTTTATCTATAGCTATGATAAAAACAATATGTAGCAATTAAGGATTGTATTTTTTCAGATAAGTATTATTATTTATGACACGCAAGTGCAAAATAATACGTAGATCTGTAATTTCAAATTATTGTGTAAAATGTATTAGCATGATTTTCATTTTTTTTTGTTCAGATCATTCAAAGTATTTTTCGCACATGCAAATTCCAAGAAAATAATCAGCATGAATTGTAAACTTTTCAACATATATAAATTTTATTGGCAATCATACTAATCATAAATGTAACTCATTCAAGTCCAAGATACTTAAAAATTTAATTAATCTCACATAAATCTGTCAATTAAAAATAAACAGTACTGGAGATTTTTAATATCATTTAGAATAGTTTAGAAATAATTATAAGTGCTTCATAACTAAGACGAATTTTAGTTTATACTATCGAAATTCAAACTCTTAAAGATAAAAATTACATCTTCCAATTTTAACAATAACTTTGACCAAAGCCGATGAAACAAGACTAAAAGTCCTATACACCTAGAAGCGATTATCTAATTTAAAACTAAATAATTACTGGACACAAATAGAGAACATATTTCTAGAGAACATATTTCTTTATCAATTAATGAATCAGTATGTTCATTATTTTTTTTTAAATTTGACAAAAAAGATGATTTTGGTGGCGCCATCTATATATTAAGTGGCAAAGTTTTCATTAAATTATAATTAAAGATTTCTGTGATGATAATATTAATTTATAATTGAACTAGTCTTCGAAAGATGGCACAATATTTTCAACAATAACCAATTAATTTTTGAAATTTATAATGAGAATATTAATTAATAATTTAGCCATTCTTCGAAGGATGGCGCAAGGCTTTCGGTTATAAAAGATTAATTTTTAGTCTTTTATAAAGTTTGCCAAGAAACATAATAAAATATATTTTCAATCAAAAAATCACATTTTTAAAAAATTCGTATCCATTTTTATGCAATCACCATCCATAGGAATACAAAAGCAAACGTTGTACACCTTCAAAAAAAAAATAATTTGTTGTAATTAAAAAACTATTATCCGCAATAAATACATAACAACAAATAAAACTATCGATACATAGACAAACAGCTGAGAGTGATCCCGCGCTATGATAGTCATTTTGAGTATCTCTGAAGTACCGACTGTACCAAGCTGCGCATTCTTCTAAACGCGTATGGCTAGTATACAAGAAAAGAAGTATGTATTGGTGTGAATGTTGATGGTAACTTATTTTATATTTGTAAAATGTGACTTCCGTCGTTTATTTGAAAATGGGACGTTCTAAATTTCCCGGAAAGCCCTCCAAACATGTAAATAGAACGCGTATAAATGTTCTTTGCACTTCATTGGATACAACAACAGTTGGTGATACCAACAATGTTGTGACAGTTGAAACAGAAGATTCGAAACAGGTAAACAACATTTAATACGAATAAATAATTAAAGATAACCCATGTGCATCATAATAAAATATTTTTGTAGGTGAATAACACTACAGAGTCTGCACAAGAGAAAAAGAAGTCAGAAAATGCTGATAAACAAATTAGTAAATCTGTACCTAGAAAGAAACAACGAACGAGATTAGTAAATAAAAGAACAGCTTTAAAAAGAAATGGCATGCTTGCAACTGTATCTACTAAATTAGGAAATTTAAACCAAGTACCAAGAAGAACTCGAAGTGCTGTTGCTGGTCGGAGAGCAATACGTAGTTTTTCAAGTATACGTAAAGTTCCAAAACCAAAACATTCAGTTAATTCAACAAAAGAATCGAATAATTTAGTAGGCAAATTTGTCTTACCTAGCCGTAGTGTTCATTCATCACGTGTTATTAAACCGAATAAACGTTTTATAAATGTTGAGTCGAATGAAGCGCGCGCTTTTAAAAAACGTGTGGTTAATAAAAGACTGTGTATTAGAGAAACTGAAGAAAAGTGTCCTCCTGAAAAAAGTAATATTAAAGAAAATCCTGACAATGAAGCAAGTGAATCAAGTTCTGTCCATTCCAAGACAAAGGTTGTGCTACGACAAGCTAGACTTCAATTATATACACAATCTTCTACTTCCTCTGGACCAGAAGGACCATTTTCAAGCAATATTTCAAATACAGTTAGTCCTCCAGGTACTGTTACATGTGGTGTATGTGGTGCTGTTCGTTTTTATAGATTTGTGAAACAGGCTAGAAAGTTTAACATATATAGTTGTGAATCATGTAGGAAGTTTATTTCAAAGATGATAAAACGTCATCAAAGTAATGTAACATCTTTGGTTTGTCATAAAGGTCAAGGTATGTGTCATGTACCACCTATAGTAAGAAGTCAACAATGGAAATTATTTAGATGTGCCTATAAAGCTCGTTGCCCAGCCTGTTGGCTAAAAATGTGCCTCAGGTCATTTCAGATGCCCACTGCCTTGAAAAATAGTTTAGCACAAATGTTGCCAAAAAATATGCAAACATGTGATTCTTTATTTTCAAATCCATTACCATTACTTTCTTGGCAATCCAACAATTTGGAAAATAATCCAGAAAAGCCAACAATATCTACCAAAGAAGAAGTAAATGAAGAGTCTAATGTAAGAAGAAGGCCCGTCCGTTTAAAAGCTATTAAAAGAGATGTAAAACCAGTAACCACCCTTCCTGTATCTGAAATTAAAAGACAGAAGGTAGATCTAAAAGGACCACGCGTAAAGCATGTCTGTCGTAGCGCATCAATTGTATTAGGACAACCTTTAGCAACATTTCCAATTGATAATGGGAAAAAATCTTTAGATATAGAGGAGAAAGATAAAAAGCCTGCAGACAATAAAGAGACTATTAGAACAGCATCATCGTTAATAAGAGAGAATGTAGAATCTGAAAAACTGAAAGTAGATGATGATTCGTTGAGCAGTAGTTCATCAGAAAAACAAAGTGTTTCTGGTTTAAAAAGTAATTCACTTAAATCAGAGGCGAATATCAAGAAAGAGAGAAACATAAAGAATGCTATTACATCTAGCACAGTTGCAGAGGTATTTTATCTAATTTTATTTCTTTATTTCAAAAATAATACTTAGATGTTGATAGTATCGCTGTGAATTGCTTTTTTTTTTATATTAATTTTTCAAGATCCACTTGTAGTTTCTGTACCTGTAAGTAAATTATCAAAACTTAAAATATTTTACAAATTGGAAATTGAATATTTAAACTGTTAAGAACGTTATTTTTAAATACATTACTTATATTTAATATTTTACTTTAGACTAAACCCGTCAGTTATGTGAAGAAGAATATTCTAGAACGTTGCAATACAATTTCCATCGACTTTTGGGAGAATTATGATCCTGACGAGATTTGCAAAAGCGGATTTGGCCTCACGTCTTCGGAAATGTTTCCAATGCAAGCAATTTGCTTTCTTTGCGGCAGTGCTGGTCAAGAAACACTCCTTCATTGCCTGATATGTTGCGAACCGTATCATAGTTACTGCCTCGAACAAGCGCCTGTGAATTTTGTAGAATACAACGAAAAATACAATTGGTTGTGCCCTAGGTGTACTACGTGCGAAGCTTGCGGTCAAGCAGATAGGCAGAAGATTAACTGTATGAAGTGTCACAAGGCTTATCACCCGAATTGTTTTAATACACTATGGAAACGAGATGATAAACCCACGGTATGTACTTACTTTCTTTTTTGAAATGTCGATATTTGTTTTCGCGTAGAAATATAGCGCAGTATTGTGCGATATTTGTGATAAAAAGAAATTTATAGCGCATATGTGTCAATTATTGTTTGTACTGTATAAGATTGACACCTATTTCGCTCTAGAATTTTTGTTTACCCAACAGAAGATACAATATACCAATAATAGAGCAAAAAATTGAAAGAATTAATACAGCGGATATCGTTTATAATGACGTTAGGGGGACCAACGAAATTATATCGTTCTGATCATAGATCGTTATATCTAAAACATATTACTACATAATAATGCGTTTACATGAGTGCGACAGGCTTAAACACCAAAAACAATATTCAAGTGTTAGTAAACTTTGAAAAAAGAATCAAATATTCCAGAACTGTTCATGTTCGGTAGGACTTACAATTCGGCCTCTTCCTTCTATCAAGCTCGTCCCGCACGAACCCAATAGAGCCGAGATCTAAATTCTGCAGTGACCATGCCATAACTTGTAAAATATCCCCTTGATTTTGTTCATTCAGATATTGTTTGCATAATTGAATTATATGCTTCGGATCGTTATAGTGCATATAGTAAAATTCTCGCCGATTACTCGCAGCCCGGGAAAATGGGGTTTTAATATTTCACAGTAGTGCTTTTTCTGCATTACTTCGATTCTATGTAACGTCCCTGTTCCTAAATATGAAAAGCAACCCCAAACTGTAACTGAACCGCCATCGTGTTTCACTGTTAGTGCAAGGCATTCGGTAAGCATTCTCTCACTAAGAACGTCCGACAAACACTCACCTGCTTTGACCAAACATTTTAAAGATAGATTCGTCAGTCAGTTCTATCGTCCAATCCCGACTTTCTTTGATCCACTGGCCTTTTCAGTCGGTTACCTCGGCATGGTTTACGAGCTGCTACGCGACCGTGTAAATTTCCTTTCGCCATCGGATGCTAGCATCTGCTATTGAATTCGCTCGCTATTTATGGTGCTGTTTTTCTGGGATTTCATTTGCTTATTAGTTGTAGGTGATCATCTGCTGAGGCGGTTATTCCTGACGCACCTGGAAGATCACAGTTTTACCCGCAAATGGTGTATTTTACTGTCGACGCAACTAGATTTCATTTTTACCGATTTGCTTGCTGGCATGCAAAGTAATTATGCTAGATTGTTTAGCAACACCTATTGATTTACCACTGGGCATTTCGAATACTGTTCTTCTCTTACTGTATCACCACAATAATATTCAAAGAGGAACTAAAATCGCATTAAAATTTTCTAAATGATCAAACCGGGTAAGGACGAGTCTCTAATAAATTGGTTAGAATAATCCAGTGCAAATGCGGTTGGGTATTCCAAGTCATAAAATCTTTTGTTCGTAATACTTCTTTATATCAGTTTCAGGTGTGTTAAGAACACATGTATTATCATCGTTGAATGAAATAAAACTTATTAAATTAAGCTATTGTAAAACTTTCTCTATTGGCCAAACTTCCGAGGATGGTAGTGTATGTATGCATTAAAAATTTAACAAAAAAATCTGTCATTTGGGCTGTTTTACCAATTTTTGGTTTTCTAAAATGTTTTTTAATAATTTCTTCCAAATGTAGCGACGCAAAATCTGCTTTAATCTACGTTCAATTTTGATTAAACTTTAAAAAAATGCTGAAAACACCTTTATAGTATATGCTTGAAATTCAGTTGTTTCGTCCATTTCCACTTCGTCTTTATTGATCTTCCGTCATATCCACCGTTTCAAATTCGTCAATATTTGAAACAATTTCCCAACCCTCTTATGTTGCCAGCTTAGCTACATGTAAAATTCAAATTCATTCAGCTGAAGGTAAGCTCTCCTCATCCTTATCTGTATCTTTTTGTAATCGAAGCCACTCTGCTAGGAGTAGATCGTCGAAAGAATTTTCTATTGGGCGTAAATTAAAGCCAATATGTGCTATTGTCAGTTGGAAAACACGATCCCAACCTTTGGAAACAAGAAAAATAGGTTTCAGCATATCTAGCTTTTAAGGAACACCTTTCACATCAATGTCTTTCAAAAGCTGGATGATATGAAGTTTTTTAAAATGTGTTTTGGTTTAGTATTAGTTAATTGTTTTATGTACTGAGACAATTTTAAAACATTTATTTTTATACCGCAATGTAATAGCAATTCAATAACTTCATATTCATTAATTCTTCATTCGCATAAAATATAATACATTAATCTTATAAATTAAATACTAAATAAATTATTAGTTGCGACTTGTGGATTCATTTTGCTTCGACAAGTTAAAATAGACTTTAATAGGAGAATAGCAAATATGGGCAATTTTTTATTGTAGGGCTAGTATATACAAACTATTCAGAATACTGTGAAATAAAAATCATAGATTGGACTAATTGGGAACACAACTTTTAAGACTTTGATAATAAAACGAATTTAGAAATTCCGTACCATTGATTTCATATATTTACAATTTGTGATAAATCGGTTTCTTTTTTAATTTTAAATGTTATCGATAAATATGTCCACAACAGAAATCACTATAAAATCTCGATCTAAGTTCAAACAAAAATGCTCAAAGTACGATACACGATACTGGATTTGCCTACGTTAAATTTCTTGCATTCTAGTAAGTTTGTATGCGATTTCAGATAGGCCGTTTACCCCCTTTCTTAGAATCACTTAGTAAAAAATGTAAATATGCGATTCCGAGAATTGACTTATGGCCAGCAATTCGGTACTTTGGCCCCAACGTGCGTCGAGACGTTTACAGTGCTGATTTTTAGTTAATTATACTATTTATTTTTGTATATACAAAGGGTACTAGGATAGTTTTGCAATACACCTTTGTTTATTTAATTTTTTCAAACTAATTTCCTCTACACTCAATACACCTCTCCATCCTCCGAAACCAATCTTTAAACCAGTTTTGTCAAGTTTCACTAGGGAGTAAAACACACTCGTTGTCCCAAGGCCGCAGAAGGTCCTCATCACTGGAAAACCGCCTCCCTTTTAGCTTCATTTTCACATGCGGGAACATTGCAAAATCGCAGGTAAGATCTGGATTGTAGGGAGGGTGCTCGAGAAGTTTCAATCCTGTCGTGGTCAAATATTCGGTACAGGCCTTGGCGCGGCGAGCTGGAGCATTATCGTGATGTAGGAACCAGGTGTCTAATCTCGACTTTGGCCGCAGGTTCTTCATAGATCCAATGACTTTAGGCAGGCACAGTTCAGTATACCACTTAGCTGTGACTGTCTTCTGAGTGTCCAAAACGATGCGTTCAACAATTCCACTCAATTTGATAAATACAGCATCATTTACACATCGGGATTTTCTGACAACTACGTGTGTGTTCTTATCATCAAAGACCCAAACTTTGTTTTGAGCTTTGGTCGGCACATCGTAATAGTACAGTCAAGTCTCGTCACCTGTCACGATGTTGTTCACATACCGAGATTGTACCTTATTAAACTTTTTTAGCATCTGCCGGCACCAAGTCACACCTCATGTCATCTGTTCTTCAGTCAGTCGATACGGCACCCAGAGAGAACAAAGTACCTTCACGTGCAAATGATCATGCAGAATCGAACGAATTGCTGTTACATTTAGGCCTGAAGTACGCTCTATCTGTTGGTAGGTCACTCGCCTGTCCTCGTTAAGCATTTTCCTCACAGTAGTAACGTTTTCCTCCGGAACTGACGTTCGTGGCCTTCTCGGCCTCGCAGCATCCTCCACAGTTAAATTTCCATTTTGGAATTCTCTGTACCACCTGAATATCATTGTGCGATGTGGACAAACATCACCTAGTGCAAGACTCATTTCTTCGAAGCACTGGTCTATGTTTAAACCACGCACGAAATTATAACGCAAAACTGCCCTCATCTCATTTCGTGACCACCATACCATTGCAAGCACTTTACACTCTCACTGCTAATGAATAACTGAGCCCATCGACATGGCGCGACGGCTACTATGCACGTATGAACATGTCTCAATATGCAGCAGCAAGCAGCTTCCTACGATTCATTGTTGCGTCATATTGCAAAACTTTCCTAGTACTCTTTGTAAAAAATGTAAATATGCGATTCCGAGAACTGATTTACGGCCAGCAATTCGATACTTTGGCCCCAATGTGCGTCGAGACGTTTACAGTGCTGATTTTTAGTTAATTATACTGTTTATTTTTATATATATTTCCTCAACTATTATGTCCTGTTTTTGGGAATTTTCTGTTGGGCAATGGAGTTATTATTAATATTATTTCAGCTCTGTTCTAATTGCCTGCGTTGCAAGAGTTGCGGATGTGATAGCATAGCAAAATTTGTAGGTAATTTTGCACTTTGCCATGTATGCTTTAAGTTGAGAAACAAGGGTAATTATTGTCCATTGTGTCAGAAATGTTACGACGATAATGATTTTGATACGAAGGTAAAAAATATATATCTCTTCTCTACTACAGTAAAATGATCTTCAATTTTTTAGATGATGGAATGTGGTAAATGTAAAAAATGGGTACACGCAAAATGTGAAACATTAGCTGATGAACAATATCAAATATTAAGTCTTCTGCCCGAATCCGTAGAGTTTTTATGTAATTTATGTTGTAACCAGTCGACACCGTTTTGGCGCGAAGCTATCCAAAGCGAACTTAAATCAAGTTTTAATAACGTGTTAAAATTACTAAGTAAAAATCGTACAGCTCGTAATATGCTCAAACTAAGCCCCTACAAAAATAATTCTTCGAATAACAGAACGCCCACTACCGTAAGAAAGATACAGTTTCAAGACGATGAATATACGGACATAAATGAGAATAGGGAACCTAGCAATAAATTTACGTGTAGACGGTTAAGTTTCGAATCTCAAGAAGGTATAGTTGATGTCAGACAAGAATCTAAATCACCAGTTTCCTCAACTATAGTCGATATCAAAAATAAATTGAATTCCAATGAGTATATATCATTGCAAGACTTCAATACGGGTATGGAACATGCACTGGAGGGTGCTGATTCTGATGAACTATTGAGAATATATCATACGATATTAAAAGAGGTGTTTCCTTGGTACGATCCAACGCAAAAGGAAGAAAAAACAGATCTTAAGAAGTCATTGTTGGAACACGTCCCTCAGCAGCAAAGCTCTCTATTTGATTCAATAAAATTATTTGATTATGATATGGGAAAGGACAAAGATAAAATCGATAATAGAGTGTGTGGATTGTGTAAGGTAATCGGCGATGGATTGCCACATAAGGAGGCTAGATTGTTGTATTGCGGACAGAACGAGTGGGTTCACGCCAACTGCGCGCTTTGGTCCTCTGAAGTTTACGAAGAAATCGACGGATCACTACAAAATGTTCACAGCGCATTATCCAGAGGGCGCCTAATCAAATGCGCTCATTGTAAACAGAAAGGTGCTAGTGTAGGGTGTTGCGAGAAAGGATGTCACGAAACTTATCATTTCGCTTGCGCGCTGAATGTTAATTGTTCTTTTCTGCACGACAAAACGGTTTATTGTCATTCGCATGAGCTTTCTAACAAAAATTTATTAACAAGTCCTTCCGATTTTGATATTAGAAGATCTGTATACGTAGAATTAGATAGGAAAAGAAAAAAGTACTCCGAACCGGACAAAGTTCATTTTATGGTGGGATCATTATGCGTAACTAGTTTAGGTAAAATAATCCCTATACTATCGGATGATTTCGACGCGATAGTTCCGCTAGGTTTTACCTGTAGTCGATTGTTTTGGTCAACTTCAGAGCCGTGGAAATTGATACCTTATTACATCAGCACTTCCATATTGAATTCCGAAATTAATAACATTTGCATAGATAGAAATTTCACGGTAGATCATTCACTTCCAAAGCCGGTCGTTGAAAAGAAACTCAAAGAAATTTTGTCGTGGCAGCGGGATTTACTGAAGGAAACTATAGAACTAGATTTTGAAGAAGAACCTCAGAACACTGCAGATTTATTAACACCCGAATTAACCGATGCTATTTTCGAAGAATTACCACATGACTTCCTAGAGGGTATATCAGTTCAGGATGTACTGATGTATGAAGAGCTTTTAAATATGGATTTTAAAACGGAAATAAATTACAACGATAGCAATCTGATATCAAGTAATGATCAACCAAAGAGAGCTGAAAGTATTGAAGAAACTGAATCAGAGTCTAAGAATAGTAGAGAATTGAAACGTAGTAAATCTGAAGTATTCAACCAGTTCGGAAATGGGGATAAATTGAGCAAGAATAGAAGCCATCAAAGATCGTGCAGCTTGACGTGGAGTTGTAAATTGGATAACTCGTTGACTCCAACGATCAAAAAACGAAAAATAACAACGCGTGATAATAATATGTATTTACAGTTGTTACAAGTTGATGGTGCTTATGATTCTAGTAGTAGTGAATGTGATTCGCCAATACACGAAACCGAGGACATGTGGTCCTACGAAACCAGTGAAGAACCAGTGACTTGCGAACGTTGCCAGTGTACATATAGAACTCGAGCTAGTTACAAACGTCATCTAGCGACATGCGATGCCTTATCTACAAGCGAAAGTGATTCTGAAGAACAAACGGTTCGAAATAATATAATAAATACCGAAACACCAATTTATGTTAACGTTTCTGAAACGGGAGAGCCCAATGTAATTACATCTTATGAATCTTTCAGTTCTTATCAGGCTACTCAAAATGAAGTGCATTCTACTATAATGAATACTCAGACTTTGGTTACGGCCGAAGCAACTTCAGAAGTTATAGCTGTTCCTGAAAATACACGAGTGTTGTATCCGACTTTTCAACAGCAAGTTGTCGAACAAAAAACCGCTACTTTACCTGTTATTACTCATCCAAGTATTACAATTAACGATATATCATCTATTCCGATTAATCATCAGTCTGCGATAACCATGAATCAACCTCAGCCAGCTATGGAAGAATCATCACAAATGCAAGCTAACCAACAACAAGCAACTTTTTGCATCAATCAGCAACCAATTTGCGTGAATCAGTCCAATACTCTTTCATTAAATCACGCGGGTTTAATTTCATTGGATAATTCTTCAATTACTTTAAATCAAGCGAATCCTATTTCGATAAATCCTATCACTATAAATCAGCCTACTCCAATTTCTATCAATCAGAATCCTACTTTACCAATCAATCAAGTCGAAATTCAACAACCCGTTACCATACAATCCCTGCCATTTACGTCAGAAGTGACGCCTCTCATAAATATCGCACCACAAAATCAGATAACTATTGACACAAAGATGTTAACAACACCTTGTACCAATTTAGTGAATTCTGTAGTAGCACAAACAATGACAGTGCCTCAAGCGCCTTGGGTGAAGCCCGTTAAGCCTTCGGTTATAACTCAAAAAGCGATTCGACCAAGAGGAAAACCTAGATCGTTAGCAGCTAAAAGAAGTAGATTAACTGGAAACACGATTATTATGCCTCCTTCAAATAACACAACGCCTTCCGTTATCGTTCAGCATTTACCTTCTTCTAATATAGTGCCTACATTTGTGGACGCATTTCAACAACAACCCGGGCAAAATTTGCAATATCTTACTGCAATTACACCCCAGATTAATTCTACAATCACACCCCAAACGCAATTAGTTCAAATACAGCCGGAAAATAATTTTCTAAGTTTAGTTCCTGGTGTACAGCCTACGATGATTATACAGCAACCGCGCGTTGTTACAGATCAATTAATCGTTGATGGTAACGGTTCAATGATGTGGACAACGCAGCCAGTGTATTACGGTTTCGAAACAATAGTTCAAAACACGGTAATGCAATCGCAACAATTTTTGCCTACAACCATGAATGGGGTCTTAACAACAAATAGCAGTTATTCTGCGACCACTCAAGTGTTTCAAACGAGTAAATTAGAACCTGTATTGGATGTGGCGCAAGGGGGGTTTGTGTTGGTAAATTCGGGACAAATTGTAAATACTCCGACTACTATACAAGTACCGCCGCATATTCCGCAAAATGTATCAACACAGAATTTGGGAAATACTCATATACCAGTTGTAAGTCAACATAATAAAGTGCAATCATGGAATCAAAGCGAGCCAATAAATACGACAGCGACAATTACCGATATACAAACACAACCGCAACAACAAACAAAGACGCCCTCGAATTTGCCAACGTCTACTAACAATTTACACAGTATTACATTGCCGTTAGCGCCTTTTGTCCCTGAACAGGGTATTCCCACAAATATCGTAACTCCAACACCGAAGCCGCCTACATCTACTCAATCGAGGCCAATGAGTAGAGTCTTGCCAATGCAAACTAATTTACCGCGTGAACAAAAGAAGATGGATGAGAAAATAGTGAACGAAAAGCCGATAGAATGTACAAAAGAAGCTGCTATATTGTCGTTCGTTAAACCGAAAGTTACAATACTCGAAAATGAAATTATAAAAGAAGCGAATCAAATAATTAATGAAAAGGTCGAAACTGCGAAAACGGACAATCAGATTAAGTTAACTTTACCAAAGACGGTTATAAGAGAAAAAACAAATAATATTAATAACAGTAATAATAACAATTTTGCGTCAAAATCGACGCAAAATATAATACAAGTGGCTTCACTTAAACCTATAATCACGGAAATTAAAACTAACATTCCAATAGACTCTGTAGTACAAGAAGAGAAACTCGAACCACTTCCATCACCTCCTCCAACTAGTGAAGAAGGTATTCCTTTCGCTATTCCCGAATTACCGAAAGCACCAACCCCTCCTTGCGAACCAAAAATACCTCAAGAAAAACCAACAAATAACACATGCAATAGTACCAATAATAACAATAATAATATTAATAATTTAGGCAGAAATGGTTCTTCCATATTGTACACAGTAGAAACTCGCGATGGTTTCCGTTATTCGTCTACATCTATATACGAACTTTGGTGTAAAGTGTTCGAGACTGTACAAGATGCGAGAGCAGCGCACAATATGCCCCCTCTACCAGCAAACGCTTTAGATAAAATAAATAATTTACAATTGTTAGGCCTGAAAACGAACGGTTTGAGGTATTTACTTGAACAGCTACCCGGTGCTAGCAAATGTACGAAATACAAACCGAGTTTTTATACTACAAAAGTACAAGATGATTCCGACGATGATGTCGACGTTACTAGTACTTCAGGGTCTATCAGAACTGTTCCATTCGTGCGAAAAAAGGAACCTTACGACATGTTTGGCTGGTTAGCTTCGAAACACAGAAAACCAGAAAATTGTATTATAGATTCGGATCTTCTGCCTAGGTTTGTTTACTTAAAATTTATTTTATGCTATACTAACTACTTCTCTTTATTTAGACGAGGTTCTATTACCAATTTACCTATGGCTATGCGTTTTCGGCAACTAAAATTAACTTCCAAAGTATCGGTTGGCGTGTTCCGTTCAAATATTCACAGAAGAGGTTTATTTTCCCTCAGAGACATTGAATCTGGTGAAATGGTCATTGAATATGCTGGAGAGGTAAATATGTTTCAATTGTACCTTTTTTAAATATATTTTGTTTGTAATGTTGTAGGTTATACGATCTGTACTTACGGACAAAAGAGAGAAATATTATAATTCGAAAGGCATTGGTTGTTACATGTTTAGGATCGATGATAATTTGGTGGTTGACGCTACGATGCGGGGAAATGCAGCTAGATTTATAAATCACTCTTGCGACGTAAGTTTGATAATTAAATTGTATTTATATTAAAATTCTAATATATACACTTATATTTCTATTCGTACGCAGTTAGAGGAGAAAGTATTCATACAGTAATCAGTTTAAGCTGAATGGCCAAGTGTTTTTTGTTAAGGATTAATTTGTGGGTTTATAATATAGTACAAGCTAGTAAATTTAATAAGTTGCAAAATAATATATAACTTGGTGCCAAATTCTGTGGGAATTTAGGTGTCGAACTGAGGGAAGACGCCACAACTCTGATTATGTATACTATTATGAATGTAGTTATATGGCCATTTTTTCCCCCGCAAAATTATGTATTCTTTTAAAATTTCATTTATTTTTTTGTAAAATTATATTTATTTTCATAAGATTACCTTGCTGCCTAGTAAATGTACTAATTGTGCTATATTATGAACCCACAAATTAATGGTAATTTTGATGGAGCCTGTGGTTGATTAACTTGATCACTGAAGGATGATATATAACCCCTTGCCACATTAATTTTCGTATTCTGTATACGTATTTCGACAACTAAGTTGTCATCATCAGCAGATAAGTAAACAGTGTCGCACCTGAAAAACTACGGCGAAAAACATCCGTACGAAAACAAACTCCGTACGTGATCCGTACCGTTGAGAATTAAAATGTACACAATGTACATTTTGGTTCTTGTCTTATATATTTAAAGCTAATTGCATTGATGATTTTAAAAAAATTGATTTACTTTGGCAGTCCTGTCTTGGGCTTGTTATTCAACGACGATATTACAGACTTTTCAATTTTTAGTTGGTGTCCTATCTTACTACTGTGACATACATTTTTCGTACAAATTTACTACGCGTTTTTCTTATATTTTCCAAATACCTATTACGCTCTGAATACCCTGGCTAACAACGTGAAAGAACACTAAAAACAGCTTTACTTTTTAATA
>JAVIWB010004022.1:0-52679 GCA_031893035.1 Dermolepida albohirtum | reverse complement strand
TCTGTATTTTTTTCAGTTTAATTTTCTGCATTCGCTGGAATTGCCACATTAGTTTCACTTTTCGCTTCCAGTCTATCACTTACTAAACAAGGAGCAAAATCTATATCTTCAAAAATCTCAGGATTATAAGGATAAATACCGATTGCAGAAAAAGAACGTGCAGCTTTTTCAATATTGGATACTTGTCCTGGATGATTACCTAACCAGCTGTCACAGGCTTGACTGTAAGCACTCTTTAGCGGCCCAAAATAACTCCTATCCAGCAGTTGTAATTTATGACTTGAGTGAGAAGGAATAGAGGGGAGATATATGAAATTCTTTCTGCAATACTTTACAACTGTCGGAATCCTATGAGAGGCATGATTGTCAAAAATTAATACTACAGGGGTTTCAGCAGTTGGCCGAACGTTCTGCTTGAAGTGTTTTATCCATTCTAAGAAGAGATCTCTATCGATAAAGCCAGAATCGGATATTAGTTTTAATGTGTTTGATAGAGTATAATTGTATAGATCTTCCCTATAACGCTTTCTTGGAAAAATAAGCGCAAGAGGAATATATGTTCCACTAGCGCTTACGCAGCATATGGCAGTTTTAAGTTGGCTCCTCTCCGCACTAGTAACTTTTCCCACAATACGTTTTCCTTTCTCTGCTAACTCTTTTGGCTGTTTGTTTGATACTGTGCCCAGACCTGCTTCGTCCACGTTGAAAATATTGTCGGGAGAAAAATGATATATTTCGTATAGAGACTTTAAGTTGTTAAAAAATTTTCAATCTATGGCCTGTTGAAGCCCATGATTCGAGCCATTGAAGTTTGTTCAGGCTGTCGAAGGGATATGTTATGACGTGTGCAGAAGTTTCTAACACATGGATCAATAAGTCCCGAGACTAACCCATAGATGGCGCTCGTAGTAAACCAGTAACCACGTCTTTCTAGAGTAATAATCTTTGCTTGAAACGTGTCAAAATTTTAAGTCGATCGGACCAGAAACAGCTGAGTTATCGAGGTTGGAGTAAAGTCGTTTTGTAGTTTGTTTAAACAATCCATTTCGTGAAAAATGTTACCCGGACTCTTGTCCATCAAAAGCAACGATTTGTCGGTGGTTTGCCGAGTTTAAACGTGGTCGTACCGACACAAATGACGCGGAACGCTCGGGTAGACCTGTGGAAGCCGTTACACCGGAAAATGTGAGTGAAGTGACAAAAATTATAATGAAAGATCGTAAAGTGAAGCTCCGTGAGATTGCTGAGATGACACAGATATCATATGGAAGTGTATTTACTATCCTTCATGAAAAATTGAGCATGAAAAAGGTTTTTTCCAAGTGGGTGCCGCGATTGCTTTCGATGGAACAAAAACAGCAACGAGTCGATGATTCAGAAAGCTGTTTATCGCTATTTACTCGCAACAAAAAAGATTTCTTGCGTCGTTACGTGACCATGGACGAAACATGGATACATCACTACACTCCAGAGTCGAAGCGGCAGTCATCTGAGTGGCGCACAGCTGGCGAAAGCCGTCCGAAACGTCCGAAAACGCAGCAGTCAGCTGGCAAAGTCCTGGCGTCAGTTTTTTGGGATACACATGGCGTGATTTTCATTGACTACCTCGAAAAAGGTAAATCGATCAACAGTGATTATTATATTGACTTACTGGTGCGTTTGAAGGAGGAAATCGCAAAAAAACGACCGCACATGCAGAGAAAAAAATCCTTTTTCACCAAGACAATGCACCCTGCCACAAGTCGATGAAAACAATGGCAAAATTGAACGAATTGGGTTTTGATCTGCTTCCCCACCCCCCATATTCGCCAGATTTAGCCCCCAGTGACTACTGGCTCTTTGCTGATCTTAAAAAAATGCTCCAGGGAAAAAGATTTGGCTCAAATGAGGAGGTCATCGTTGAAACTGAAGCTTATTTTGAAGCGAAAGATAAATTTTTTTATAAACATGGTATTGAAAAATTTGAAAAGAGTTGGAACCATTGTATCACCCTAAAAGGTGATTATTTTGATGAATAAAAAAAAATTTTGCAAAAAAAATGTTGTTTTCATTGTTAGTCTCGGGACTTATTGATCCATGTGTTAGTCCACTTATCACCAGCTAGTTTTTTAGTTTTATTAAAGAAATGTTCCAATTTATTTAATTCATATTCAAAAGCAAGCATTTTTAAATATTTTTTAGATACGCCATAAAATCGATTATCCATTTCCTTTACACATTCTGCCAGCTGCAATTCCATTTGCTTGGGAAAAATACATTTATATCGTCATAGTGATTGGGGAATAGTAGCAGCTTTTAACCTTTTGCAAAGAGTTGATTCTTTAATGTACATTTCTTAAGCTACTTGTCATTTTAGTTTTCCCTGTGCGACCCCTTGGCGAATGTTTGTCACTATTTCCTCAGTAAAAACATGTTTTCGGTCTGTTTTTCTAATGTAGTTACTCATTTTGGTTGGTTCTACAAAATAAACCAACAACAAAATTGATCGAAAAGAAGATTTTTTGATACTTTTAATTTTTGCGCGCGGAAAAGTTTTTCGACTTTTCTAAACTCAAAAATTTTTTAAATTATTATAACTTTTACGTATTCCTAAGAATACGCAGAGCACGCACTGCGTACTCTGGTGCACAATTCAGTGCGCATTCTTAGGCTAAAATGATATTTCATAAATTTAGGGTTAGTTTGGTATTTTATTGTCAAAACACCCTAAATAACATTTAAAATAATAAAAACCCAATATATTTGTGATGTACTGGTATGCAGATACAATTGAAATCGATCAAACTTACCAGATGATTGCTTATTTCATTGCTCACAAAACTTATAAACCAGTCATTCATCACAACCTTGATAACTAATGCGTCCTTTATAAAATACGTCGTGAACTAGATTCAGGAATCTGTATTACAAACTAATTTTAATAAGCATGAAAATATCGCAGAAATCCTCAGTCGATGGCAATATATCGCGATCAGTATTAACTGTTTCACCAGATTTCAACAATTAATAACCATGATTTTTTACGCTTAGTGTTTTCTAAATATATCCATTTTTCATCACTCGTCACTATTCTATGCAGATATCACTTCCGATCATACCTTTGAAGCAGAATTTCACAAACGATTTTTCGATTTTCCATTTACCTGTCATTCAATTGATGTAGCACCCATTTTCTCACCTTTTGGATTTTTCCCATTGCTCATAATCGGTCACTAATCATTTTTTGGGCCACACTTAACGCTTCTGCCAATTGTTTTTGAGTTTGAGTTAAGTCTTCATCCAATAACTCCTCCAGTTTCGCAGCTTCGAATTTGTTCTATCTACCAGAACGTTCTTTGCCTTGCACATCGAAATCACCGCTTTTGAATTGTCGAAACCAAACCTCACATGCTTTTATGGTTGGAGCATACTCAGCGTAAGTTTTTACTAACACACGATGACTTTTGGCGACCTTTTTCTTGTGATTACATAAGAAGAGTAGTGCGCGCCGCAAATGCTCTTTTTCGGGCACTAAACTCGACATTTTCAAAGAGGTATAAATCTATGACAGTGTTATTTTCGCAAAATATAACATGTATAGCTTTGAAACTTGATGCCAGTAGAATAAAATGACATGTGTCAAATCAAAACATTGTATACTTAAGTCTAGCAACATGTGTTAGAGAAACCGGTAATGACTTTCCAGTACACCTGGTATTTACATGTATAAAACAATTTGTTAAATATTCTAACATCGAATGTCACAAAAGTTTTCGTACATTTCACTTTTACAAGATATTTCTTTATTGCAAGCCATAAATTTAAAACGAATTCGGTAAATCCTCTTTATAGTATCACGTATTTTTTAAAAATAAGATTTTGATGCAAAAAGATAAGCTGTAAAAGTAAAAGTAAATAAATGTCTAGTAATATGTGCACAAAGAAAAAAAACCCTTAGGCCTAATAACTAAATTTGTCTGAAATTCGTGTTCTGTAGTGCAGAAAGAAAAAGAAATATTCAAAATATTCTAAGCTGTTGAAAATGTACCAAGAAATAGGCGTCCAAAGATTCTAAATGAACGTAATTAAAGGATTGTTA
Organism: Dermolepida albohirtum; assembly: GCA_031893035.1. Lineage (NCBI taxonomy): Eukaryota > Metazoa > Arthropoda > Insecta > Coleoptera > Scarabaeidae > Dermolepida > Dermolepida albohirtum. The sequence goes on along the minus strand of JAVIWB010004022.1, from coordinate 48,601 downwards.
CAAGAGTAATGAGTTAAAATATATGAATAAGTATACTGAGGATAGCTTTTCCAAATGAAATTTGATACTGGAAAGATAGTATATTAAAAAAACAAAAAGAATTTAAAGAAATAGTTATAGCGGAAAAGCATCATGTAAAAGATCTTGCATTAAACGTCATTAATAGTTACCTATTGTAAAGCATGGAGCATATAGGTAAGTATTAACTTCGCTAACGAAAGATTTTTTTCCGTAGAACTCTTCCGTTATATTCGGCTTTTCTTCAAATTCTCTTTATGTTTTGTTGATTTCCAGTATACAATTCGATGTGTACGGCTATCCTCAGTGCATTTATCCATAAATTTTAACTCATTGTAAAGTGTTTTTTTTTTGAGGCGGAGAACTGTAAATTAACAATATTGATTTCTGTGACAGCCGATTTGAAAGTTCTCGGTTGTTTTGGAGTTGGTTTGGTTTGACACTTCATCATGAATAGATTCACGCTGGAGCAACATTTGCAAATTGTTCGAATTTATTTTGAAAAACATGGTTCAATTCGAGAAACTCGCGCACATATAGTGCTCATAATTGTCCATCAGAGCAATTAATTCGAGACATTGTGAACCATTTTCGCAATACGTTTACTCTAAACGATAATACGTATCCTATAAGACGTCGTACAGTATGCATACAACAAGCGATGTGTGCCGCGTAGTGTTGATGATGATCCAAATGCGTCAATTCGTTATCGTGCTCGACAATAAAACTTATGTCCATCCACTTTATGGAAAATTTTGCGTAAAGATCTTGGTTTACCTACTTACAAGATTCAACTTGTACAGAAATTGAAACCACGCAATCATCGTTCGTCGTACATTTGGCGAATTGGCCGAAGGAAACATCTAGATCCAGAATTTCCTTTGAAAATTTTGTTTAGCGATGAGGCACGTTTTTGGTTAAATGATTATGTCAATAAGCAGAATTATCGCATTTGGAGCGATGATAATCCACAAGCCATTGTCGAAACACCATTACATCCAGAAAATGTCACCATTTGGTGCGCTTTATGGGCCAGTGGAATCATTGGTCCATATGTCTTCAAAAATGATGATGGTCAGAACGTTACAGTCAACGGTGAGCGGTACAGACATGATTACTAACTTTTTTGTGCTTCAATTGCAAGGCATTGATGTTGCAGACATGTGGTTTCAGCAGGACGGCGCCACATACCAGACAGCGCGCGATACAATTAATTTACTGAAAGAAACATTTGAGGAACGTCGTTTCATGAAATGGGCATGTTATGTGGCCACCTCGTTTGTGCAATTTGATGCCATTAGATTATTTTCTCTGGGGATATGTAAAGTCGCATGTCCACGCCAATAAATCTGAAACAATTGAACACTGGGAAACCAACATTCGATACGTTATCGCCGAAATACAACCTGATTTACTGTGAAGAGTATGTGTAAATTGAACTTCCAAATTACGCTATGTACGCGCCAGCAGTGGGGGCACATGCCAGAAATCATATTCAAAATTATCTTTTAAATAAAGCCAATTTCATGGGTATTAAAAACATTTTTCTGTGCTTTATTTTAATTTAAAGTTGTCCGCCTCCAAAAAAAAAAAACCCTACTTGTAATAGCTCTCTGATGTGCTCATTTAGAATTTCTGGCCGTCTTTTTCTTGGTACAATTTCAACAATTCAAGATATTTTGAATATTTTTTTAATCAGCACTTCAGAACACGTTTTTCCGATATATTTGGCTATTTGCCGTTTTTTTTTTCTTTGTGTGGTATAGTGAATATATTACCAAACCTGTATTTACTTTTACAACTACGAATACATGATAATTTATGGCTTACGATAGAGAAAACTCATAAAAATGAAAACATACGAAAACTTTTGTGACACTCGATGTTAGAATATTTAGCAAATACTTTTATAGATTAAAAGTATTTAATTGTTATTACAGGTTTTGAACCTTGTTAAATGGAAGAAAATGTACTTTTGTAACTGAGTGAATTTAATACTTTATAAATGCTTAAGTGTCATTATATATCTCTTTCATTTAATTTTAAGTAACTTTTGTACTATGAAATAAAAAACGGATGTAACAAATTAATTTTCTACGGTTAAGGTGGGGAAACATCCTCTTTTCAAAAAAATATGTCATCCAAAAAATATTTTAAAATAATTCAGTTTCAGCAGTAATTATGACTAATTCACGTCTCCCAGAGCTACAATAAAAATTATCTTTTGCCCTTTGACCTAGCATAAGTAAATTAGTAACAAACTTTAAACTCAATTCTGTTTTACGTAATTTCCGTTGTGCTCATACATGCAATTGATCTGACGTTAATTACTAAATTAAAGTTCTTAAAATTCTTATGAATAAAAGGGTGTATAGTGTTTATTCTGATGAGCAAATTTTAAATATTTATACTTACTTTCGACGTACTTCTTATCTTTATACATATATTCCAAGTAATTAATCATTTCAAAGTTTCCCACAATTCTTAGCATTTGCGTAACCATGTACGCATTTCCCCATAATATACATGATATTTCTCAAAATTAGGTAAGGTTAAATGTTAATAATAAAGAAATAAAAACATGCACACATGTTTAAAAATTTATTTTCCAATACAGATTAAAATCATATAATATTAAATCATATTTACAATAATAAAATTACATACTCTTAAAACAGAGTAAATATTATTCTATTTACAGGTCTACAAAACTGCATATTTAAGTCTTTATGACTGTTCCTTCGTATATAATCGGGAAAATACATTACAAAAAGAAAAACGAAGCAACCCTTGTGTGTCTCTCAACTACCTGGGATTTATAAACAATCGGGTCTGGAATGTAAGTTTAACCGTTGGTACCTTTATTTTTGATCATTTCTAAATACCGTGAAAGAAAGAAACACGGTCTTTTTTCAAAAACACTTAAATATGCAGCATCAACACAACACACAGCGCGTTCAAATATAAAAATACAATTAGTTAACATTTTTCTCACTATCACATGGTTCAAGTGGTACTTTGATACCGAAAGAATTATATTTAATTATTACATATTTAGTTGCTTTATTTTCGTTTCAAAATAGTGCCACATACAATCGATAACGAACGATATATCACAAATAAATTTTAATGATTACTAATGCCCAATAGTTCGAGTTGAAAATACTTGGTTTCATCATTTATTAACGTATAGAGTATATTCATTCAAATAAATAATTTTTAATCGTGTAGAAAGACACTGTTTTGAAACTCACTGACCAAACAAAAACATTTCGTTGTTTTTAAGAGATCACGCACTAAAAACGTTGGAATAAGAACTAGCTGGCAATGATTCTTTAAAAAAAAAAAGAAAGATAAAAACAAAACACTAAATTAACAGTTATACAGTCATGGCAATAAACGGTCTCTGTTGTAACGCGTCCCCGGTATCCTTGGCTTGTGCCGAGCATAGGTCAGGCGTCGAAACAGATCTATTTAATTTTCCCTCTCCCATACCGAAGCTGAAGATTGACACTAAGGACGTTATACGATCAATTTCCATCGCTGAACCGGGGTTAACCTCCTGTGTTGTTGTTGCCGTTGTTGCCGTCGTTGTCGTCGTCGTCGCCGCCGTTCTTTCAGCTTCTACTTCTTTCGTTACGTTATCGGATAGAATGGTGGCGTCGTCGAGAAATACGGAATCGTCACCCTCTTCCGTACATCTCCGTTTAGGTAAAATAGACTGTACCGCTTCCTCGGTCTCCCAGTCCGTTACAGCGCGTCGTCTTTTTAAACACGGAGAACTACTTCTTTCACGCAACACACTTGGTGTCTTGTCCAAATCAAGATAAGTTAGTTCCCCCGAAAACGGAGGTTGATTTTCTTTATCTTGATTTTCCGAGCACTTCACGCACGATGGTTGAAGAAACTCCAGATTGGAGGCCTCTTCGACATCTTCAGACAGCGGCATCGAGTCTATTCCCGCTTCTTCGGCGGTTAAACCCACTAAATCTTCTTGAGAATTCGTCCTGGACGGCACGGGTGTCGGTGCAGATTGATAATGAACCATATTGTATGCTTCTTCCATGAAAATGTAGCGCGCTTTCTGAAGAACAGTGGCTACTAATAGGTTCTTGTGTAAACTAACACCACCCCGATTTGCTCGCGATTGAGCTATTTTCGTTAGAGAAATTCCGATTAATCTTTGAGCTTCACTAGCCATTGCACAATTAATAAAACAAATATCCTTTTTTATGCGTCACGCTACAGGTGAGTCACACTCGTATTATAAAAGTTAACTATTTAAACTGTATATTAACCACCACAACACTTTCTACTAAAATGCACGTATGCCGCGCCACGCTCATATTTATAGCTTCATAATGTGACGTCACAACCTACTTTCAACGTGTCTCGAACCAATCAGGAGACGGCCTTGCCGAAACAATCCGAACACCCTCGTCAACGATACGAGAGTCGTCAGTAAGGCTCATATTGTAAAATTTTCCGCCTTACACTGATCCCTAATAACAATTACAGTAACGCTTATTAATAGCGGAAGTTGATGTCACAAAAAATACGTCTTGCGTACGCAAGCATCGGAGATTTCTTTGTTTGATAGAACTGTTACGTTTTATAGATTATCGTAGAAAATATGCAGAGAATTAGAAACTGATTCATACGACCGCACAGTTGTAAAGTTGGAAAATTAAGTGCTTTTAAAAAAACAATCACAATTATGTATGTAATGAATGATATACATGTCTGGTGTCTAGCATGTAGAGAAAGAAAAAGGTATACCTACATAATAACACATTCATATGTGTATTAAACTACAAAAATTTTTTGGAAATTGAATTGTTTAAAAGGCAATTGTCCTAATTTTAATTGTATTAGTAACAATGAAATTTATTTTTATGCAGTAATAAATATTAATATTCAACTTCACACATGTTAAAAAGCACTTTAGCGATAACTAGATATTTATAAATAACAGATAAGGCTATGATAAGGAGGAAGTTTGTGATATATTACTCGCGCTATCGATATAAAAGGATATTTTATTCGATTGCATTCAAAGTATTTTGTAAATTTTATAAAGAAATAAATTTGAAAATTTATTTTGGTGTAATGATACAAAATTACAAAACAGAAAAAATAATAATATTTAAATAGGTATACATATACAGTTGTCCTTGTAGAAATTAAACAAAATATACCTCAAAATACTTATATAATATATAATATATATTATATATTATATATATATATATATATATATAAATATAAATAATTTAAAATTAAATACATTATTAAGCTTTATTTTAGATTTTAAATTGCAAAAATATACAGTCAGATACACAAGTTTTCTTATGCCGAGAAAATTACTATTTTGGACGAAGATATTTTCTAAATGAAGATATTTTTGTAAATACACATTCTCTGAAAACAATCATTAAATACACAAAACAATTTTATACCACATAATACACATAATTTTAAAGAAATTTTAGTTAGAAAACGCAAAAAATCATTGTATATTTGATAGAAAACAACATTACATGCAAAAATAATATTTTAATATTTAATGGATCTCTAGAATCGGTATTGGTAAAATTGTAGAGAATATATGTATACATAAGTGTTATACAATTACGTGTATGTATATATATATATATATATATGTGTGTGTGTGTTTATACCAATAGGTATATTAAGTTGCCTAACATTTTATAAGAGAATTTTAATTTAGCACAGATAACAGCTTTTACTTAAAAGAAATCTGAGCTGAATACATTGGTTACAAAGTTTTTTTAAAAAATAAATAGCTAGATATTATACATATGGCTATTTATTTAATGAACTTATTGTGAAAACTATCTTATTTATAATCTTACAGAGTATGTATGTATCTATGTATACAATCCATGAATTTTGGCTATTTTTTCGGAAAATATGTTAGTAATTATAATTCAAATAAAATTACAATATATTCCTATAAATTATAAAATAAGGTATTCATGTTTTATCACTTATCTCTACTCAAATATCAGATAAAAAGTTTTCTATACAGTATACTATATGAGGTTATGTTCAGATCACATTCCAGGATATTTTAGGCGCCATAGTTAAAGATAAGTCGTAAATAACAAGATATTAAACTAGAAATTCCATTTAAAGAACATAGTTTTGTTTAGAATTTTAATATATATATATATATATATATAATATTTAATATATATATGTATATATATATATATATATACATATATATATATATATATATATATATATATATATATATATATATATTATTAAATGAAGAGAAGCAACTTTTTTACTAGAACTTATGCTATATATTCTAAATTCCAATTACCAATACTTTATCAATAAGGTTGATATATAACCCCTTTCCACAATTAACTAAAATTCTTACATTACTTAAATCAGCAAGAAAGTGTCGCACTTTTTTACTACACTCCGTACGCGATCCGCACTTATGTACACTATATATATATATATTATATATCAACCTTATTGATCAAGTCAATCAACCACAGGCTCCATCAAATTCAACTACCAATACTTTGTCCAAAAGAATACTGACAAAAAATTAACATGTGGTTGAACAATTAACGCGTAAAAATCTATGACTAATTCCAGAAAGACACTTTGTATTGAATTTCTTTATAGTCTATATTGTGAAAATAATTTTATATAATACACTTATACAACGTTTTATATTTATTTTTTCTTATTTATTAATAAATAAAAATGTATACATATAAAATTAAAATCATCAAAAATAGTAAAAAGTTATCATACTATATTTTTAATTATATACAGTTATAAACATTCATTTATATTCTTGTAGATTCGAATTTTAATAAGCATGTGTCTGAACACAATTTTTCATAATGGGAATTAAATACGATTTTTTAAAAATTATAAAACACTAGCTACTATCGAGAAGTTTGATAATACACTTAGATAAATTACATTGTGCTATATTTATGCACCTTTTGTGTAGTCTCTAGCCAAGATATTGAGAACAAGAATGAAATTAACGTGCTATAATTGAGCCAAGTAGCACAAGAGTTATTCAACTGAAGATTGGAAAAGAGTGGAACTAAATGATATTGCTTTTCTGTATTTAAGTAAATTTTTCATTTTTGAAATCAATTTTTTTTAGATTAGTAACCTTTAGTGATGAAAAATGATTCAGATTACAGCAAAAAAGGCTCGATTTGTCCGAAAACGTCCTACAAAGCGATACAATGAAAATGTTATTTTAAAACTGAAAATATTCAGTCTGTCATGATATGGTTTTACATAACAGCTGAAGGTCCCAGTCCATATTTAAACGGTGTTAGAACCAGCTTTATTGCCGTACATTAGTACGGCAATAAAGCTATCAGAAGGTCGTTACATACAATACGCACAATGGTGCCATCTTGTCATAGAACGAAATTTAAAAGAAATTAATTCAGTGGTTTTAAAAGTTTTTTCTAGATTGGAAACTCACCGAACTTTAATAGAAAATGTTTGGAATAAATTAGAAAGATAATTTATTCAAAATCAAATGCTAATAGAGCCGGATTAATAACAAATATTAAAAAAGCATGGAAGAATAATGCGAAAATTAAAGAAATCATTAAATCTTGCATAACAAGTAGGCTAGCAAGAGTTGCGAAAGTAATCAAGGCGAAGGATGAAACGACCAAATATTAATTGAGTATCTTTGTAATATTTCTATATGTTGATGATAACAAGATTAAATAAAATTTTCATATAAATTCATTAGCTGTTGGCCTATTTTCATTAACATTGAATTCTTAATATTTTGACCAAAAATTGTACTCAAGTAATTATATTAAGTTTCAGTTTAACATTAATCTCTTACAATAACAAATTAAAGCTTGTGTTCGGAATCTTACAGTGCGAAACTTAATTCTAGTGAACATAAATCTAAAATGTATTTATGCTCACAGAACGGTAGAAAAACAGTAACCAGAAACTAGATTTGCCACGGTGAATTTGAATATTTATAACATAATTTGGATGAATCATAAGTCTGTAAATCAAGACAACAGCAAAATACTAAGAAAATGTCCGTATTCCAGTTATAAATTTTAAACTACAACTACTACTAGCTGGGTGAAAACCGGCCGAAACTTTGACTCTGATTAACGTAGTTGTTTACAATGTAACTACCTTATTGCAAATACAACTGTACATTAAACTTACTGCAATTTAATCTAATAAAAAGTTAGTTAAAATCTAAATTAATCCAATATCCAAAACATTATTTTTTATAGAGCTTGAAAAATATAACATTTTGTTTGTAACCGTACAAAATATACGCATTTATAAAGGTAAATTTTAATTGAGACTGTGCTTAATTGAATTAATCCAAAAAAAATAAATAAAACCCCTTACCACATCAATATTCGTAATCTGCATACGTATTTCAACGCCTAAGTTGTCATCATGTATCAGCATATAATTACTCAGTGATTGTACCTGGATCCGGGGTAAAATTCGCACCACGAGTCCAGGTACGACATTGTGATTAATTAACTGCTGATGATGACAACTTAATTATCGAAATATGCTAATTACCAACTGCACACGTGCGTATTTGCTGGTTAGCGACCATAGATCCAAATGCAACATTGACAAGGGGTTCTATTTACCTTTTCTGATTAATATACACACACACACACACACACACACACACACACACACACACACACACACACACACACATATATACCGTGAATATATTTTATAATGCAACATGCACATACATACACTAGTTGCTAGAGTAACGTAATAAAGAAATGACAGCAATGTATTTTAGCGTGTATTTTATTTTGCAACATAGGATGTCAAAATAAGTTACTCTATTTTTGAGGTATGTATAGTGTAGAAGAAAAACTGTTATTAGTGAACTGGTATAACTCGAATATGAGTTTGAGGAGAGTAACAGATTGTTTCAAATTACATATCCTGACCGTCCAAGACCGAGTCCAACTACAATAAGTAGGTTAGTACAGAAGTATAAAAATAATGGATGCATCGTTCCTAATCATAAAAAAAAGAATAGGCCAAGATATGTTATTACTGACGCCAAAAGAGATGAAATTCTACAAACAATCGAAAATAATAATATGCTCTCCACAAGAGCTTTAGCACAAACTACAAATGTAAGCAAATCTTCCGTGCATAAACTACTAAAACGAGAACATTTTAAGTCGTATCATTTTCAAAACCATCAGGAACTAATTGCGAATGATGCAGAAAGAAGAAGTTAATTTTGTGAAATCATGTTGGATAAGCTTCATAATGATGATACTTTACTGCGCAGAATTTGCTTTACAGATGAAGCAACATTTTATGTAAATGGTGAAGTAAATTCACAGAACTGCCGCTACTGGAGTAGACAAAATTTGCATAGATATCATATCACAAGGACTCAGCGGCCACAGAAAGTCAATGTTTGGACTGGGTTGATTGGACACCATATTGTAGGACCATTTTTTATTGAGGGTACTCTTACAGGAGAAAAATATTTAGAATTGCTTGAGTACAGAGTTATGCCAGCCCTCCACGCTTTAAATATTGATGGTGAGATTTGGTACCAGCATGATGGCGCACCGGCACGTAATTCTCATATGGTTAGAACATTTTTCAACCAAAGATTTCCAAACCGTTGGATAGGCCGTGGAGAAGAAGTAGAATGGTCCGCAAGGTCACCAGACCTGTCTCCAAACGATTTCTTTCTTTGGTCATGTATCAGAAATAAAGTTTTTCATGGAGAACCTCTAAACAATATTGACCAATTAAAAAATAGAATACGAGTTGCTGCAAGAGAAATAACTCCAGAGCAGATACAAAATACAATAAATGAATTCTACAATCGCTTAGGATACTGTCTGGCCGTCAATGGTGACATTTTTGAAAATTTGTTAAATTAGTTTTTAAATTTTGTTCAACTACTGTATTTCACATCCTATGTTGCAAAATAAAATACACGCTAAAATACATTGCTGTCATTTCATTATTACGTTACTCTAGCAACTAGTGTATGTATGTGCATGTTGCATTATAAAATATATTCACGGTATATATATATATATGTGTGTGTGTGTGTAAGTAATACATTTACAGCTTAACCTTTTAACGAATACTAACACAATGTTTAAATTTAATTTCTAATATTAAAATATTTAATATGAGTTTCTATAATTTATATTACCAGTTTTCGTATTTGAAATATGAGTATTTAAATAAATTTGGTATTACTTATAATCATCAATGATTAGCAATTTAAAATACTGTTTATTAATTACTCAATTTTGGAAAATACTTCTTAGCTATTACGTTACATTTTACACAAAACCACTTTCTTACTTTCAAATGACAATTACTATTATCATTTGAAAGTAAGCGTCAGAAAGTTTATACAGCTTCCAAAAAAACTTTTTTAATACACGAATACAATACAATACAATACTGATCTTTATAAACACAACAAACGGTCGAACGAAATTAAACCTAGAAAATCATCGAGAGAAATACTTGTGTGGTGACAGAAAGTGGCAGGAATCCGATCGTCCGGCTCTCTCGAAACTGGTGTAACAATCTCAAATTTGTGTACTTTAGTTATAATCCACAATATGGCATTTTAATTAATTTCAGCAAAATAAAATATTTGTTAAAATTCACTAATGAGTAAGACAACTCTAAGATATTTTTTATGGTTGACTAATCCTAACCTACATGTTATTTAATACTAAGAAAACTTTAAATAATATTTAAATCAGATATACAATAGAAATTTAACATTGAATATTTTTATAAACTATTTTAAACACATTAATTTATATCAATATACAACACATTGCCTGATAGTTTTTTAAAAGCATTTTTAACTGTATATAAAGTGATGTAAATGTAAAATGATAAAACTGTAAATGCTAATTGGTATACAGCAGGTTTCCACCAAATCTTTAAAAAATTGTGTAATGACTGCCTAAGATTTGGTTTGCATGAAAATAACGCAACTCAGCATACAACCAGAAGAACAATGATTTTTTTCGCGAACCCGGACTTCAACTGGTTACTCATTCACCATATAGATCTTGCCCATTTCGACTTTCATGTTAATGGAAATTAAACGTTTGATGCGTGATAACATATTTCATGATGCCAGTGGCATTTTAATAACTTGCCGAAAGATGAGATCTATTTCGAGAAGTGGTTTCAAAGAATGAACATGTATATTTTAGCTGCAGGGGATTATTTCTGAAATAATTTTCTTTAAACATTCTGTAGTTTTTTGCAAGTAAAATTTTTCAGAATAGACCTTGTATACAAGGAAATGTTACAAATTTACACTTTTTGAATACAAATTAGAATTGCGTATTTCCAATTATAAGATAATATTCGACAAATATCTAACACTATTGGATTGACTGAAATTTGCGCTATTCAGAAAATTTTGTGAACCACAAGTGTTATTTAAAGACAATGCTATTTAACAAGAAACAAATTTTACAATTTCAGGATATAAGTCTTTGTCTTTATTTTATCTTATCTGCAGCTAAACTTAATACATAATCTGAGCATCAGAACAATTTTCTCTTTACTACATGATAATTAAATTGAAAAATAAACTCTAATTTTTGAGCCATTTATTTCCTTTTGTGAGTAACTTCTGAACTATTCGTGTTCCAGTAATGAATTCTAGTATATATTCACCAATGTTACATATTGTTATATTAAACACTCCCAAACTACTATAAAATTCTAACTCATTCCACTGCCTCTGATACATGTACCAAAAGTTTGTAATTTATTATATCTGTAAATATTTCATATATTAGATAACCATAAATAAAACAGATTAAGATCACTACCTGGTTGACCAAGTGTTAACCAAAGAATCATTCTAAATATATATAGTCCTTATATTTACTGTGTTTATTACTTCAATATGTAACTAAGTGCTCTTAATACAAAAATATACTAAATAATGATTTATATGGTTAAAGTTTATCATTAAATCCTTCAAAAGTATTCAATTTTAAAAACAAATTAGGTTTTGTAGATGTTAAAATAAAAAAATTATGTAATAGTTTCTTACTGTAAATATCCTAGTCTTAATATACTCTTTTAAAAAAAGTACAAATAGCTAATCTATAATACAGTAAACATATCATTTGGTTTTATCACAAAATAAATCTATTTTCCATACTTATAATCTAAAATTATGTACTTAAAACCTTTGCTATAATAAATTAAAATTTACTACAATTCATCATGAGAAATAGTGCTAAAATTTTTTTCACTCGGAAAAGCCCAGAACGATGAAGGAAAACCATTCGCATCTCTTTCACGTTTAACAAATGCGCTAAAAGAGGAAATGCAATTACCAATAAAATGATTGGCTTTACCTAGAATAGCTAAATCAATGTGAGGACTATTTCCGTTATATCTAAAAACTTCTACATTCATCCTTTTCAATCCATCTGTTAACTCGTCAATCATATGATTGCTGTCAGAAGAAACAAAAATAGATTTTATAGCTTTATTTTTATCTGCAATACTATTATAATTTTTAATGACGCGCTTCAACTGACGGATAATTGTCTCTTTAGTTGGCAAGCACATTTCAGCTGTGGCTTTTCCTTTTTCATTCTGATAGCCTAGACACTGTGGAGCTGAAAACAAGCTAGGACTGGTAGGTATATGTTTACAAGCGCGAACCCAATCCACTCCATTTCTTAAATGTATCCCAATATATGCACCTCTTGGTAAGACATTTTTTATGAAATCATTTGCTTCATTTTCAATTTTGTTAGACCATTTTAAATATCTATGTAACACACAATTTTCATTTTGTACTGGAAAAGTAGCTGGTGCTCCTGAATAAAAAAAAAACATTCAATCCTACATAACAATTTAAAATATTTTTGTACCTGTAAATGCTAAAACAGGCCACTTTTCTGCAGGATATTGTTCATTCCATTTTTTAGCCATATTATGATGATAAACATCATAATGTAATGGGCCATAAAATTCGGAATCCTCAAAATCTATGTTATAAGTATCCCAAAATGGGCCAAATGGATTACCTTCCTTAGCATTGCAACTTTTTCCATCACCTACAAGTACAAAACTCCAGCTCAAAAAAATTTACATATAAGCAATAATACCTCTAGGACTATAACAAAATGATACATGTTTATTGAGGGGCCACAAAGTGGGAGCAATCTGCTCCATAAACCTTTCCATTGTCATGACCTTATGATATTCCTGTAAGCTCTCCACTTTAAAATAAACATCAAAAGGTACTTGATGTGATTTTGATTCTCCATAATGATATTCCACCCATGGTGGTAAAACAAGAGTACGATTTAAACCATGAGCAAAACCTAGAGCTCCCAAAAAATGATCGGCTTGATTCCCAAATCGACCTATGTAAAATAACTATTTGTTAGAAATCCTATCATTATAATCTACCTTACCCATGCATGGACAATAAAGTATATAGCCGAACGAATCAATATTTACACAATTTACTATTGAAATAAAAAGAAGAAGCAATACGATAATCATAATTTTCAAAAGATCGAAAAATTAAATATTTAAAATGAAACGATATATAAAACATAACCTGAATCAACAAATTGAAGTTTCTTTTATTCCTCTAGCCAACACATAAAAAAAGAAAAGAAATAACTAAATTCGCTAAATTATTGCACTAAAATTATATAAGAAAAGTTACTATTTTATAATAATTTTGACAGACAAAATGTTAAATACTCGGTTAATTTTTGGGTTGTCGAAGAACCGATTATTGCAATCAGTTTATGTCTATAAAAATGCTTCTCCTAAATACATGTCAGACTGGATACCTAAAGAGAAAGTCACACACACAGGACAGGTCATAATTTTACATTAGTCCATTTTACACATATACATATGCATATTCACGTTTTAGCAATGGGAAGCAGACGACTATAGATTGGCAAGGTTTATTGATAGACCTAAGCATGTAAATGAAAATTTTGCAATCAAATTAATAGATCAAGTACCACCTAAAGTATGTAAAGATCGTGTTGTATGGTGTGATGGTGGAAGTGGCCCAACTGGTCATCCAAAAGTCTATATAAATTTGGTAGTATCGGTATAGTTATTGACAAATTAATTTGAATTATTATATTTTTAGGACAAACCTGGCAATCACATTTGTGGATACTGTGGATTAAGATTTGTTTTAGACCATAGTCACTAGTAATACTTGTAAATTATATTAAATTAAAGTCTTTAGTAATTTCTTTTCTACTATTAATTTTTTCTGCTATCCCTTGAAATGTATATAAAATTATGTCACACAATACGCTAAAAATACCTTATAATCTCCATTGTCAACCATGTATATTGACACGCTAAAGCAATTGCTTCTTTTGGAGGAATTTTTTCAATCAAATAACCGTGTGTTACATATAATTGTTTATTGTGTCCTAAATGGGCTTGCAATAAGACCTGTTATATACACTCCTTCCTTAATATACCATGCAGAAATTGGCAGTAATATTAATTTCTCTGCAATATACTATTTGTCATCTTCAAATTTATTATTGAATAAAAGTATCGCGATTCCTATTGCATTCGACGGAGGGTGAGCATTACAATGCACGCCAAGAGAATTGAGCCCTGAGTGGGGGCAGGTCTTGCAATAAGCTTAATATAAAATTTCTTTGAAGACACCGTAAGCGACACAGATTATACAGGTCGCGTACGTATCTAAAAGCGACTACGGCACAGTCCCACCAGTCCCTATCTCTCCTGGCGATTACAATACTTTGGTTAAATTTCTATTATACAATGAATGATCCCTCCAATATCACCAATTAGTTTATGAAAAACGATAGTTATGCCAACCATAGTCGAAAATAATAGAATTTCGGACCACACATTAAATAAATAATGTATTTTTATATAAATATATTAAACAATGGAAAATTTATAATTTATTAAAGGAATGATATATTACTACTAGATGATAGTAATTGATGTACATTTCTACATCCTAAAACACTACAGGACATAGATAAAAAAAGTTTTGAAGATACATGTACTATTTTTTATAGCTAAACAATATATAGATTAAGAGTATTCAAAGCGCCAGAAAACTGGTTACCATAAGATACAATAATTTTAGGATACGCATTCGTCTATGCCTCATTCTAATGTCTTAGTTTTAACCTGTTTATAATATTCACATATAATTTTGAAAAGTTATTTAGGTACGACAATATGCGGTGCCATCTATCATTTAGCGAGTTGTTAGATTTCATATTTAGTAAATAACTCCATTTTCTTTGTGGTTCCTGAACTATTTATCTCGTAAGTGTCGCTTTATTTAACAAATTTAGTTTTTTCAAACTTCCTTTAAATTTTATTAAAATAAACTATTAGATAAAATTTAACCCAAATCATGTATAGATTGTCTAAAACTAGTAAACAACTTAGAAGCCAAATTTATTTGTGATTTAATTATTAATGGAATGATACTTTTTATATATAATTTACAAATTATAAAAATCTATATTATTTTCGAAATTGTGGTCCATGTATCACACTGTATACTCGTATTGACATTTAGTAATTTCCAAGTCAGAGAGTTTTATTTTCTATGATTGGCATTGGGCAGCGCCTACTAGTTGTTAGGCATGCGCGATAAATATTGATTTGCTAAATCTGTTTGTTGGCCTGGATTTCCTTCATTTTATTTCCGTTTTGTGACGTGTAGTGGCTGCTTTAAGCGGTAAGTAAATTACAAATCTTTTTTAATCATCGAACATCATATTTTCTATAACTAAATTTATGATATTTTGTATTTAATGTTATTTGAAATAATATGAACTACCACATAATAAAATCAGTTTTGTCCAACCATATTTAATAACAATTATAAAATCAGTTATTACAATATTCATGTGTTTTAAGTTTGAGAAACTAAAAGATGGCCGATGCAGATGATCTTCTTGATTATGAAGATGAAGAACAAACTGAACAAACCGCAAATGAGGCAAATGGTACTGTAGAGCAAAAAAAAAGCGTAAAAGGTACCTACGTGTCTATTCACAGTTCCGGCTTTCGAGATTTTTTACTAAAGCCTGAAATATTAAGAGCCATTGTTGATTGTGGTTTTGAACATCCTTCTGAAGGTAGTAAAATTGAATTATTTTTTATGCATCTTTGTAATTAATATTTATATGTCTAGTTCAACATGAATGCATTCCACAAGCAGTTTTGGGTATGGACATATTATGTCAAGCAAAATCTGGTATGGGGAAAACTGCCGTATTTGTATTGGCTACTTTACAACAGCTTGAACCAACAGAAAATGTTGTGTATGTGCTAGTAATGTGCCACACAAGAGAATTGGCATTCCAAATCAGTAAAGAATATGAAAGATTCAGTAAATATATGCCCAATATAAAAGTGGGTGTGTTTTTTGGAGGTTTACCCATTCAAAAGGATGAAGAGGTTTTAAAAAATAACTGTCCTCATATTGTGGTGGGAACACCTGGAAGAATTTTAGCTCTTGTACGGTCAAAGAAACTTAATCTAAAACATTTGAAACATTTTATATTGGATGAGTGTGACAAAATGTTAGAATTGCTAGGTGAGTCTCTTTTCCTTTTATGCAATATAAAAAAAGACTTAAAAACATTTTATTATATGTCCAACTATATTATTTTATTTTTTTAAAACATATTTTTAAGTAATAGAAAAACATTTAACATTTATAAATATCATTTAATCTACATTTTATTCATTAAAAAATGCAAAGTTTGAAGTAAATTATGCTAAATATAGTTTATGATACTTTTTAACTTTTATAACACTTTACTTTGACTATGTTGCATATTATGATCTGTATGGTTTTTCAGTACAGAGATTTCTAATAAAACACCTTCATTGTATGATTGTTATATGCATATGTATGGACATGGTCTCTACATGGCCACGCATATCCTCTCTGCAATAAAATCAAGAAATTGTATATAAGTTTAATAATAGTTTCCCTCATTAATCTTATTCCTTTGTAAATGGTTTGTGTGTAGAGAGCAAGAGAGGGGTGTTGATTTATCTTTAGTCACAGACAATTCCATTGAACATCCTTTTTTAACTTGTCAAATATATAATACTTTATATGGACAAATTCCAAGTTCCTATGACAACATAAATAAGAGCAAGCCTATTATATTTTTGCCAAGTTGGTAGAGGATATATGATGGAATAGAGAACATAAACAATTTTTATTATTAGTGCAATTGGCCACACTATATATAAACTCGTCAAAAAATTGTAGTTTCTGAGAAAAGTGTATTTTTGAATTTCCGCGAAAATAAGTTTGACGTCAAGCAATTTGCCCGCCATATTGTAACTGGTTTTTTTTTTTGGAATTAAGGGAACAGACTTTACAACTAACAAAATTTGTAAAAAGATCATATGACACAGAGCAACACAACCGACGCCCTCGGGAGCTGTCTCAAAAAGATTTTAATAATTTAAATTAATAAAATGCTCCCAACCTACATAAATATTATTACGTTTTAAATAGGTATCTAAGGTATATACGTAATTCCTATTATCACGTGATTAAAGTTCCTATCATCACTCTATTCTCTCTATACTTTATCCATTTATGAAGCGTTATAAGATGAATAGGTTCCTTATTTATATTAATGACAAAACTAATTGTGAAGTGCACTGGAAAGGAACTCAGTTGCAATAACTTCGATATCTCATTTATCTTAATATATTATTACTGTTAGTTATATAACAATATTAGTTAAAAAAAATTCATACTAAAATGAAATTTAAATTTTCAACTCTCAATTTTCCGAACAAGGGAAGTAACCTCAGTTAAATTAGCAATTTGATAGTATTTTTAGTTCTAATTGAGATGCTGACAATGAAAACAATTGACTATTTCATTTTCGAGGTATTCACAAAAACTCGTTTTTTTTTTTAAAAAACCTGTATATTTTTATATTTATATAAATGTATATGGTGTTCAATTTACAAAATGCGTTTTCTCGAATATTTTTGAAAACGAAATTGTAAAATTGAGTCCTGTATTTTTTATATTTATATAAATACATAGCTGTTCAATTTTTAAAAATGCAGTTTCGTAAATATCTCTGAAATGGAACGTTAAAATTGTTTCTCTGTTTTCACCATCTTATCAAAACAAAAAATGTCACCAAATTGCTAATTTAACAAACTGCATAACTAGAATAAAAGAAAGGTAGCAATAGTGAACACTTAACTTTGGACAAAGTGTATATATAGTTTATTTGTTAAGCTTAATATGATGTTACAGATAGGTAGGGACAGCTGAATTAAAGAATGTTGCATAATTCGGCCTATGCTGAAATAAAAATAAGATTTAATCCTACATTTTCTGTCTTTTTCAACAGTAAGAAATGTTTATTCTATTTACAGACATGAGACGTGATGTGCAAGAAATATACCGTAATACGCCACACGGAAAACAAGTTATGATGTTCAGTGCGACACTCAGCAAAGATATCCGGCCCGTTTGCAAGAAGTTTATGCAAGATGTAATTGATACTTACTATAATAGAATTTCTACCCACGCCTGCATGTTTGATAAAGTCGCAGTCACTTGAAAATTAACTACTACTTAAAATTGAAATCGGTTGTTTAAAAATTGCGTCTCAAACCAAAAAAGAAAAAGTCATAAAAATTACAACATTCACGTTATTCCCCCACAAAAAAAAAATAGTCCTTATACATTGTTCTATGCAAGACCATCCTTTCCACAAATGTCATTTTTGCCAACATTCTTGACCTTCACATGCTAAAAAGTTGTAATTTGAACGCGGATAGAGCTCTGTAGCCCCACGAGTAGGTCATTGGGTGGGCCGGGGCTAAGAAGAGTGGAATGAAGATGAAGAAAGAAGATAAATATGTCCGTGGGAAATCGGATTTTTCGTAAATTTTCATGTCTCGGCTGTGCTACAGTGCTTCAAAATTTTTTACCCATGAAGTTATTTACTAGTGAAAATAATTAGAAAATTATTTGTGCACCGTTCGGCCGTCTTGGGAATATTAAAGTTACTAGTTTTATGGATATATTTATTTGGTTCGTTGGTTGGTTGAATGGATATTAAGTTTACGGAGACGATGCGGCGTTGGGATGTTCCCATTTAACTGCTACTACTGTATGTACGACGGATTACAACAATGGCCCTTCGTAACTACAGTTTTTATTATATCCTTTGTTATATAAATGAAGCACATTTCAAAAGTATTGATCTATTTCTTCTTATTAAGCAAAGTTGATAAAATAACCTTCATTTATGTAACGAGCAGGGCTCGGTACTACACGTGAAGTGAAGATATACCTCATAGGGTGCAGTTTTTATTGCTGTTATCGCAATTTTGAAATTTAGCAGTCTGGTATAGAATAGTAAGCGCAGCTTTGAAATTGTTCTCAAGTTTATTGTCAATAACGTAAGCTATGGTGGCTCGTCCCACTTGCAGTGCCTGGCCCTGGTAATAAATTTTATAAAATATAATTAAATTCAAATAAATAATCTTTTCTTTCATGATACTAATAAAATCAGTGAAAGGAATGAAAAAATTATCTTTTGCTCTGTCTATAGCCCATGGAAGTGTATGTTGATGATGAAGCAAAATTAACTCTTCATGGTTTACAACAACATTATGTAAAATTAAAGGAAAATGAGAAAAATAAAAAATTATTTGAATTACTTGATGTATTAGAATTCAATCAGGTATGTAAATATATTTACAAAATTTTCTAGTTGCCTATAGTAAGTTTCATATTTAACCTGCAATTAACAAAGATTAGGTACAGTTATTCAGAGTACACTTTCTTTAATATTTTTATGTCGACTGTAACATTTTTATACATAATAAGATGTACAAAAATAACCTTGATGCTATTTGTTTCTTCACTTGAAATAAATGTACACCTGCTGCTGCTGCTGCTGCTGCACATTTTCCAACTCAAATTTCTCAGAACTAGAAATTTTTCTTTAGGTAAAGCTGCAGTACTTTGCCAAAATATTAGGATCACCTGAAAATATAACAATTTTACTAAAGTATTTAAACAAATCGACAGTTTATGTTTGGATTTAGTAGAAACTATATAAAAAAAATTTTTAGTTTGACTAATATTTGGTAATTTTGCCCTTTGCTTGTAGTACAACTTCAATTATTGAGCATATTTATTTAACCCATTAACGCCCAAATTAAAACCATGAACATTTTTAATATAATTTTTAATATCAGTTTTAAAACACTTTTCTTAAAATATTATGAAAGAAAATTCAAATTGTGTTTTTAGAGGTGTACTAAGTTTAGTACAATGGGCGCTTAAAAGTGGCATTTTGAAAAACATCCTCTTTCCAAACAAAGCGTTTTCAGGCATTTATCACATGATGTTTTCACTCGATTTGAGCACATAACACATCTAAGTTGGCTTGGAATTTTTTGAGGGTTGTGGCCATTATTTTTTCTGTCCTCACCTTCAATTCTAGAAGACGTTTGCCTCGATTTTTTTTCCTTTTTGTCGCTAAGATATGTTCGTGCTATATGTCTGCGAAACCATAACTGATCAATACGAACATCGGGGTTTCTAATGCAGTATAATCTCCATGCGTTTGAGAAGTCATGTCTATTACGTAAGTAAACAAGACCCACCACCACTTCTTACCTTTCACTG
The DNA here is from genome assembly GCA_031893035.1 of Dermolepida albohirtum. Classification (NCBI taxonomy): domain Eukaryota; kingdom Metazoa; phylum Arthropoda; class Insecta; order Coleoptera; family Scarabaeidae; genus Dermolepida; species Dermolepida albohirtum. The sequence continues at coordinate 27,798 of JAVIWB010004022.1, read as the reverse complement.
CAACTCGGTACATTCCTATACTCTGATCCATTAGATCTACCCCTCCCATGAATTTATTGTAACTTTGGAAAACATGAGGTACAGCTACATCAACTTTTTGTTTCTTCATAGAACACCATCTTTTAACTTTTCCCATAGGCTCTAAAGTATCGAAATTCGTCCCAATTGTACAAACATTATTGTCTTTCCACCTAACCATAAGAATTTCGTTTTCCTTATCAAAACTATGGTTATATTCAGCTCTAGGCTTTTTACGCATATCCTTTGCTGGAATCAATGGACACCGTTTTGTTCTATTTTCGCGCAAGGTTCCAGTCGCTCTGTATCCAAGGCTTTTCAGATCTAACAGGTCGTAGTTCGTAAAAAAATTGTCAAAGTAAACAGCATGTTCTTCTGTTTTTGTTGGCGTTTTAGCCAGTAAACCTTTTACAACGCGAGAGCCAAGGGGATCAGTGGTAGCCTCGGAAGTTTTTCCACATTATATATCGAATGTGTAACAATAACTATCGAAGCTGGTCAACACTCAATTACGATATCCGTATCGCACAGGCTTACCCATTATAAATTGTTTGGCTGAATGGTGGCCAAAGTATTTCACCATTGATTCGTCAATCGATAAATTTGCGTGTAGGATTCCGAACTGACAAAATTTTTTTTGCAAAATTTCACAAAGTGGTCGCATTTCGCATTGGATTTGGTGGTGGCATAAACACATCGTAAGTAGCGTCATTTTCACTATCTTGGTTAATTATGTCATGTATTGCTTCTTCTAACCCAAAATAGTTTTTGTTGCGTCGGTTAGCCATTTTATACCATTCGAAGTATTTTTTTTTTTAATAATATTAATTACAAGTCGCTAGTTAAAAAAAAAACAACCGAAAAACCAATGAAAGCTTTAACTCTAAGGCACAGCGCAAAAATAAAAATAACCTCACTGTACTACTCAATCCTATCTCAAACGCCCAGTGTACTAAACTTAGTACAGCAGAATTTTATATGTTATAGCACGAACAACGCAATGCGAAGTAAACAGTTTTATATTGTTTTTATTAGAATAAGATGTTATCAAGTAAATACAATGCTTTTCAACAATTTTGAAAGCCAACTAACATAAAATAAACTAAATAAGCAATCACAACCCAACTAGAAATATATCGCTAGTATAAAAAGGGGATTACCCTTATTGTTATTTTTTAGCTATGTTTCATAATAGGTACGTGGGATTTGTTTGTACTCTTGTTGATTGGTAAAAAGCGTTGCCAGAGTAAAAAACAACGTTATATAATTTTTACCTCAACTTTAAGTTGTGTACTATTTATAGTACAGTGGGCGTTAATGGGTTAAAATCTTCGTTGTTTGCCCGTACCTCTTCAGTATTCATAATTGTTCTTTCATCTAGTCTCAGATAATCTCTTTTCTTTAATGTATTCCATATATTTTTGATCGAAAAATTTTCTGGCCACGATAGCATTGGTATGTCTTGCTTCCAAAAAATGTTTAACAAGCTGCCATATAGCATGGAGAATTGTCTTGCATAAAAGTATATGGGTCTGCATTAGGGTCCAAATCATTCACATACGGCACCAAATTTTCTAAAACATGTTTATATTCCATGGTTCCGTTAGCGAAATACAGTGGTTCTGATCCCTCTGATGTTGAGTACGACATCAGAGTGTGCTTCACGAATTTTACTAAACATTCCTTATTAAAATGTTGAAGGACGTTCTCATTTCTTAAATCCGCTTATCTTCCAATTATTGAGTAATTCTTCACTTGTTAGGCTTCCCCATAACCCGCTTTTTTCATTTTAAGGGTCAATCTTGGTTACCTGACGACGCGTCAGCATTTTATTTTCTCATCCTTCGGTTAATAGTTCGCTCTGATATATTAATAATCTTCTTCAAAAATGATTTTTTTTGTATTGACTATGATGATAACGGTGACTATCTCGGGTGGATCTTCCCATTTTTTCACTACAACTTGATCGTTCAGAACTTACCACAGGAATGTTTTTTTTAGTAACTGAACAATACGTTACACTGTTTGTCAAGAAATTCCCATTCATGTAGTTTCTAGTTGCGAATAGTTTTTCCTCTTTCTAATAATGCGGAAATTCTCGCTTTTTTTATTACTAGAAGTTAAAGATGGACGAATATATTGGTCATAATAACTAGTTGCAGTGAATTCTTAATCACTATTTTTTTACATCGCGTTAATCACAGCGTACGTCTCCCGTTTTCACCGTTTGCCGTTTAAAAAATTATACTATATTTTTATACAGCGAATGGTTATTATTTATTTTTCTTATTGCGAAGTACATATCAAGACAGTCACAAAAAGGTATAAAAAAAAGAATGGTGAATGCGGAACCGCTCGCTTACTTTTTCGCAGTTAATATAAAATCACTGTTTACTTCTTCACTGTGAATATAAAATCGCCGTTAAGACTATCTCTATTAGAAATGTCTTTTGCTTTAGCCATAATGTGCGTTATTGTTGTTTGAAAGTGCGCCCGTCAAATAACAATAAGCAATTAAATTAATATTAAAATTAGCAACACTAAAAACAGCACTAATTGCTAAAAAATAACATGCTTTTTTGATAAAAGTAAAACGTCTCAACATCTTTAGAGTATCAAAACTAATAGTATACTAAATCGCTTTTATTAAAGAAGAGTAAAAATTCATTCAGGAATGAAAGCCAGGCAACAAGTACTTAGTACTAATGTAAATTTCTCGGAATCAGAATAACAGTAAATGTATTTAATAAACATTTCCTAATCATTTTATGCATATAAATCCTATATTATAATATTATTTTAATCCCTTTAAAGTTGCCCAAATATTTTGACCAAGTACTGTATGTCATTATGCATTGCTCAATTTATTTTGTTACTCTTAGCATATAAATACTTCATTCCTATATAGAATTAAATCTCCAGTTAATTGATATTTTGTTCAACTAATAAAGTTTTTTTGTCTTTACTTTAATGTTATTAAAAAATTTTGTTTGTCAAATATGTAATAAATATCCACAATATAATTCTTTTCCTAGATTTTCTTTAAGTGATTAGAAATTAGGGTAAAATGTGTAATTTTTTATTCCGAATTTATTTAAAACAGCATTTTTTATCCTCAAGGCGCATCTTTTGCATGTACTTACCTAATGAGTTTTTTATGCAATCATAATGTTAGAAACGAAAATATATAATTAAAAAAAATGAGTGTATATTGCAGATGTAAACGAAAACAGCAAGAGAATGACGGATAAAGATTCACCTTTCTTTATAATTGGTCACACTACCGACAAACGATTCTATTTCACTAGTATGTAGTTTCTGGAACACTACAAGTTATTGTAGTGTATTGTGGAGAATATCAACAATTGTAAAATTATTTGTATCAAATTTTAGACGAGTTTCTACTAAGAACTCAACCAGAGCTTTAAATTGGTCTTCGTTCATAGTATTAAACGAGCGAAGATCAGGACCCGCATACTTTACACAATTTTGCACTTCTTTTGTTATTCCTTACACTTAATTGAACTAATGTCTTCGTTTTGGCGGCATCGATGCTTGTTTATATTTGAAGATTATACCATTTTCCTTACTTAGATATTTTTTTGCAAATTTTAAATATTACAAACAGCTCAACTTGTATTTATAATTTTTTTGAAATGTGTCCACATATCACTCAAGTTCGTTCCATTTATTGTCTTGTATTCACCACTTTTAATTTTTTTCTAAATGTTCATTGTTTATTATAATTAAAATGATCCATTTTCAATCGTATGGACGCAGCACGCACAAGCATTTACACGTTTCAGCTAGTCAGACTGAAACGTGTAAACGACATAACTTGTAATAGACGATTAGTAGCGAATCATAGTAGTTCCTTAGCGATGCCCGAGGTGCTCTATTTACGATTACGTACTAGTATTGATGTGTATGAAATCTGGCGATTACATATCGCATATAATTTTTGTTCGTGTAGGTCTCCACTGAGTAGGTATTGACAAATTTATGTTTCTAAATTATTAAATTGTACCTTTCATTTGAAAGAAATGTTTTGAATTACTGGAACTCCATTATTAAAGATTCGAATTAGTAGTGTTGCGCTGTAACTTACACATTGTTTCTGAAATAATATTAAAGGTATTACCTTATAAATTACATACATACAATTAATACGTTCTTTTTTCATTAATTATTAGTATAAAGAATCTAGTCTGCATGTTCCAATTAATAGACGTTTAAACATACCTTTATATGAAATTGTTTATTTTATATATGACATGTAGAGTATGATATTTGGTGAATAAATAATATAATTTTAATGCATGAGATAATATAACAACTGATGACGTAGCGACCAAAAAACGAACTGTATATATAGATAGATAGAAAACGAACTCTTATCGCCTCATAGAAGAAACTATCAACTGAATGTCTTTATAATTAGAACCCAATTTTATCGCATAAGAAATATTTTAAGGGCATTTACACATTCGAGTGATATGAAACTTAATATATGCAACAAGTTTAAGATTCTCTATGATGAAAATTTAACAACATTGATCCTCATGATTTTGAACTCTCTCACTGAATATTTTTATTATTTTTAACAATCTAATTCTGCAATGCCCATACTTTAACAAATTTATTTAACATAGGTCGTTATTTTCGTGAAATCCGTACAGCGATGTGTAGCATTGGCCCAACTGCTTACAGAACAAAATTTTCCCGCTATTGGAATTCATCGCGGTATGAACCAAGAAGAAAGATTATCCAGATATCAGCAGTTTAAGGATTTCCAAAAAGTAATGAACTTGCATATAATTCCTCAATTGGTTCATTATAATTGCACTTTATAGAGAATACTCGTCGCTACAAATTTATTTGGCAGAGGCATGGACATCGAAAGAGTGAATATTGTATTCAATTATGATATGCCAGAAGACTCTGACACGTATCTGCATAGAGTAGCAAGAGCCGGTAGATTTGGTACTAAAGGTCTTGCTATAACATTTGTTTCGGAAGAAAGCGATGCCAAAATACTTAACGAGGTTCAAGACCGGTTCGATGTGAATATTACAGAATTGCCGGATGAAATTGATTTAAGTTCCTATAGTAAGAACACTACATACAATTCTTATGCCTACCATAAACTAATTGTCGATTATTTATTTCAGTTGAAGGAAGATAAAATGGAAAAATATGACTTAATTTCTTATTCTGAAGTTCGAAATTCCAATAGATGAAGTATTTGTTTTGTGTCTAATTGTAAGAATAGAAATAAGATTGTCAATTTTTTTTATAAACTAGATTATGTGAATACATTTGTATTTTTTATATATCCTACTATGTAGGAATAAACCCATTTCTACACAAAATTTGTTTTATTATTAGGTACAATGATTATAAGCAAAACTAATTTATAGTCTTCCACTAACATATACAGAAGCGTAGCAAAAATTATGGCAATGCACAAAGAACGGATTTGAGTTTGTAAGTTTATGGACATGTGCACAGATTTTTATAGGACTTGTATTCTTTGATGTGAGTTAACATTTTACAATGACTAGACAAAAAAATAATTTGGGGATGTAGCAGTGTATATTTACCCAAGGACACAGAATGTTAAGTGTCATCCCATGATGTAAATCGTATTTACATATTTTATGGATAAATAACGTATCCAAAAAAAATCGTGATAACGCTGTGGCTTATAAAGCGTATTTCTTTGTTATGTAAAGTTATTTTGAAATGCAAAATTTACTTTGCTATAAAAATCCTTTGTTAAAACGGAAAAATATATATATTAATATAAAAGTGAGGGAGAATTTGGAACATTTCGTTCAATTGTACGGAAAATTCAGCAAACGCGATTATATCATAATAATTAGCTCTATCACAATGGCACCTAGTTCGTGTGCAGACCATCAGTTTTTTTATTCACATTTCAAATTTAATTTTTTTTAATACATTATTAAAATACTAATTATCTTGTTTCAGTTGCACATATTTTTCTGTTACTGTGGAATGTTTATCTTTAAATAAGTGCTACATAAAAATGTTTTTATTATGATAAAAGAAAACAAACTTCATTAAATATATAATAAAAAGTATTTATTTTTACTACTAGAATGTACAAGCAACTGATTACTCAGCCTAACACCTGTATTATGATATTCAATTCTTGGTGGATTACTTCGATGTCGAAGTTTAATAAATAATTATATACTACTCAGCATTCACAGTTCTATTATCTTTTAAAGGTGCAATAGCCACATGTCCAATTTTCGAGCAATTGTTCTATGAAACACTGACAACTAACTTTTGTTACTTTTTTGATTGATGTTTAGTTCATATATGTATTTCTAGCACACTATATCTTTATAATGTAAAAATTACATTTTTCTTAAAGTAAGTTTTCTAAACTAGACACTACTAACGTACGGTAAACGTCTAATATGAAATTACAAAAATTCAAATGTACGCCAATTTATAAACTAAATACGAATGGCAGAATCTTCATATAGGGCTATGTTCATATAGGTAAATGATAATGGATATAGAGCTATCAGTTTAAAAATCAGTATTTTCAGACAATCTGGATCGCAAAATAAGTTATAAACAGAATTAAAAACCAAATACAAATGAATGCATATGATAAAATTCAATATTTTTAGTAATTTACTTACCGCTAAAGAATAAGTTTGTAAATCATTAGAAAAAAGTGTAGCATGCGTACTTCGTCATTTTTCATACGAGCGGCAAGATCCTTTCTTTGAATCTCTCCGTACCTACATTAAATCATATTTTAATTTTTAGCTCCTTTTATGAACTGTTATTTTTGTTTTAAATAGTATAAACACTTAATTTTTTTCAAGTTATCCTTAAAGATACATTGTTAATATTAACACGAATTAAGTTCATTTAAATACTAAAGTACGAAAAAATAAAATGACATGAGATCGAAAATATTTAAAATTAGATTTGAAATTTTTTTGTAAAATAAATATAAAAATAGTTGCAATGCATTTATTTTTGTGAACAATATTTATTTGTAACGATAATGTTTAATCCATGTATTTGAATATAGAAATAAATAAATCCCTAAATTACAACGTTTATTGAAGGCAATTTAAAATTTATCCTGTATAAGGTTCTGTTAATGTGAGTTACATTTTTTATTCATAAAAAATCAAATTTAAAGGTATTCATCGTTCATTTATACATTTATTTCTATTACTGTCCCCCATTATCAGTGTAAAAGTATTCCTTACAATCAGAATCTTCCATATCTAGACCAAATATTAGTTCATATGTATGTTACATTATCAAGTCCTATTTCTTAAGTACGTCATATATATTTCTTACTCTACTAGCGCCAAGCGTCACTAGGTAATAACTAAAGTTTGTCGTCCAACTTTAAGTTAGCGGTAAACACAATAAGTTGTTGCGCAATTACTAGAAATTGCTTTTGTAGGTTATTTCCCAAATTAGTTGTCAAAAACACGTATGTCAAATGTGACGTTAATAAAACAAAATAAATAGAAAATAAAAACTAGTATTTATAAAAGATTTACTTATAAGTAAATAAAAATAAAACTATAATGTTGTGTCCTGAAATTTGGAATTTTCAGGCACCGATATCCGATTTTAAAATCGAAAAGTGCGAAATATCTAGAAATCCTTGCTTAAGTAAAATTAATAACTTTTTTTTCAATCATTTGGTAAGTGTATTGAAATATTTTATCAAATTAATTTTCTCTTTGGAATTTTTAGGTATCTATTACAGTACCTGATACACTAAGTATACCGAAGTCCCTGTCAGATATTTTAGTTGATGATTGTGATTATTATAAGGTATCCAATTTGGACATAAGTGAATTAATTAATAATACATTTATCAATTGCTTTGTTAATTCAGGTATAGTTTCTCTATCTAGTTTTATATGTAATTTTTTTTGGTGGCTTTTAGGAATCTTAACTTTATTAAGTATAAATACAAGAATTGACTGTGACGATTGCTTAGTGGTTACACCAAATAAAAAGTTGATATTTTCATTAACAAAGGAATCATATCAGAGTTTAGGACTTGACGGAGCAGCCTCTCATTTCTGTGTTAATAATAAATATAAATATAGTAAGTACTAAAAAAGTCTAATCTAAAAGTAAAATAATTTCACTTTAAGTTTTAAAAGTAAAGTTTAACAGAATTAGCAATGTGTATATTTAGATATTTCTTAGTGTCTGTACAATAAACAATTGGTAAGAAACAGCATGTTGAATTTCCAAAGATATTTTAAGGAATGTTTGTTTTTTATCGTAGTCTTAAATTTAACTGTTTGGATTTATTTAGACATTTTCACATTATTGAAGACATATTTTTGTAAATTCCTTTTATATAAAGTGATGATCAAATGCTACAATAAGTATTAGTAAATTAATGTTTTTTAATTTAGAGGAAAATTTACAAGTTAGTTATACAATAAATTTCGATCAAGACATTTGTATTATTAAAATATTTTTAATATAAATTTAATTTATCGAACAGTATTTTTTTAATATTTTCTAGGTTGTATTGAATTACAAAGTTCTATTAAATCTATAATAGATGAATATTACTATTCAGAAAAGAGATATTGAATAAAAATCTTTCTTGATATTTTGCTTGAAAAATGAGACATTTATTATAACACTATGATCAAAAGTGGCTGAATATGTAGGCACACCGGAAAAATTAATATTAAAATGTTACAACTTCTAGTTTAGTTTTGTTCTCGTAAAAGCATTATTTATACAGTACTGTGCAAAATAAAAGCAGCGAAGTGAGAAAATCATTTAAATTTTTTTATACCAATAATTTATTTTGAAGAATACTATTCACATGCAGTTAGTCAAAGTGAAACTCGTACATCAAATATAGTTTATTTATTTTATAACATAAACAAAAAGTGAACAATAATGTACTTAAATATAAAACTCTGAATATGATGGATTATGTATTTTAAACAAGAATTCCACATACTTTCTTCATCTTGGCTTTCAGGCTAGAACCGCGTCCTCGTCAATACAGGCACCGACGTTTCATCATCACTATCTTCAGAGCTTAACAGTCGCGCTGCAGTTTTTAGTGCGACTGTTAAGTCCTGAATATGTTCCATATAAATGGTGACGAAACGTCGATGCCAGTATTGACGAAGATGAGGTTAAAGCCCAGAAGTCAAGATAAGTATAGATAACGACTGCAGAGGTCTACGAGCCAGATTAGAAATTCCACATAGTTCTAAAAAAAGTAATGATTCTGAACTGCAAAGTGAAACTCGTACACATTTGAAATTTTGGTTCTACACTATTTTTAATACATTATTGAGTGTTCTTCACTAATTTTTTATAATATTCTGGGGATATTTGTGACAATTCTTCCCCTAACACAGCTTGTTCTTTATTGATAATTTTTCTGTTCTAGTTGTTTATTAGCTCTTCTCCGTACTCATAGTTGTTCATCTAAATTAAAAATACTGAATTTACTCTTATCTGTAAAAATACCTCTTTCTTAGAATTCAAAGCACATTTCCCGATATTCAACCTATCATCAACTTTTTTCTTTGTTAACTTTATTGAACCAATGTTTTTTTCCTAGTTACTCATGATTTAACTTGTGCTTTTGCAAAAGACTTGGAATTGTTTGAGTTTTTCTACTAAGTTTGCCAACGTTAGGCACAATGTTTGGACTTTTTCAACTTCTTAAAATTCACCGTTTATTCATTAAAACATTTTCTAGATCTATTTTAACTTTATTTCGCGTTCTATTTTCATTTTTGTAGCAGTCTAAGATACTTCGTACTGTTGTATGACTTCTGTTGACCATTTTGTTTATTTTACGGTAAGATTTTCCAGTGATGAATTGTTAATTTTCTTTTGGCAACATTGATTTGCCCCGGCTAACGTCCCATATCTAAAAAATATATAATTTAAGGAAAAATAAGTCAGTATTAATCGAAAATTAAAAAAATATTTTACACATTCTGACATCATAGTTAATGCTAAAAATTAGATGTACAAGTTTAATTTTGAAATTAGGAATTCTTGTCAATATTTCCGTCGAAACGAACGTTTTTACTTACTAACTTTATTGAGTTAAGGTTTTTCTACCTTTTTTGAAGGTTGATATTGTAAGAAATGAACTCACTTGTTAGTTATAAAAACATTTATGTTACAGAGTTTCTGCTATACCCCAGGGAAGCAGACTTAAAAGTTTAAGTGTACGATTTCACTTTGATTAACTGCATTTTTTGTACGCTAATAAGATAGAAATAAATTAGTCAATATGAAAGCGTGCAAAACTAAAGCAACACAAAATGCGAACTTCAGAACTGTTATCAGTTCATAAAAGTAGCTGTTTGTTTGAATATAAACATTCTTTTTGAATTCTTATAACATAATTTTAGAAATTCCTCCATGTAGTTTGCTTTAAGTATTAGAACTGTTTAGATGATCCACAATACACCGCGATAAATATAATGACTTTAAATCTTAAACAAACGATTGTATAAATGGAGAGACACAAGTTCAATCACAAAAAAATATAAATCGATCTGTTGTTTGTAGACTGATACCAAAAGTATAATTCGACAAATGACATCTGCACATCCCATTTAGGTGGGCACTCGCGAAAAACTTCGATGCAAATGGATAGATGAATTTCTGGTTTCTTAAAAAGAAATCCATTTGCTACCTCTAATGAGATCATAGAAACTCAATTTAAATGTCCATGAAAACAGTCTGCAGACGTGCAATTGGAAGTGATCTAAGGAACATTTGAAAAAAGGTAATATAAGGTCTAATAAAAAGAAATCCATTACTTTTGCATTAAATTGAAGGTTTTATTTAGCATAGTTAGAATGATCCGACTTAGGTCAAATATGCACCGTTTTGTTCGATAACTTGTTGCCATTTTGAAGGTAATTTCATAATGCCTCTCTCATAGAAACCCTCGTCCCTATTGGCAAAAAACTGGGACAGGCGATTTACACAAGCTTCTTTTGAGGCGAATTTTTCACCAGCAAAATCATTCGCCATAGACAGGAACAGGTAGTAATCACTTGGTGCTAGGTCCGGACTATAAGGTGGATGCATAAGAACCTCCCAACCAAACTCCCGGAGCTTCTGGCGAGTCACTATCGATGTGTGTGGCCTGGCGTTGTCCTGATGGAACACAATTTCTCTCCTATTGGCCAAAGCTGGCCGCTTCTGGGCGATTGCTTCCTTCAGACGGTCCAATTGTTGACAGTACAGGTCCGAATTAAGAGTTTGGCCGTAGGGAAGCAGCTCATAGTAGATAATTCCTTGCCAATCCCACCAAACACAGCAAAACCTTCCTGACCGTCAAGCCTGGCTTGGCCACCGTTTGCGCTGGCTTACTACGATTCGACCACGACCGTTTTCGCTTGACGTTGTCGTAAATGATCCACTTTTCATCACCAGTAACCACCCGCTTTAGAAACGGATCGATTTTGTTGCGATTCAGCAGCGATTCGCAGATGGAAATTCGGTCCATGAGGTTGTTTTGCGTTAATTCGTGTGGCATCCATACATCAAGCTTCTTTTTGTATCCAACCTTATTTAAATGGTTCCAAACGGTTTTTTTGTGCAATGTTTAGCTCCTGGACAATCGAAACAGTGCTTACATGACGGTCGGACTCGACGATTTCCATTATTTTATCGATATTTTCGACAATTGGCCTTCCAGAGCGTGGTGCATCTTTGACATCAAGATTACCGGAACGGAATCGACGAAACCAAAATTGCGCATGATTGACTGTTAGAGTATCAAGACCATAAACACTATTCACATTTTTAGCCGCCTGGCTTGCGTTTTCGCCTTTATCGAAGAAAAACTGTAAAATATGGCGTATTTTAACTTTGCTGGTGTCCATTTTTGACGCGCGCTCAAACAATATTAAGTCAAGTAATCACAAAACTGTCTGAGAAGTTCGTTTAGTACGAAATCTTATCTTTCGAACGCCATCTAGCGGAACGCAATCGCACTTATACAACGCGAGATACAGATTACTAAAGCCATCTATTGGAAAAATAATGGATTTCTTTTTACTAGACCTTATATGTAATATTTCCATTTTATACATGAAATTTCTAAGGACTCATTGCTTCTTAGATTGAATTACGCCATAATTTATCTAAGCTGAACCCTAGAGAAGTGAAGAACAGTTTTGTGCAACAACGATTTTACTTTTAAGTTAACTAATTTACGCTGCATGTTTACAGTACGTCACCGCAAAAGTAAACGGGACTTCGAAATAAATTTTAAGCATAAAGACAGTAGTATTATGGTGTGAACTTGATTCTTAGCTAGTGAAGTTGGTCGTTTCCACAAAATAGACGCTACTTTTGGATAGTTTCACATATAAAGATATGTTAGAATCGGATACTGAATGGAACTTGTTGTTTTGGTGAAGTACACATTGAACATGGTTAAAAATTATTTAAGAGACAATAAGTTTCGAGCCCAATTAACAAACTTGGATCCCATTGAAAACTTTTTTGGATCTTAAAACGAAGTGTTTTCGAGCAACGTTGCAAAATAAGAAAGAATTATTCCAAGCTGTGAAATCTCAAAGGGAAACTATTCCTAATTCTGCTATTCCTAATTTAAGTCGCGCAGATGTGCGGAAGTTATAAAAAAAATCAGGATTCATACGCAAAATACAGGGTGTTTCAAAAAGTAATGTACGTATTTCGAATGCATATATTTATTAAACTTTAAGACATACGAATATGAAACTTTACACACATATTTACGAACCTCTCAAGTTCAGATTACGGATGTTCAATATGTCCTCCATCAGCGACACGAACACTATCACATCGATACTCAAATTCCTCCCATACTCGGGCAAGCATGTCCTTCGTCACTGATGTTATGGCAGTACGTATCCGGTTCTTCAACTTTTCCAGGTTCTGTGGGAGTGATGGTATATAAACGTTCTCTTTAACGAAACCCTACAGAAAGAAGTCACAAGGTGTCAAATCCGGTCACCGTGGAGCCCAGCTGAGATGTGCTAAATCGCCAGCTCCTTGGCGACCAATCCAACGGTTCGGTAGAGTTTTATTCAGATATTCACGCACTTGGCGACTCCAGTGAGGGGGTGCCCCGTCTTGTTGAAACATGAAGTTGTCTTCGTGCAGCCTCGGAAACAATTAATTTTGGAGCATAGCGAGATACTGCCGACCGTTAATCGTGTTTCCATCAAAGAAGAATGAGCCGTTAACAGATGATCGGGATATCGCACAATACACATTTATTTTAGACGAATCTCGTACATGTTTAATGGCTGCATGTGGGTTCTGTAGACCCCAAATTTGAACATTGTGTTTGTTTACCAGACTACTAACAAAGAAAGTCGCTTCATCACTGAAGACGATGCGTTGTGCGAAAGTGTTATCATTATCAGTAGCATCATGAATCTCGTTACAAAATGCCACACGTTTCCGTTGTAACAACTATAACTTGTACGGCTTCATAACCAACCAACGTGTCAAAACACCCCAAATTGTTGTTGTGGCAGTTGTAATTCCCGACTGGCACGAGTTGATTTTGAAGGATTACCTTGGAAAGCAGTTTGAATTCGTGCCAGGACAAACTGTCGATACCATCTGCGAATATTCCACTCATTCGGAGGATCAATTTGATAGCTCAACTTGAAACGTCTTTGCACTGCAATCACGGAATTGCACTTCGCAAACTCGAGAACACAAAATGATTTTTGCTGCGGAGTAGCCATTTTAAACAGAAGACAACTGACATCTAGCGGCTATTAAATAAACTAGACTACGTATTCGTTTCTCTAATAGCCAAGCCGAGGCGCAGCGATCGTTAGTTCGGACAAAATAATACTTTGTAATACGTATATTCTTTTTGAAACACGCTGTAATTTGTTGCTTTTTTACAGTAGCATAGAGAACAGACTTTTGTCATTTACTTAGTCATAATTAGTTTAGTTACTTTACATCCATGTTTTGCTTTTGTTTTGCACAACACTGAAGGTGTATTAGTTTTATACCATCTACTGACTGACTATTAACTTTCAGCTTATTCACTTCTACAAAAAGTAAATTTTATTTGTCAAAAATAAATTTTAATAAATTGACTTTTAAGTCAATTCGTTCTATTCTTATATACCTCATATTTTTGTTTATATATTGGATGTGTCTAAAATAAATTACTTCACTCGAAAATAACATATTTTGTAGTACCTATACACAATTGCAATTGAAGATCTTTATTTATTGGAAAGCGTAAGTTGTTATCATTTTATTACATTTAGTAACACAAGAGCGTATGCAGAAGCGGTGTTCCAAAATTATGCATAAGCAATATATATAAAAAACAATATTACCTTGCAAAAATTATGTTGCTATTTTTTTTTAAATTTTCTAACAAAGACAACAACAAATACCATATCCTGCAAATTCTAACTAAAAATTTTATTATGATCCTTTTTTGAAATTTATGTTTTAACAGGATCTGTTTATTTTCAGTTAATTGAAAAGACCATTCTAACCCCTAAACGTAATTTTCCATAGCTATCATGTTTAAGATATTTACCCTTTTGTAAAATTTTAACCGATCCTTGTTACTAAACTATTCTTCAAATAGCTTTTGTAAGTTTTTACCATTTTTTGACACTTAAATTTATAGTGAAAATATTGGGTCTGGGAAAAAGTTCGTGGCGTTTTTTCAGTAAAATTCAACTGGTCCCCGCATGGCGCGTGGACGAATTCATTTAAACCGAATATGCTCCATTATTATCGACAATGTTTCGCCATTTTTTTGGTAGATCCATGATCCCATCGGTGAAAAACTTCTGTGGTTTCTGGTCGAAAAACTGAATCAAGTAGTTTTCACAGGCTTCTTTTGAAACCAACTTAATTCCATTGAGAGAGTTCTGCAGAGATCGAAACAGATGATAGTCAGAGGGTGCTATATCCGGACTGTAAGGTGGGTGCATCAAAACTTCCCAACCAAACTCTCTCAATTTTTGACGGGTCATCAAAGAAGTGTGTGGTCGGGCGTTGTCATGATGGAAGACAACACCTTTCCTATTAATCAATTCGGGCCGTTTTCTTTCAATCGCCTGGCGTAATCTCTCTAGTTGTGCACAGTAGAGTTGAGAATCAATCGTCTGACCAGTTGGAAGTAGCTCGTAGTGGACGATTCCCCTCCAGTCCCACCATACACACAGCATCACTTTTTTTGGCGTCAATGTTGGCTTAGCGAACGCTTGTGACGGCTCACCATCCTTTATCCACGATCTTTTACGCTTCCGATTATCGTACGTAATCCATTTTTCATCTCCGGTTATTAAACGTTTCAGAAACGGCTCGATTTCATTCCGTTTCAGCAGCGCATCGCAGATGTTAATTCGGTCCATCATGTTTTTCACGCTCAACTCATGAGGAGTTGGACTTTTTCAAGAATTTCATCAGATTTTTCAGTGATTGGACGACCGGAGCGTGACTCATCTTTCACATTGAAATTTCCAGAACGAAAGCGAGCGAACCATTTCCGCGCAACAGATTTCGATAAAGTACCTTCACCGTACACAGCACAAATTTTATCACAAGCTTGCGCAGCGTTCTTCCCCTTATCATAATAATATTGCAGAATATAGCGAAATTTCTCATTATTCTTCTCCATTTTCAAGTGCGAATAACTTTCCAACCACTGCACCGATTACAATGTTTCTACGCACAAACTAACGTTCGGAAGGTCATCTAAAAAACGAGCCGTCGGTGGTATCGCTGTGACTTGTTGTTCTTTAGTTATCGGCAACCAATGCCATCTATCGGGAAAAACGCCACGAACTTTTTCCCAGACCCAATATATAATTTCTTAAAATCCAATGCACTGAAGTAAATACACACATGAACTTGATGATATTGTTGTGACCTTCCGGTCATTGATTTTTTTGTGATAACCATTAGTTTGGCAGTGCAATAAATGCTCAAAAAAGTAGGGCTTTGCATTACAAGCAATTTTATTAAAGTTTTATTGTCATTGCCGTGTAATCGTCAGCTTTATCTGTTCAGCTTCGCCGTTTAATAAAATTATATTTTTGCACATTCTATATTTTGCCACGCATATTCGGGCTTTTAGAATAATTGCATAGAAACATAATTTCAAAATATATTATGTTATTTTACTAATTTTGTAAATCGATTTTTTCCCACGAATATACAAAAACTAATCTGTAACTCATACTACACGATAATGCCTTGTGCAACATATATAACAAAAAAAAACAAATTACCTAGTAAAAGTAAATATTTTGAAACCAAATTTTGGTACAAATGTTTACTATATTGAGAATAATCCATGATTAAATATTCATTGAAGAATTCATACTCGTTATAGACTTAATAATGTGTTGCTACGTACCAGGTGTACCGGAAAGTCATTACCGGTTTTTCTAACGGATGTCGCTAGGCTTAAGTATGTAATGTTATGATTTGGCACATATGTCATTTTATTCTACTGACATCAGCTTCAAAGCTATACAAGTTATATTTTACGAAAATAACACTGTCACAGATTTATACCTGTCTGAAAATGTCGAGTTTCGTGCCTGAAAAGTGCATTTGAACATGGAACATGGGACCACATCAATTGAATGACAGGTAAATGGAAAATAGAAAAATCGTCTGTGAAATGCTGCTTCAAAGGTATGATCAGTAGTCATTTCTGCATCGAATAGCGACGGGTGATGAAAAATGGATTTATTTCGAAAACTCTAAGCGCAAAAAAATCAAGGTTATCACCCGGCCAAGCCGGTCCATCGACTCCAAGGCCAAATCGTTTTGGTGAAAAGGCAATGTTATGTGTTTGGTGGGAACAGAGTGGCGTGGTGTATTACGAACTGTTGAAACCTGATGAAACAATTAATACTGATCGCTACCGACAACAAATTATCAATTTGAACAATGGCATTGATAGAAAAACATCCAGAATGGGCCCGAAGACATGGTAAAGTGATTTTACAGCAGGGTAACGTGCCGTCTCATACAGCAAAACCGGTCAAGGAAGCGTCGAAAGCTCTTGGATGGATGATACAAATGAAAATGAGATTCGCCTAAAAAACTATATTGTTCAATTCTTCATACTAATCGGTCCCTACATTACAACGTTCTAACCTAAGGGCGTGATGACGATTAGTGAGAGGCAGTACTAGGCTTGGACGATAAGACATCAACCCAAACGAACAAATACTGTGACACGTAGAACACATTGTTATTTTATGGCCTATCTATGCCGAAAAAGAAGATCTTAAGCCTATCTCTAAGGGCAAACTATCTTGGTTTTCTATCTTATCGTTAGATGATTCTTCTAGGTTGTCCAGAGCATCTTCTATGATGTTGATTACCTTGAGACCAATCTCTTCAACAGCGAATATTTATTTGCGTCCGTTTATCGATTTCCTGAAATGCAATACCCATCTCATGTAGTTGAATGATGCGAATTCTTTCAAAATCATTTAGCTGGCGATAATTTGGTTGTCTTCGAACTCTTGGTATTTTAATACTCTAGTTCACAACTATAGACTGTTACAATCGAATAACCAAGCTAAACTGATCCAAAATAAAAGAAAAACGAATGTTTTCGTTAGAGTTCGGCAAAAAGGTTTACGAATTTTTTAATGAAAATTTAATCATTTATTATATTCTCAACAGTAAATATTTGTGAAAAATCTGGTGTAAAAATATATTTCTTTAGTGAGTGAATAGTTCTTTTTGTCACACTGTATATTTACTTGATTTTTTTGGACAGAACAAACCATAAATTAGTTACGATGCGTGCATTTTGTGTTACTAACTGTATGAACTGTATCTTTGACCAAGAAGGTATAAATCATAATTTTATTTTTCTTGCATTACAGTATGTAATATTTTTGCCCAGCCAGACCTATTTATTACACTTGTAATTAGCAAGCCCCTTCGTTTGATAATATAAGCGTCGTTTGTTACAGACGATGCCGCGGCACCGAGAAGTACCAACCTTGGAGACGCTGTGTCTCGAGGCGACTGGTTCTGTCGTGACCGCTCTCTTTCCGTCAATTCTAGCATCCATCAATATCTACTGTGAACCACAGGTTACGCTCCAAAACAAACTAGATTGTCTCGGTAAAATACTTACCTCTCACGTTCCCTGTTATCTCTACGATTCGATGGTTGTTTGTGTATTAACCGCCGTAAAAAATCTTATTGAAAAAACGAAAAAATCGTACTTTCCACGAATGTCTATGAACACGTTTATGACCGAGATGAACGTAGTCGTTAGCTTAACGGAAGTCGTATTAACTAATCGTATAAGGCACATAGATTTTACTCAGTGGCCGAAGATAATGCGTTATGTTTTGTTTAAGAATCTTGTTAAGATGACTAGTTTGGAAGTGTTAAATTTTGGTTCTTGTATGGACAGCTGGAGAACCAGCGAGTATGATAAGATAATTTATAAAGGAATATCTGGCATGAAGAATCTCCGATGTTTATGTTTGTGTTTCGATTGTACTGATAATGTAATACAAATTCTCGGTGATAATTGTTCTAATTTAGTATCATTAGATATTACCTCTTCAGGTTCCGTCACGGACAGAAGTATTTCTTCTTTGCTTAAATGTACAAAATTACAGGAACTTCAACTACATAGAACCTCAATCACAGTTGAGGGATATGCTCAGTTATTAATGGGTTTAGATAATTTAACAGATATAGGCCGTTGTGATGAGCTCGGTAATGTAATACATGGTATCCATTTAAAATATCCCAATTTAGCTACTTTAGGTTTGAAAAAATTTCAGACGAGAGATCTGACGACAGAGAATTTGAAGTTGTTGGTTGTGATGTGTCCAAAAATGGAATGCATTAGTTTGTTTCACGACGAACAATTTTCGGATTTAACAGTTCTCACGGCCCTCGAATGCTTAAGAGAACTAAAAATAATGTGTTGTAATTTCTACACTGATCATCTAAAACATTTGCTCGAAATCAAAGGTTGTAATTTGACGAGTTTGCATTTAGAACATGTAGAAGAGTTCGACTTTAATGCCTTAATTTTCCTGAGTGAATATTGTCCGCGCATAAAGAATTTAGTCTTGTATAATTGTGATTTTATGGATCAAGCTATTCAACCGATAGGTAGATATAGCTTTATAAAACCGTTTGAATTTTTGGAAAGAATATTTTGGGTGGTGGAGAGCGCTATCGTGCATTTAGAATTTCTTCTAATGCACGTAATCAATATTCGATTTATTCATCTTGGATCTTCGGCTGGTATAACCCACGCCTGTCTTAGTAGAATATTAGGAATTAATCCCATGAAGAAATTAGAGGAACTAAGAATCATGCACAGTAGTGATATGAGTCTTCGTACAATCGAATTACTCATGGCTAGTTGTCCGAATCTAAGAGCGTTATCTGAATTAGAAGGTTGGCTGGGATTGTCGACAGAAGAATTAAAAGTTTTCAGAGAATCAATTGTATGTAACAACATCGATTTGGATGTGCGTTCGACTTTATCGTACTACTGACATAGTGATTTACAAATTCTCAATAAAATACATTTTACTCCAGTGATATCACTTATTGGTACCGCTGGAGTAAACTTGTGTGCAGTGTTAATTATGTATCAAACTCGATAAAAATGCGAAAGTTACGAGTATTACCTTATTATAAATGTTGTGCGCGTTCTCATGCCACTTTTTGGAGAAAAATTCACATATGTACTTGCAGAACTTACACACAGGATGTTGCGGGACATGTGTAATAATAGGAAACAAATTTTATTATTCCTCTTTCAAATTTTTGCTTGTGGTGAGAAGTTATAAACAGCAGTCCAATTTATAACACATTATACAGGGCGTTCTGAAAATTAAGAAATGTGAAAGTGCATCCTAATAAAGTACCATTATTTTTGTTTAGAAATTGTTGAATACTTTATGTCCAAAGTTTAGTTGAAGAAAAATTAATAGAAATCTGTCACATAAAATACATTAAAACTAACTAATGGTAGAAATATCTTAATAAATAAATAAGTCAAATAAAATAAAAATATTACAAATAAAAGTAATGTGTAATTGTTATCCAACAATATCATTACCTTTGGCTACATAAAATTCCACGCGCTCAATAAAGTTTTTTGGTATTACCGATGTTATGGTTTGGATAGCTTGCATCATACGGTTTTTACACATATATTCGACATTGCGTGGTTACGATTTCTTTGAAGTATACGCATAGAAAAAAAATCCATAATTGTTAAATCAGGGGAGCACAGTGACCATCATTTTGGATCGAGCCTGGCGATTCATTTGGAATCAAATAATGACATCATCCACTCTCTAATAGCTGCATATATAACTTTCTGGACATATCTAACGGAAGTACTCCAAACTGCTCTAAGAAGTTATTTAGCATGTCCAAATAATAATGCTGGTTGAACGTCCTCTCGAAAAAATGATCCAATGATCCTGTCATATAGTACCACGTATCAAAACATTTACTTCTTCAAAATACTGTCGACTAGTATTGATAGTAAAGTTCAAATAAATTCGTGTCGCTTCAATATAGGACACTTTGACCATTTATCGAAAATGTGCATCAGTTTGAAAAAAATATTTTATTAAAATCTGGATTATTTGTAATTTTGTACCTCAACCAATAATAAAATCTAACCGCTTAGTATCATCGTTGATCGCTGGTGTGTGACGAATTTGTACGTTTATATTGTTCGTAACATACTCCAATACTTGGAAAAAACAACGCAGTCACATTTAAATTGGGCGGTTTCGAAATAATTCTAGGACTGTGATTGGCTGAATCTGATGCTAAAAATCTTTTTTTCTGCAAATGTTGCAATGAATTATAACTTTAGTATATTTTCTGTTGAATAAATAGGACATCTTGTCGATCAGTTGCTCATATCGTAACACTGCACAGCGAAAGTTTTTTGCACGAATGTGGGTATTTTAATCGGAAAGCTGTTTGACAGCTGATGACAAAATATACAGAAGATTACAAACAACTTAAATGCAAAAATGTGATTGTAGGGATTATTTTGAGAACACCTGAAAAGTGTTTGTATTTTTAAAAGTGGCAATAACTTTTATGAAACTTATTTTTTTTTAAATCGATGAAGATTTTTTTCTTTTGTTAAACCAATCTGGCCATCTGCATTTTCACATTCCCGTCATATTTCCCGAATAATGTCAGTGTGACAGATTTTAGTTAATTTTTTACGAAAACCTTATTTTTAGCTATTTTCGAGGTTTTAGAAGAAAAATCTTGCTTATTTTTCAATTAAACTTTGAATTTGAAGTATTCAACAATTTCTAAACAATTTTTTCTGACGACATTTTCTTTAAATAATTACAAATGGTACTCTATTAGGTTGCGCTTTTTAAAATTAGGATTTCTTAATTTTCAGAATGCCTAATATTTTATAAATTGAGCTGCTGTCTATTGCACTCCAAAGCAAGCAAAAACTGTTTTGCTGAGAAACAAATATAAATTTTTTCCTTTTATTACACCTATCTGGTAACACCCTGCATATTACTACGCTTTAAGTTATTTTACTAAGATATTTTTTTAAATAACTTCGTAAATAATCGCCTATTATAGCAATAATATTACAAATTATTACAAATAAGAAAATATCTCCAATTTAAAAATTAAAACTTTAAGAGTAGAAAAATTTTACCGCACTATGAAAAAATCCGATTTGATTCTAACATGTTACTAACTATGTTAGAATCAAATCGGATTTTTTCATAGTGCGGTAAAATTTTTCTACTCTTAAAGTTTTAATTTTTGAAATGGGGATATTTTCTTATTTGTAATATGCCAGATAAGTAAATATTAGTCTGTTTCACAAAAGCGTGTAACGATTTTTTTCAAGAAAACTTGCTAGTGTAAAGGTTCCTTAAAAATATTCCTAATGTACTAGGTCACAATTACCTAATATGAACGTTCAAGATAAAGCCTTCCCAATAGACGCTATGCTGTTTCAGCCCCACTGTAATTTTTCCGTACCAAAGACATTAATGGCGAGTGTATTTTTATGGAAAGGCTGGTCCGAACTTCGTACATCGTCGATTTATTTTTGCTGACCCAAAAAAATAACTAATTGGTTTTATTGGTATTGATACTTTGTGTTATATTAGCTGCTTATTAACATATCAGAGTTTGTCAAAAATCGAGGCTATACCAAATTATTAATCAATTCAAACTATATTTACTTAAAAAAAAAGGTATAAAAACATTTTGAATTTTCCGATTGCTACTGTTTTACATCTGGCAATATATGAATTCTAGTATATGCTTCGTTATCCATTTGACATTCATTGAATATTTTACTATTAGCAACACTGGAAACAACACAGTGATTTCGTTTTTCCAACAATACACCTTTATAGTTACCAAATTCCTTACACTTAAAGTACGAGTTGAGATTTCTAATAAGAAGCGTTGATACAGAACATGTTTGTATCAAGTTATTTAAAGGAAATCATATTTGTGGCGTAGCTTTAAAACACTATAAAAATTCAATTTCTGTAAGCTTAACTTATTTTCATAAAATGTATTAGCATGCTTATGCTATTTTCCTCCCTAATGTATAATTTTCTAACTTATTTGAATTCTCATCGATATCGATATAAAATTATAACTAAAATATAATAAATAGATATCTTCTTGTACATACATAGAAATTAAAGAAGGCGTTGGATACCTTTTGTTTCTGTAAATTAGAGTTAAATTTAAGATCGATTTTGAAATTGTCATCTTTATTATATTTTTATATAATGTAATCACTGAAGGTTGATATATAACCCCTTGCCACATTAATTTTCGTATTTTGTATACGTATTTCGACAACTAAGTTGTCATCATCAGCAGATAATTAAACAGTGTCGTACCTGGAAAATTACGGTAAAAATACCCGTATGAAAACAAATTCCGCACGCGATCCATACCGCTGAAAGCCAAAATGTACACTGTGTACGTTTTGGCTTTCCAAGTGCGACACTGTTTAATTATCTGCTGATGATGACAATTTAGTTATCGAAATAGGTATACAGAATACGAAAATTAATGTGGCAAGGGGTTATATGTATATCAACCTTCAGTGATCAAGTTAATCAACCACAGGAAAATTACTTACCTAATATATATTTAGTATTAAGTTAATTTTTTAAATTGGGAAAATGGATATCTAATGTACAATTCTAAAGCAAAATAATAAAAATAAATTTGCTTATGTGAGTTGAGTGTACATGTCATTTTACATTTTACTTGCTATGTTTACCCACTCGCTTACAATAAAATCGAACTGCACCTAAAAAATTTAGAGCACCATATTTTAGTATTTTTTAGTTTTGTAAATCGTACTTTTTAAATGTTTTCTACTAATAGTTTTACGTCACTATTTATTTATTTCTAGCTCTTAGTTAAACGTTCGTTACATGGAATACATTAGATTTAGCCTCAGGTTTTCATTTTGGTGTTTGGTGGTTAACACTCTTGGTATTGACAATTCGTTCTCGTTTTGAAGCCCGAAATTTCTATTGTAAGTCTTTAAAAACAAATCCCATTTTCCATGGGATTTAGGGCAATATGATATTCAGGGTAGTTTTTTCACAAAATAATAATACTTTATTATCCATCAGCAGTCTTAACTACTAATTACAGGATAATGTATACTTACAACAAACAATAAAAGTATATAAAAAAATTCTATAAAAAGTATAACAAAATCAATAATAAGGAATTAATACATATTAATACTGCCAAGTAAACGATACCCACTGAAACATAACAAAACAATAAAAATCATTAACATTAAATACTGAAATTAAATTTTTTTTCAACAAATGCACTGCTGCAGTAAACAAATCGATGTCAATGCAATATCTACTCACATTCCTATATATAGATGTAATAGGCGAGGGTGAGTGATAAGTGATAGCCGTAACTAGTATATGAAAAGTTCTTTCACTTCTAGTACACAACTTAGGAACATGGAATCCAAACAATTGCAGTAATCAGGAGCATACAAAATATTATTGACACATAAACAAAAATAATCTGAGATATAATTCTACGGTTGCTTAAAGAAACGTAATCAAATTGAGCCAATAGCGTCTCATATGGATAGTCATGTGACAAGAATGTGTGATTGGTACGGTAATAAAGTGTCTTAAGACATTTTCTCTGTACTTTTTCGATCATATCAGAGTACTTTGTATAGTATGGATTCCATACTGCAGAGCAATATTCAATCTTAGACCTAGTGAACGCATTGTAAAAACTGATGATCGCTTCATTTTCAAGACATTTAGTATTTCTCATGAGAAATCCACGTATTTTAAACGATTGTGAGCAGATTTTTCCACATACAAATTGAATGTTAGCTTTGCATCAAGTGTCACACCTAGATCATTAAACAACTCACATTTCCAGAGGAAAATCGTAAATTGTGTACGGGAATATTTTGATGTGCTGCTTTCTTGTATAACTCATTACTTTACATTTATCTGAATTGAAAAACAAATTATTATCTAATCTCCAACGTTTGTTGAATCGTTTTGCAAAACTTCACAATCCCCAACACACTTGAAGATAAGGAAAATTAGCGGGCCCAACACAGACACTTGAGGTACTCCTAACCGAGATAAATGTGGGAAAGACGTGAAACCATTATATTCTACATAGTTCGTACGTCCAGACAAATAAAATCCAAGGACCTGCATCAAATCATTGGAAATTCCAAAGCCATTTAGTTTTCGTAAAATTATATAATGTTACACAGTATCAAATGTCTTTATCTCATGTTTTCTCCCAGATTTGAAAACAGAGATAACGCGCTACCTCATTTTGCAAGGATTGTTATTAAATTCTTGCAAAATGAGATACCGCGTATAGCAGACTAGGTATCTGGCATATCCAAAAAAAACAACCCCGAGAAATTGACATGGAGGATGTTAATAACGAAATTGAAGATCGTAGGCGTCGTGAGAAAAATATTGGGTTGGTTTTTTAGAACCAACAACAACATTTCTTCATCAGAAAAGACCACATTATTCCAATAATATGGCAGACGATACGTATAGTTTAAACATTAAAGTATTTGTTTTTGCTTCTTTGTTAGTGACAATTTCTTAACGCTTATCGAGTTTTTTAACTCGCAATATTTTACATGATATGCTGTTGACGATGACCCAGGAAGATTTCGCTATTTTAAATGAGTTTTGCTTTAGACGATTTAAAACTGTTCCATCTTATTCCGCAGGAGAAACTTTTGGAAGTCCCGAACCTTCTTGTCTGTTAATACTTATTTCTACTCATCTTTTCTTCACCCTCAGAACATTGGTTTTTTTGCTATATTAAAGTGTTGAGCCACAACTCTTATTGACCAAACTTCCTCTAATTTGGACATTATTACGACTTTAACCACTTCGTTTAATTTTGACATTTTACATAACACTACGATATGATGTATAAAGATGTTAGTAGTATTCTTTTCACGATGAACTCATTTTAGCAAGAGGTTTTAGTAAGATAAAATTTTCAAAGTGAAATGTTTATTGAAAACTGTTCTTTTCAGGATAAACTCACTCTGTAATTTACTGGACAATCACGACGCGGTGTATTGTTCGCTATCATGTACATCTACATCTATGATATAATCCAAATTTTCATAATTTAACCTTTTCGAACTTATTATTTGTGAAAATATAGACATACATACATATATACTTTTTAGAATGGTTATTGACGATTTAATTCTTGTGTGTACGTATCTATATATTTCTGAATAAATTTACTATTTCAATTTTATTA
Organism: Dermolepida albohirtum; assembly: GCA_031893035.1. Lineage (NCBI taxonomy): Eukaryota > Metazoa > Arthropoda > Insecta > Coleoptera > Scarabaeidae > Dermolepida > Dermolepida albohirtum. The sequence continues at coordinate 1,878 of JAVIWB010004022.1, read as the reverse complement.
CTTACACATAAAATATATATTTATTATTCGTTAATAAATTAAAATTATTTTTTCTGAATTTGGGTGAATATTTGTAACCTAACCTGTCACTTTAAATAAAATGTTTAGTTATGCTTATTTAGCTCAATTCTAAATGGTAATATTGGTAAATATTAAGGATGCTCCTTAGGTTGTGCAGCATCGGTAAGGGGGTACTTGAAATTCTTAAATAAACTTTAAGTTGACTTTGAGTTGTTCGAAGAGAACGGATTTCATTGTAAAATGAGGGATATTAACTAAGTTTTTGATGAAAATATAACATATCTTTAGCAAACACGATTTAATCACTAGAAAACCAGGTGTATTCCATTTTATTGCAATCGAGTGTACAGTTGAATACAAAAAATTTGGGATGCCTTTTGAAGAAAGGGTTTATTTTGATATTTTAAGTAACCTTAATATTGAATACGTTTATATCAAGTTCCTGTCAAACGCTAATTCAGTAGTTTTGTGATAATAAAAATAGCCTTCATTTTTATATTTATTTAAATACAGTGCAAATAGAAAAATTGAGGATAAACAAATTCTATGATGTGGTCAAACATCAGTTTTCACAGTAAGAAAATATACTTCAATTTAACGAGACGCTTAATATTTCCTGAATACCTCATTTTTATTTACTGTTTCTTGAAGGTTCTATTGCATAGAGGTTAATAAATTAAGAAATTCCTAAGCAGACATTTTATTCACCATAAATCTCCAAACAATTTCAGTCTGAGCTTTTTGCAACACTGAACGTGTGATCTCAAACAGTTATCTGTAAATAATTATTTTTTATATTTCTTGTAATAAGCAAAATAAAAATTTACCATTACGCGTATTGTCGCCAAATTTGTGGCATATAGACGTCAAAACATCATACATCATCTTGTCACAATATTCTTCATTAGTTAAGGGACCAATAATTATTTCTAGGGTCCTTGACTCGCCAGCGCTAAGCCATCCACAAACATGAACAGAGATTCTGCAAAGTTTTATTCCACAGTTAACTTTTTTGGGCGACTGGATCCTTTTGCTCTTTCCACTCAATTAGTTAAAACTTTTCGTTATATTACGAATACTATAGTCTTCTGCAGCTTTCTTTTTAGCTTTATTTTATACGTCATATGGCGCATGATAATTTAAATAATAACACTAAGTGACAGTAAGAATTAACTTACATCAAAGTAAAAAGTATATTATAAAATAAAATGTTGGCCAAAGTTTTTTAGATCTAACAGGACATATACACTACCGTCCATAAGTTTAATCGCACTACAGTTCATTTTAATTGCGCAATGATATTAAAAAGACTGTTTATTTTCATGGCAAATTTATTTATAAAATACTAAGTTAACATACAATTCAAGCAATTGACATTATTAATCTAAGTAATATTATAATAAGTTAGCTTGAATTTTACTTTCGTCAAAGTAACCACCCCTAGCTGCGATCACGGCTTCACAAACACGTGGCATTCGGTAAGTAGAGTTCCATGTATTCCGCAACTTACGCCAAAGATCTGTCTTGCTAGTAGGAGGTTACAATCTTTGCTGTGTGTTTGGGGTATTATCTTACTGATAGACAAACCCCGGACCCATTAACTCCATCGCTGACGAAAGAGCATGCTCTTGCAATGTCTCAAACAGACTTCCTTTGTCATTCTTTCTGTGATTTGCACCAATTTTCCGATGTGCCCACCTCCAAAGCAACCCCAAACCATCACATTTCCACCACCATGTTTCACTGTCTGAACCACACCTCGACACGACGACGAACAAAAGTACGGCGTTTATTTCCAAAAGTTTCAAATTTGGATTCAACTGTCCATAAGACTTGTTTCCATTCTTCGACAGTCCA